>CM036753.1:23785478-24385478 GCA_020796225.1 Arion vulgaris
GTAACAAAAATCCGCTATGTTACGGAAACAAAGACAATATTTATTCACATATATAGATTTGTTAGGCATACTTTGAGAAAAAGATAAAAAAGCACAAAGCAATCATTCAAGTGGAATGGTAAAAGAAAAGTCTTATTCTTCTTCTCTTCCACCATTGACTTCTTTATAGAAGTGTTGGGAGTGAAACGTAGTGATCTTGTGTGTGCTTGTTCTTCTCTTCCACCATTGACTTCTTTATAGAAGTGTTGGGGTGAAACGTAGTGATCTTGTGTGTGCTTGTTCTTCTCTTCCACCATTGACTTCTTTATAGAAGTGTTGGGAGTGAAACTAGTGATCTTGTGTGTGCTTGTTCTTCTCTTCCACCATTGACTTCTTTATAGAAGTGTTGGGAGTGAAACGTAGTGATCTTTTGTGTGCTTGTTTTAAGGCACTTTGTAAGCTGATATTCATTTTCGTAAGGCTATTCTTGATGCCGTCGTTCCATCTTTGCTGGTCTTCCTCTTGCTTTGTACTCATTATACTTTTTCTGTGTGGCTCTCTGTGGTAGGTGATACCAAGGCATTCTGGTCAGGTGCCCTAAGAAAAAACATGACAGGAAATTTACTGTGAGATTCGAGAAATATTGGCCTCAATTCCAAAGAAGAAATTGAACGAGTTGTTCATGAAATATCGGTATGGGGAGATTTCATGTAGGCCCTAAATAACTTAGTAAGGTATGGGAGCAATACAATATGTTGTATAATATTTCCATTAATTTGTTTAGTTCTTTGATTCCTTAGTGATGCAGCTAAAGATACTACATCAGTAAAAAAAAAACATTTGTCCCTTTGCGCTGTCCTCTCTCATTACTCTTCCTTCAGTTTGACTTAGTTATAGGCTTCTGCTTTAAAGTTGCTAGAGAATATACCTGTTGCTTGTTTGTTTGTTGTGTAGGGGATTAAAGCCTCTCTACGCCGAGGCACGCTCTTTTCAACCTAAGGATGAATTTTGTTTTGATTATATCAGAGCGTGTAGGCTAGGGCCAACAAACATGAAATATAATAATTAACTTCTATCGGAGAATCCAAAATATATACCTGTTGCTCCTAACAAATTGTATTTTATGTTCAGCTACTTCCATTCACAATGTTTCAATCTCCACTTTCTATTGTATAAGTTGTTGATACATACGTAACTCCAGATGGTGTTTCTCTATATATTTTACCGTTATGAATTTTCTTAGTGGTTACAACGTAGTTTTAAGATAATAACACCCTGACAAACACGATCCTTCACAGCAAACCGTGTCATGTTTCAACCAAAGGGCATTTACGACATATGGCTATCTCCCACAACGCCACAAAGAATCAAATGATACACATCTACCAGTTCAAAGACAACTTTTGATGAACCAGCCTGCGGTCTTAGGTGGTGACAAGTTACAGGCAATGATGCGGGTCTAACTGTGTCCCAGGGGAAGAAATATGAATCTGTTTTAGATGACAATCTTGTCCCGTTTACAATTTGTTTCATTTTATCCAACGACTCTTGATGATTGTTCCGGATCGGTGCCTCCAAGTCGGACTTTGTTTTTCATTCAGTACAGGTTTACGGTCTGTATTTTTATATTTCACGCTGACGTAGATATACATTAGATCTTGTGAATGATAACACAATAATTCAACTTTAAAACAAAATAAATCTTGATATTTCGTGTCGTAACGAGTAGGAAGTCACATGTTGAACAATAAGATACAGTGTGTGTGTGTGTGTGTGTGTGTGTGTCCCCCCTTCCACTCTTCCTCATCCATTTTTCAGACATCAATACCTTTGTCCTCCACTTGCATCTTAGTGGTCTGCTCTCGAAATAGCAAAAAAACAAACAAAACGTGGATTTGATTATTTTTTTAATTAAAATCAAAACAATAATGAATACGTAGAAGTTTTCATGGGAAGTGTATAACGACGGATATCATTTGATGAAAGTTGAAAGATAGTTGTAGATAGGAAGATTTTATCTGATCTAGGTCACCCTGTTGCAATATGTTACATTTAATAGCAGACATCACTTATGAAGTTATCTTTTCAAGCTACTGTAGACAGCACAAATTTATGCTAAAGATATACATGTACTAGAGAACACTAACTATTACAGAGATACATCTAGTTTAAAGGGAAAAAGTATATTCCTTGTATATTCCTTATTTCAATGTTGTTATACGTTACATATGACATGGAAGCCATTTTTTTTAAATACCATTCTATCCTTGGCCACTCGTTCAATCGACGCTATGGAATTGAATGCAGTTATAGGTACATGGAAAATAAGTAGACAGTTATGCAAGCCTACCGAAAAAAACGGGCGATTACTGAAATCGATCCACGCCCTTTATATTTCTCGTCGTACATCACCAAACCGTAAAGAGCAATGTTTTTTTTTAAACAATAAACAATTAGCTAAAACTGTGCTTCCCTTGGCTTTTAGAGTTTCATATTAACTATATAAATAAAGTTACTAGACAACAGGGCGTCTTGTGGTCATTTTTCTTGGTGGGGCTGGCAAAATTTCGAAAAATCGTGGTTTTTGGAGTATTACTATTATTTGTCTGTCCGTGAAGTTAGTTATTACCCTTTCAGGAAAAGAACAAATGCTTCTGTTCTGCAACAGCTTGATACTAAAGAGAGTTGCTATTATAATATAAAATCAAATGCAATTAAATATTTGACACATTAAACGACAGAAGCGCCTAGAGAAGATTTAAAACTTGCCTGGAAAGCAAATTGACGTACATACAAAAACACGAACTTGTGACTGAGAACAGCGTCGTATAGATCTTTGGTAATTTTGTAATATATAATCCTCCAGGTAAACGTGTTGAGTGATGACTACGTCCTGTAAAGGATATGCCAGTATGAGTGACTGTGATAGAAGTGAATCTAACTTCTATGATTCTTTGTTGATAAAGGAATTTAGATGAAAGTTTCGTATTGTCATTGTTTGATCTCTTACGTGTAACTTGTTTTTGTTGAAAATGTTACGTTTCGCTCAACTAACTCGAGTTGACAAACTAATCAACACTTCGAAGTTTCGAGACATGTTTGTATTAATGCAAGGGACATTTCTCTAAAGAGTGAGAAAGCAGATGATGACTAATATAATCTATGATGGTTTATTTATTATCATTATTTTGATAATTTAAACTGTTTTATACAAAGATTCAATGGGAATTAAACGGACTATTTAATTAAGTTCTTATCGGATATTTAGCTGAAGAAAATTTGCAATTGAATACTGCAGTTGGTTGACACACGGCCGAGATAGTCTTTTAGTTATTCTAATTCTAGCATTGTTTGAGCAACTGCGTCTCTGAGGAAAATTAATTTCAAACTGGACGACTGATCAACTTTATGACAACGTACGCGAATCAACACAAAATCAACCAGCAGACGAACATTCAAGTATGTACGTGTTGTTGTGATTTGTCGTTAGAGCGACTCGGCCCAAAGGTGACCGATCACATAGATCTGAGGGACTTTTCAGTGGCGTTAAAGCCGTATAGCGAATGGGATTGTATGATGTCTTTTATGTCGCACGGTTCAAAAGAAACGTATTAGGGACCCACATGTTAAATTTCAAAACATCAATCATTTTTTTTTGGTGAGCTATGAAACATAAAACGTATTGACAAACACATTGTGGCTAAAGTTATGTATACAGTTCTTCAAATATTTATTGATGAAAACAAACATAGATATATTTGTTTTTCTACTGTTGAGATATAAAAAGAGGGACAACTGAATGAAATTGATAGCAAGAAACACATTTGAACAATGCAATTGATATGAAGAAAAGAGAAAAAAACAGTTCATAATCTGAAACATTGACACCTCTTCCTTTCTTCTTTTGTCGTCACACTGCTACCGGGTTGCTGCCCAGTGTCGTGGTTTTCTGTTTTTGTCTTGCTTTGTTCTTGTGGCTTGGGTGATTGTTATTTTTTATTTTTCACAGGATTCTGATAAGCCATCTAACCATCTTTTTCGTGGTCTTCCTCTTGCCTTCTTTCCCGATGTTCTGTTATAGAAGGCTGTTTACTGTAGAGTTTGGATGCATCGTTATTAAGTGGCCAAACCACTTCATTCTTTGTTTCTCAATGTATTCAAGCAAGGTTCTGTGTCAACTTTCTTTCTTATGCTGATGTTGGTGACTCTTGTCTTTTCTGGTGTTGTTGGTAACTTGACACTGAAACAAACACTCTATCACAGTGTGAAGTAGTGTATAATATCACAGTGTGTGAAGTGAGTGTATAACTCTATCACAGTGAGTGTGATACTATCACGTGTGAAGTGAGTGTATAACTCTATCACAGTGTGTGAAGTGAGTGTATAACTCTATCACAGTGTGTGAAGTGAGTGTATAACTCTATCACATGTGAGTAGGTATAACTCTATACAGGAAGTGAGTGTATAACTATCACAGTGTGGATAGTATAACTTATCAAGGTGAGTGATAACTCTTCACAGTGAAGGGGTTAACTCTATCACTATGAAGGATGTATAAAGACAACATGTTCCTTCACTCAGTGACCCATATGGTGCAGTCTCTCTCTCTGTGTGTAAAACTGGTGCGCTACCTGCAGAAAGTATTGTACATAGCTTGAACTCCGTAGCTCTGGCAACAAAGCCTAGGGAATATTAAAAACAAAATGTACTAGTAAACAGAACGGCGAGTTCCAGATTCTAACATAAGGTCTTCTGAAAGCAAAGATAGGTCTTAGCCACAGAAACCCCGCATTGTATTTACTGTGAATATTAACTCTTTCCACGCTTTAAGCCGCACACTGCGCCACGGCGGGAGTCCGTTGCACGCTATTAGCCACACACTGCGCCATAGAGTTGCTTCCTTATAAGAAGTCTTTCTAGTTTTACTTCTACTGTTTTACTTATACTACTTTTCAACCCTGTTATTCTATTGAGTTGTCCAGTTTTCTTCAATTTAACAAATAATAATGTATATATATATATATGTTTATTTATTGACGAGTAGTTGGGATCGGTTTTTTTTTTACCTCCCTTGAATTAACTGCTTAAAATTAAATTGAGAAAATAACTCCGCGTGGAAAGAGTTAAAGCAAAGAGAATCTTACAGCGTATAACACCATTTTAAAGGGTTTTAAGCCGAAGGATTGACTTCATTGCACCGGGTTTTATCCCATACGACTAGGTCAATCTCCGCCGAAATGGCACGCCACATGCCGAGAGTATTGCACAAAGCCCAAACTCCGTAGCTCCGGCAACAATCCCATGGGTCACTGGGGAAAATGCACCCGTGAACAGAACAGCTTCGAACTTACGACCTTCGTCTCGCAAGGCCAGAACTTAACCACTTAACAACAGAGACCACCGTCATATGAAGTGCTAGATATCTCACAGTATTACAACTTTGAAGTGATGACTGACAAAAACATGCACAGTATTAGCTTGAGAATATAAACACCATCAACCAAAAGAGACACTGGATATAAATCGGGCATATGTTCCTCTCTGGCCGAATGGATTAGAGGCTGACTGGCTGCCCCATGCAGGAGACTCGTGATCAATCCACAGTAAGGTCAGTGATGTTTTTTGTCCTGGACAAAAAGAAAAACCTAACCTGAACAGCTACACGGCGACTGCACTAGCCATGCGATCATTAAATTCCTCAGGCTCTCGTCCCGTTTGCCTACACCGCCTAAAAAGCGGCACTACAGACAGTAACGACAGTATGTGTTTCTCGATGTTCAGGTATTGTACCATGAGGTTATTTGAGTGTAGGGCCGTTAGGGATTTATTGTCTGATTGTAGATGTTGTTTTTTTTCCAATCCAGAAGCACTTGAGCTTTTCAGCTCTTCGGCTCGGTGCCATGGACATCGTAACCCTTCGGTTCGGTGCCACGAACACCGTAAATCTGGGGAATCTGTGGCTTTTTCTGCCATCCCGCGGAATTGAACCCGCACACACAGAGGATAGTCACCCGTAGTCCAACGCGCTACGAAAACGCTGGGCAGACGGGCGATTGTATATGTTTATTGTACTGTCTGTCCAAGAAGTATGAATTTCTGTGCTTCTGTTGTATCGCTCTTGATTGATAAACGCATTTTGGTCGAAACGTCTCTTTATATTGTTTTTGTACGTTGTAAAACTACAGTACTTTGTGTTTACGTGTTTCGCTGTAGCTACATAGTTTGACTGAGTCTTCCTTATATCGATGACGTCATTGCTACATAGTTTGACTGTAGTCTTCCCTTATATCGATGACGTCATTGCTACATAGTTTGACTGTAGTCTTCCTTATATCGATGACGTCATTGCTGCATAGTTTGACTGCAGTCTTCCTTATATCGAATGAAGATCATTATACAAAGGTTTAGAGCTTCGTTATATTGACTCATTGCTACAGGGTGTTTTCCCTATATGATGCTCGCTCTAGGAATGAGCTCCCTGCCGAGAGTATTGTACAAAGCCTTGAACTGTAGCTTCCGCTTAAAATCGAGACGTCATGAAAAGTACTGACTCTGAACAGAGACGCGCCATGTTTCTGGATTCCCTAATCGATGACTCTGCAAGGAATTTGATAAATAGTATATGAGACCAAATAGTTTGACTGCTTTTTCCCATATTCGAGACGTATATATGTTTATAAATCTTCCTTATATCGAAATGAAGATAATAAACAAAAGGGGGTTTAGAAGCCGAAGGATTGACTTCATTGCACAGGGTTTTTACCCCATATATGCTCGGCCCCTCTCAGCAGAAATGGCACGCCACCTGCCGAGAGTATTGCACAAAGCACGAACTGCGTAGCTCCGACAACAATCGTAGAGGTCACTGGAAAAAAAACTGCACTCGTGAACAGAACGGCGTGATCTGGATTCGAACCAACGACCTTCGACTTGCAAGGCAAATAATAAATAGTAATAAAACAAAATAGTTAACTGCTTCTGCATATTGAGCTATATATTGTTTATAAATATTGTCCACTACACACTTGTATGTGTGTCATCTGTTACTCATTCTTTATATGCTATAACAACATTGTGTGTTTGTGGGTTAAAAATAACTCAAACTGAACACAACATACTTCAAACAGAGGGGATGGCAAACATTCAGAGCACGTGAGATTACTCCATCCGCTGCATGTGTTGAATGTAGGCAGACTGATAACCCGCCAGATGGCTCGTGGTGAGATGACCACCAGAAGTGCAGCAGTCGTGTGCCGGTTACCTAGACGATAGCGTCATCTCCTAGCTATGGTTGCCGTTGTGACGCCCATTTTCTGACAATGTGATGAATTCAAATGTTTTATCATCCATCACCTTCGCGATAACTACCAAAATGAATCACGTATGTTACATGTTTAGATAACTTGTATTTCGCCTTTATAATACTATGCTCGTAACGGCCATACTGATCAAAGTCTTTTCATCAAGAAAATACTTTTCTATTTGATTGCTTCATTCTATCTAATTTTAGTATATGATTTTCTCCAATTGATGGTAGCTTACACAATGGTTGATGTTTCTAACATGCGAATCGTAAATCTGATTTCACAACTGTTCTCATGTCTGAAAAATATCCAGATGGCTCCGCTCCCTCATGGAGCCATCTTGATATTTTCCAGAGATCCTGATCTCAGTGGTAAGATCGAGTTCATAGTCCATCGAGACGGACGATAAACGTAGTCCGTGTTCAATATAGCCACAAAGAACCTTGGCATTTCAAATCGAGAACATCAGGCTGAGCCGCTCCAGTAAATCATTAGAAAGATTAAATAAAATTCCACATAAATATCGTCATCATCTCAATGAATCGGGGACTCACGTGTTACGAGTTCGTCACGCAGCTAGATCTTCCTGTGTTTTTTTGTTTTTTCGGTCCAGAAGCACTTGAGCTTTCAGCTCTTCGGCTCGGTGCCATGAACATCGTAAATCTTGGTTCGGTGCCACGAAACCTGAATCTGGGGAATCTGTGCTTTTCTGCCTGCCCACGGAATTAAACCCGTACACCAGAGGCTAATCTTCCTGTGTAAGAAAGAGATCGAAGCACACATGGTTACTCACCGAAGTGCAATGACGATAGTCCTATCAATCAATCAACCTCATGTGTTAGTAACATTGAGCAGTTAAAAATGTGACCATTGAAAACGATTGCAGATATATTATTCTTCCTTCCCTTCTTCTAATTGTAATAATTCTATAATCGCTTATGATTGCTGGCACATGTCCACATACATAAGTAACAACACAGACACACACATAAACAAATACTACAAACTGGTGACTAAGAAATCAGTACTATCATTATGTTCCTCCTCTGTAAGGTGTGTTTACATTTAGACGATACGAAATTATCAACACTTTCACATCCACCCTGTGTTACAGTAAGATCCATTAGCTTAGTGAAATAAATGACAACCAGAGATAGTTGTCGCCGTTATCAATAGTTTCTTGTCGATGTCACGAACACTAACTTCTACTCCTCAAGGTGTGATTTTGTGATATAATTTCGTAATTAATTGGCCTTTCTTATCAGCTGTTTGAAGCTTCCATCCAGAGTACGTGAAACACGCGTTTTAAAGCTCCAGAGACGAGTTTTAATGACATTTTGAAACAAAGCTTTAATTTCTTTATATATCTTGTAAATCAGAAACACAACATATATTATAGAAATGAAGACTGACGAATAAATATCATTAATAGGAACAATTAAGAAGTAAATATTTGAAGAGAAATAAGTCAGAGAAATGTAGAGTGCAGAAAATGAAAGAAATCGATCAAGACGTCAAAGAGTCTTTCTTCTTCTTCTTCTTCTTCTTCTTCTTCTTGGAACGCTCCACAGCGACCACCTGTTAACCACTCTGTGTGATTTGTATGTGATCTGAGCCTAAGAGCGATTGTACGTTGTGCCGTTATGCGCTCAAGTGGGGCCAGCACATCCGATTTCTGCAACGCTTTTGTTTTACCAGGTATCTTCCTTAGGTTCTACATCAGTCGGTTTTACGACATGCCTTGTAGGTCGCAGTGGTGCTATTCTTTGCTTTCAGGCCCCAGCACCACACAGGTGAGTCAAAGAGTGATATCATATCGAGTGATAACAATTGAAGAAGTCGACTTCAATTTAGAGAAGGGAGGGTGTTATATGTCAGAAATGAAACTAGAAAAATGATGCCAAAAGAGAATTCATTTTTAAGAGAAAAGAACATTTCTTTTAACATTAGTTTATTCTCGTTGGATCGTCAACTTTGAAATATATTGATTGCTTCTAAATGGTGATCGAATGATAGTTTGAAAAGTATGTGTGCATTCTATCTATCTTTTCTGCCCGCCTGCCCACCGTGTTCGTAACGTGTTGGACTACGGGTGACAAGTCCCCTGTGAGTGCGGTTCAATTCCGCGGACTGGCAAAAAAGCCACAGGTTCCCCAGATTTACGGTGTTCGTGGCACTGAACCGAAGGGTTACGATGTTCATGACACGAGCCGAAGAGCTTTCAGCTCAAGTGCTTCTGGATCGAAAAAAATTTTTTTTTTTAAATCTTTCTATTCTCTATCCCTGTTGTGCCTTTTGGTGTCAGGTCGATAAAAGAGGAACCTGGAGCCAGTCTCAAGCGCTTTGTACAAGATAGAATTTAGTACTGGGTCTGTCGCCGTTGTAACTGAGTGCTATTGCTCTTTGTGGAAGACTTGTCTTGTGGTAACCCCTTGATACGTCTCCGAACCATTAGATCTGTTGTTTCTTAATATATTGAAGCACCCGCAAGGTTCCAACTTTTTTTTTCTGATTTCGTCGTTTCTGATTTTTATCCTTTCTATTAACATTTATAATTCGTCGTAAACACTTCATCCCTGTAATTTGAATTCTTATTTTCTCATTTGTTGTCAGTGTCCAGATATAACGTTGATAGCATAGAATTGATAAAAAAAACTATGTTGAACATTGTTCTATTGGTGTCCATCGTCTGTATGTATGTATGTATGTATGTATGTATGTATGTATGTATGTATGTATGTATGTATTAAGTAACATGTCTATTAGCTAGATGTATGAAGACATCTTCCTACTAAGTAACCTCTACAATACAACTAAGAATGGAATATTCAAGATCTGACATCTTCATTGTGAGGTAGAAATAGAGACAGAAGACGCAGCTAAGTCTGGTATCTTATTCTGAAGGAAAAAAAACATTATACATGTATATCTATACGGTGAAATCGAGAAAAGAATGTGTGTAAGTAAGATGGTCACGCTGCTTTAGTCTTCTACGTAGGCGTGAGATTTTCTTTCTTTTCTTCTTTTTCTGCTCTTTTCTACTTCTTCTTTTCGCCTTTTTTGTTTTCTTTTCTGTTCTTCATCTACATTTTCTTCTTTATTTTCATTTTGTCCTACCTTTTCTATTAATTCTTTTGTTCTTTTATCTTCTAATTTTTCTTATTTTTCTTTCCTTCTTGTTTTCATAGTTTCTTCTTATTTCGCTTTTTCTTTTCTTTTTAAATCTAATTTTCCTTTTTCTTATTTCTTTTCTTCTCCTTTTTTCCTCTTCCTTTCCTCTTCATTTTTTACTTCTATACCCCTTCCCCCTTTCTCTCTTCTTCCTGTTGTTTCTATTCTACGTTCGCTGTAGAATATCACTTATTAACAACTTGTTGTAATAAGTAAGCATGTTGAACAGTTGAGCAAAAATTAATTTATATTTCTGGTTTACATGGATTAATTCAGATGTGAATAGAGATTAAAATTCAATATTGATACTAAAACTGGGGAAACCCGAGTATAGCTTGGCGCTGAATGGTACTGGTAACCGACAATTAAGCGCAATCTGGTCTACCTATCTAGCACTCTCTGGGAACAGATGTTCGGATATCATGGTAACTGTGTCATAATCGTACACATCAGGATCCCCTATCATTAAATTGTTGATGATTTTCAGTTTGTTCTGGTCTGAGAAGATATGAAGATTATCATATGTTATGCTCTATTGAATTCTACATATACATTGTTTATCTTGTTTATCTAATTCAGTTTCATTTCTGGATGGTTGCTGGGGAAAAGAGGATGAGTATTTGTGTTTGGGTGTGCAGGAAATATGTAGAAATGGAGAGAGAGAGAGAGAGAGAGAGAGAGAGAGAGAGAGAGAGAGAGGAAGAGGTGGGAAAAGAAAAAAATGTATGTGTCAACACATTTGGTCCAACTTCTAAAACTGTAGTAAGGCTCGCTTGACTGGCGAAGGGGGACTGGTGATTAGGAAAGTAAGCCTTCATGCAAAAATCTGACAGAATCGCCGTATTAGACTCCATGGCTACGTCTGAATTCGTAGTGGACGAACGAAAAGATAAGAAAAAAATAAATAAATAAGACACACATTTTGTGTCTACAGTGATTTTATTTATAGAACAAATTTTCTCCCAAAAAATATACCAATCTTATTTGTCTTGTGTTGTTCTTTCAAGATATTTTCATGACTTTTAAATCCCTTTATTATTTGTTTCTAGTTACAGTGTTCTCTAGTTACTTCCTCGTTGTCTTCTGTATTTCTGTTGCGCTTATCGAATGGTTTGAGTGCTGGATGTTTGTATCTTTGACACGGTATAGACCATAGATTCCTAAACTTTTCGGCCCACCGCCCACTTTGCACGACATAAACTTTGTAACGCCCTCCCCATTATAACAGTTTGCAATGACCTCCCCCACCTCCCCACACACACACACACATATATATATATATATATATATATATATATATATACATGCTCTATTTTCAATTTGACATAGAAAATTGATATATATTTCTGTCATACATGGTCAATTTTCAAATGATTATATACATGAAATAGAAAATTGATGAAAAATGGATCGTGTAAGATGGGCATAAGATGAATTAAAATACAGAATTCCAATTTTTAATGATTATTTAATCGCAAAATCACGAGAAAAAATCCCTCAAATGATTCTGAACCACTATCGCCCTTGGAAAGTTTCAGCGCTCACAGGGAGTGGGGGTACTGGGAAACGCTGGTATAGACACTGATCTATCCATCTCTTTCATTTTCTTTCCCCCGCTTTTCTCCTGATATTCTGTTATAGAAGGCTTTATAGACAGTGTTGTCTGATTTCAATCTTAATAGGTGGATGCGAGTTTACGTGTTGCTTGAGCCCGTCTGTCCAGCGTGTTCGTATCGCGTTGGACTACGGGTGACAAGTCCTCTGTGAGTGCGGGCTCAATTCCGCGGACTGGCAGAAAAGCCACAGATTTCCCAGATTTACGGTGTTCGTGGCACCGAACCGAAGGGCTACGATGTCCATGGCACCGAAACGAAGAACTTTCATCTCAAGTGCTTCTGGATCGGGACATGTGTTGCTTGAAGAAGTGACCATAACAGCATTCACAGTTATCCCAGCTACTAGTATGTCAAAGTTAAACATTCACAGTTATCCCAGCTACTAGTATGTCAAAGTTAAACAATCACAGTTATCCCAGCTACTAGTATGTCACAGTTAAACATTACAGTTATCCAGCTACTAGTACGTCACAGTTAAACATTCACAGTTATCCCAGCTACTAGTATGTCACAGTTATACATTCACAGTTATCCCAGCTACTAGTATGTCACAGTTAAACAATCACAGTTATCCCAGCTACTAGTATGTCACAGTTAAACAATCACAGTTATTCCAGCTACTAGTATGTCACAGTTAAACAATCACAGTTATCCCAGCTACTAGTATGTCACAGTTAAACAATCACAGTTATCCCAGCTACTAGTATGTCACAGTTAAACAATCACAGTTATCCCAGCTACTATAGTCTGTCCATTAATTCGTGAGCACGTTTGAAATTGATTTTCTGAAAACTACCTGTTGATCTCAGTGATTTTTTGCAAGCAGCCTTAGAATATCCATGACGCTAGAGAAATATTTTTTCCAAGAAAATTTGATGTAGTTTGAAATATTTCTTCTTCAGGTTATGTTAAAATCAACCTCACCGGATTGTACACAATAGTAACAGATATACGGTACACAGACGCGTTGTTCTAAAAATACATTATGGTAACATTAAAATATCGTGAGTAAACAACAACTTCACGGAATTCCTGTGCACCGAACCCAGTCGACTTTGAAAGCGGAAAGCATATGACGTTATAATTGGGATACCGTTGTATAGTTATAGGCGTATCTCGCTATTTGTATGAAGCTATTGATCATATTTGTTGGCTTATCAAAACGACATTGATATCACATTCATAATGAGTCTGAAGTGCACATTTATAACAATGCAGAAGGTTACAGTTTTACTATACCAACACTTCCGTAGGGAATCTAAGAGAGGTCATCTATATTGCGATATTCATAACCCTGAGAAACGAACGCAACTGGCGCTTGGTCTGAATAGAGAATCATTTTCCCGATGGATTAAACAGGACACAAAGTGCACTAATGTCAGCAAGGAAGGAAAGAACATTAACGACTTTGACATAGATGTCATAAGACGGAGCTCTTGAAAATGTTTGCGACAAATCAACTTGTTACTTTCAGGAAACTGAAATTAAAACTGCAATCAGATTGCAGCATAGACATTTCTAAAAGTACTCTATGGAAAATTGTAAGAGCCGCCGGCTTCACCTTCAGAAAACTATAGCGCAGGAATATTATTTGTGAAAAGCCACATTTAATTGCTGCCCGAAGTAAATACCTGAGGCAGATCCGTGAGCGGCGGAGGCAAGGCTATGATATTGTATATTTGGACGAATCCTGGGTCAATGCTCACCACACCAATGCTAAAGAATGGCAATCAGTAGACGGTGAACAGAAAAGAAAAATACCAAGCAGCAAAGGCCAGCGTATTATACTAACACATGCAGGAAGCAGTGAAGAAGGTCTTGTCCATGACGCTGGACTTATTTTCCAATCAAAAGTACCGACGGTAGGGACTACCACATAGAAATGAATGGACATATTTTCAGGCACTGGATGGAGAAAGATCTACTCCCAATTCTAAACAGACCATCATGCTTGGTAATGGATAATGCATCCTATCACAACGCAGTATCAGCGGAAGACAAAGTACCAACTGCATCAAATACAAAAGATCAAATTAGGACTTGGCTGCTAAGGAAAATGTCAGCTTCGATGATACATATTTGAAACCGGAGTTGTTGCACCTGGTGAGGATGACAAATAAGACAAAGGTGTTTCATATTGACAAAATCATTGCGGAATACGGCCACACGTCTTTGCGACTACCTCCATATCATGCTCACCTCAATCCGATAGAGCTTGTCTGGGCTAAAGTAAAAGGGCAAGTTGCCGAACAGAACAGGACGTTTAAAATGTGTGATGTTGAAGTTCTGACACGTGAGTCCCTCTCAATGATAGACATGCAGTTCTGGAAGAAGTGTGTTGAACATGTGCTCCGAGAGGAAGACGAGTACTGGCACTGAGATGGATTACAATTTGTCCAGCCAGTAACAATTATCAACCTCATGGAATCGTCAGATTCGGGATGATACAAATCATATTTTGATTACAGACTGAGAAATAGCAACGTATACATTTCCATATCCAAATGCGTCTACCATCATACAATTTGTGGTGAAGTTAAGACACCCTGGGGTCTAATGGTGACCGAAGGAGGATTAACTGTTGCATATTGTATCCAAGTTCATGATTGCACATAAAGGGCAACACACTTAATTACTTGACCTATCAAGTTAATATGGAGATACACCTATGAATAGAATTAACATGGACAAATTCTAGGGATTACTGTAAAATCTAAAATTTGAGCCCCGTATTTGCAATTGTCATAAAAGATCAAAGGAATTCGGCGATGTGCAAAATCCGTAGCATCTATGGACTACTGGTTAGCTTTATTTTAGCGTCATGGATATTCTAAGGCTGCATGCAAAAAATCATTGATATCCAACAGGTAGTTTTCGAGAAAATCAATTTCAAACGTGCTCACGAATTAATGGACAGACTATAGTATGTCAAAGTTATAACAATTAGACATAACAGATCAAATGCACATTATTTATATCATAAACATTTCAGACGCAATCAGATCATATTCCGATACAGTGGATATAAAGCAAAAAAATCGGCAACGCAAAAGGTGGACCTCAGAGATAACAGAGCCGACGAAAGACACTATTTATGAAGCGCACAAAGCCCTTCTAGAAATCTCTTCTTTTCTGAAGCTGTGAGGCAAATCAGTATTGGAAAAAAGAAAGAAAGACAAGGCGCATAGAGAGGCTCGCTCCATGTGTTTCCTTTTTCGACTTAACACTGAAAGGCAAAACAGGATTAGAGAATAGATAGATGTAGAGATGACATCATTGTTCAAATGCGCACTAGACACATCAGACTGAGACACCATCTATACCACATATATATTATTATTATACATGTATATATATATATGCATGTATAATACAGTCACCAATATCAGCATAAGAAAGAAAGTTGGCACAGAACCTTGCTTGAATTACATTGAGAAACAAAGAATGAAGTGGTTTGACCACTTAATAAGAATGCATCCAAACTCCACAGTATGCAGAGTCTTCTATAACATAACATCGGGAAAGAAGGCAAGAGAAAGACCACGAAAAGATGGTTAGATGGCGTAGCAGAATCCTGTCAAAGAGCAAAATAATAATCACCCAAGCCACCAGAACAGCGCAAGACAAAAACAGCAAACCACGACACTGGCGCAGCTGCACAACCCGGTAGCAGTGTGACGACAAAAGAAAGCCAGAACGATGTATATATATATATATATATATATATATAATATATTATTTTAGCAGCTCTTAAATTGAATCTTTAGTAGAAAACAAAAGAAAGTACTTTATATCAAAAGCCACTAAAATGGCAAATGGCGTGATTGGCGCTGATTTTTATTATGCCACTATAGTGATTAATGGTTTGGATTGAGTTTAGTTGAAGTCTGAAGAGAAAGAACAGAAACAAAATTAATGTTTTTTTAATAGTAATGAAGATTGTCCAAAGTCTTCAGTCACTTCACACTTTTGATTAGAATGTGCATTAAACATAGTATAGTCTGATTTCTGTATGAGTCCACTTCTATCATTCGTTCTGGACACTTGAGCGTGCGCTCATGCAATATAGCTCTGTACACATGCGCACTTCAACACTCTCAAGTTTGATTGTAGCACATGACCTTCGCCCTCACACGTGATCCAGCTGGACAGCGTCTCTGAGTGCAGGTGCCAGGCGCACGTCTGATCTCGTGCCACTAAAAAACCAGCGCACCTCAGTAGTAACGCGCATTTGCCAGCAGCGGTCACTTATCAAAACTTTGACAAATAAAGAACGAACATCGCCGTCTCTGGTTTGTTGTGTAGCGTTTTGAGCGATGGGCGGCTTCCATTCGTCAAAGCGTCATGGCTGCATGTTAAGGAAGGTTAATTAAAGAAAAGACCCCAACAGTTTAAATTGATTATTAGCTAGTAAATCTTCCTGGTTTGTAACACAACAACTGTGATACAACTTGTCTTCTTATTTGGGAAAACAATAATAAATCAATTTTAATTGTTTCCTTTTTTGATTAATTGCTTGCGATTTGTCGTCTATTCTCTTTTACTGTCAACTATTTTCAATATAAAACGATGACTTTGTTAAAATATTGGTTGTGACAGCGTCCTCTATTTATTCTCATGTGTCAACTGTGTGTATTTATTATCTGTATTGACTTGATAAAGTATGGACATTGAAAAATAAGCATTATTATGTTTTAAATAAGGTTTCAGGCAAACATTGCCACCACACTGTGCACAGCTGATTTGGTTGCTGTATAAAATACATGTGGTACGGCTCAGAGCTATGAGTAGAGCGTTTGCTTATTGTATCAGACACAGAAGCGTTGTGGGTTCATTTTCCTTAACTGACCGTATCACAAATAAAGAAATGTGTTGATCTTCCTACAGCCGGCATACTTGGGTTCAAAAATATACATATAGATGGAGACTGCAGTAAAACTATGTAGAATGGCGAAACACGTAAAGTGTAAAATGTAAAGTGTCAAGAATTTTATACTATTTTATTCTGCACAATCTAGGGTCATTTTATTTTTAATTTCATAAAATACACACAGCAATGACATCTGGCATATGTGAAGTAATTGTAACAGTAGGTGCTATCAAAAATCAGAATAAAACAAATAATTGTAGTAGTAGAAGTTATCAAGAATCAGAATAGAACAAATAATTATAGCAGTAGAAATTAACATGAATCAGAATAGAACAAATAATTGTAGCAGTAGAAATTAACATGAATCAGAATAGAACTAATAATTGTAGTAGAACATAGTATCATGAATCAGAATAGAACAAATAATTGTAGCAGTAAATAGTATCATGAATCAGAATAGAACAAATAATTGTAGCAGTAGATAGTATCATGAATCAGAATAGAACAATAGCAAAATAAACAATACACAGCAAAACATATTTAATTCTTTAAAGAAAAATGAAACTTTCACATAAATAGTTAGTTTCTTTTCTTATTTAAGCAAACATTAAGCAATAATATCGCCTAACCAAGTCATTAAACTCAATATCGACATCAGGTGCCGTCCCCACTGATGTAGACGATCATGGATCACCACAAATCTATGTTCCTGGTATTAGCTATCATCATTGCTGTAAAATCAAGTGGGTTCAACATCCTCAGTTTAAAACCCCCTCAAGATATTCAATCCAGGTATGATAATCTGATTTACTACTGAAGTGTCATGTTTTAGTGGAGGGGAAAGTTGAAACGTTTATATGACGTGTGGAATGAATCAATTGTTCATGAATTTAAATGGTAGCCCAGTCAAACAATTATCATACTCTCTGTGTGGATCTACTAACCTGAATTTGTCATTGACATTTCTCAGTATTTGAATTCTCTTAATCTCCAACTGCTAATTTCATATCCTTTACAGGACTGTGCGAATCAACCCCATCTTTTTAACGCTGTTTGGGATTTTCTAGGCATTATTACGTTCAGTAGTTTGCCATTGCTTTCTGAACGGGTGGTGTCATCGTCCGTTGGTAAAGTCCACGCAAACAATTTGCAACTAAACTGTCCGTAGCGTGATTCGAACTCAGAACGTCGGAGTTAATAGACCGAGTCACTATCCCATAAGCCACAGACCTCACTAATCTCCAATTACGGACACAAGAACAGTAGAGGAATCCTTTTTATATAACGTGGTATGTAGGGTAATACGGTGTTAGGCCCGTATTTTTCAATGACCGTCGGCACACGATGGGTGATATGGTCAATATCACACCAGCCGCCTTTACTTCCAGTTCTTTCCTGGTACCCAATTGAGGCTGGGTCGACCTCCTGAGAGCCGTTATGGTAGAAAAAATAATGTCCACGCCTACATGGGAAGTTGAACCCGGACCACTATCCCAAGAACTAACAACTACACTATTGGGGATCTCCGAGATATAAGAACTAACAACTACACTATTGCGGATCTCCGAGATATAAGAACTAACAACTACACTATTGCGGATCTACGAGATATAAGAACTAACAACTACACTATTGCGGATCTACGAGATATAAGAACTAACAACTACACTATTGCGGATCTACGAGATATAAGAACTAACAACTACACTATTGCGGATCTACGAGATATAAGAACTAACAACTACACTATTGCGGATCTACGAGATATAAGAACTAAAACTACACTATTGCGGATCTACGAGATATCAAGAACAACAACTTACACTATTGCGGATCTACGAGATATAAGAACTAACAACTACACTATTGCGGATCTCCGAGATATAAGAACTAACAACTCACACTATTGCGGATCTACGAGATATAAGAACTTCAACTACACTATTGCGCATCTCCGAGATATAAGAACAAAACTACACTATTGCGGATCTACGAGATATAAGTACAACAACTACACTATTGCGGATCTACGAGATATAAGAACTAACAACTACACTATTGCGGATCTCCGAGATATAAGAACTAACAACTACACTATTGCGGATCTACGAGATATAAGAACTAACAACTACACTATTGCGGATCTACGAGATATAAGAACTAACAACTACACTATTGTGGATCTATGAGATATAAGAACTAACAACTACACTATTGTGGATCTACGAGATATAAGAACTAACAACTACACTATTGCGGATCTACGAGATATAAGAACTAACAACTACACTATTTCGGATCTACGAGATATAAGAACTAACAACTACACTATTGCGGATCTACGAGATATAAGAACTAACAACTACACTATTGCGGATCTACGAGATATAAGAACTAACAACTACACTATTGCGGATCTACGAGATATAAGAACTAACAACTACACTATTGCGGATCTACGAGATATAAGAACTAACAACTACACTATTGCGGATCTACGAGATATAAGAACTAACAACTACTCTATTGCGGATCTCAGAGATATAAGAACTAACAACTACACTATTGCGGATCTACGAGATATAAGAACTAACAACTACACTATTGCGGATCTACGAGATATAAGAACTAACAACTACACTATTGCGGATCCACAGATATAAGAACTAACAACTACACTATTGCGGATCTACGAGATACAAGAACAGATGGTACACAAACTTTGTTGACACATCAATATATTCCAGAATAAACTGAGAAAGTGAGAGAGTAACCTGTGTGAAGGGAGTACTAATTTCTTTAATAAGATTTGGAAAGCAAAAGATATCTCTTGTTAATTGTGCCAGCTATACTGACACTGTAAAGGTCGTTCACAACCAGTTTATAGAGAGTTTAATTAACAGATTTCGTATCAGACGATGTGAATGTTAATGTGTTTCAGGCAGCATTTGAAGTTGACTTAACGCTGCTTTATCGAACATGCAAAGGAACTTAGCGAATGTAAGAAAATGACTTGTCGAAATCAAAGTGGAAGATCTCTAAGATACTGTAGTCAAATAAAACCTATTTTCGCGTTGAAACGTATTCATATAAAATGCCTAAAATGTTGTCTCAATAGCTGGTAGTACTTCTGTCTATGAAAGATATGTTCTTCAAAGTTCAGTGGACTAAATCCAAGCAAGAAGTCGAGCAGTTTGTGAACACATTTTGCTTAGCCAAAAGTTATCAAATGGAGAGGCTTGTGTGAAAGCCAAAAGTTATCAAATATGGAGAGGTTTGTGTGGGAAAGCCTAAAGTCATCAAATATGGAGAGCCATGTGCGGGAAAGCCAAAAGCCGTCAAAAACGGAGAGACTGGTGCGGGAACTACCTGAGGTCTATAGCTCGAGTGGTAGTGAGCTCGAGCATGAACCCACGCGTACCTGGTTCAAATCCCACGGTTGGCAAGTTTGAAAGCAAATTGTTTCCGTTGGATTTTACAAAGGTAAAATAGATCTCACCGTTCAGAAAGCAATTGCAAACTACTGAACGTATAAGTGGTGCCTAGAAAATCAACGACTCGTTTACTGTGATTGATGGCTACGTCCTTTAGGATATGCTACGATTTTCGCGGGAAGTCAAAGTCAATAAAAAGGAGAGGCCTGTGCGCAAAGCTAAAAGTCATCAAATATGGAGAGGTTTGTGGGAAAGTCAAAAGTCATCAAATATGGAGAGGTTTGTGGAAATGCCAAAAGCCAACAAATATGGAGAGACTTGGGGAAAATCAAAAGTCATTAAATATGGAGAAAGATGCCTTGTGGAAAGCCAAAGTCATCAAATATGGAGAGGCTTGTGCAGGAAAGCCAAAAGTCATCAAATATGGAGAGGCTTGTGAGGGAAAGCCACAAGTCATCAAATATGGAGAGCCTTGTGCGGGAAAGGCAAAAGTCATCAAATATGGAGAGGCTTGTGCGGGAAAGCCAACAGTCATCAAATATGGAGAGGCTTGTGCAGGAAATCGAGCACAACATTCTCATAAAATCTATAATCTATTCATTTATAATTTATTCTTCATTTCTCTTTTTCTATCTCTTTATCCACTTCTCTCTCTCTTTTTACTCTCTCTCTCTCTCTCTCTCTCTCTCTCTCTCTCTCTTATTTCCGTCTCGGTAACAAGAAGAGACCGGTTGAGAAATGAAGACATCAGAAAAAAATAAGATACAACAGCAGTACTGAACTTCATCAAGAAGCAACACATTAAATGTTTAGGCCACATAAGCAAATTACCAACAGACAGTGCACCTTAAAGAACAATGCTGCTCCGATACAATGGATACAAAGAACAATGCTGCTCCGATACAATGGATACAATGGATACAATGGATACAATGGATACAATGGATACAATGGATACAATGGATACAATGGATACAAAACAAAAGACCGGCCACGCAAAAGGTGAACCTCAGAGATAACAGAGGCGTCGAATTACACTATTTATGAATCGCACACAAGAGTTTGTTCTAGAAATCTCTTCTTATCCTGACGCTGTGAGGTCAAACAGTAATAGAGAAAAGAAAGAGAAAGACTTTCTCTTAAATGATTTATACATTACATTAGTATGTGCATGGAAAACTAAGAAACTTATAGAAGGTAGGTACACAATATATGAGAGAATCGAACTTCTGTATTCTCTAAAGTTTCAGATCCACCCCTGGTATATAAAAGCTTGTCCACCTCATAATTAGAGCCTCAACACACATAATTTTATTGACTAAAACAAAAATACACTACCGTTTTGTTACACTCACAAGAGCAATGATTGGATGTCAAGAACTAAGACAAGAAGATTACAGTTATTTAAATTAATTACTCCAAATATTTCTGTTGTCTCTGCTTGAGCACAGCAAGCATTAGCAGAAAAGGGGGAAGTAAAACTAGCAATTGAAGACAGAAGAAATCTTAAGACACTTTCCTGTCATTTTTCTTCTCGATATAATGCATCGACTCCCTACCATAACAATTATATGTCATTTTTGAAGGTGAAATCTGCGCTACCCGCTTGTTTTTCCCACGAATGTCCAGACCACCAGATTGTCAGGGAAAGCGGAACTCTGCCAGAGTTTCCCGCCCTCATCACGTGAATGGTCTATGCCGATCAATGTCGCGTCCCAAGAACCCCCTGCTGACCAAAGTTGCCAGAATCGATCTCACGTTACTTTAGAATAAACACATCGAACGTCGTTGATAAATCAAGGGCTCGTACAAAAATTAAACAAAATAGCATTAGTTACCGAGGTTTTGCTCAAGAAATCAATAAAATCATTTCACGCCAGGGGCCATTTAATGTTTGTTCCATTTGTGCAGCTTGTTCTCAATTCACTCGCTGAAAGGAACGTCTGCTGCGTAGCACAATGGATAAAATCAAATATCGAAGACAGATTCTTTCTAGATATTTCTTCCCATACCTCCCACATAAAATCAACATCCGTCGTCTGTGATAACTTTCACTTTTCACTGTTTTCTCACTAGCCACATTTATCACTAGACTCACATTTTCATCAAATAAACATCATTGTAAAGTGATTTCATCAAATAAACATCATTGTAAAGTGATTTCATCAAATAAACATCATTGTAAAGTGATTTCATCAAATAAACATCATTGTAAAGTGATTTCATCAAATAAACATCATTGTAAAGTGATTTCATCAAATGTAACTATTAGTTCATACAGTGATTTCATCAAATGTAACTATTAGTTGAGAAAGTGATTTCATGACATGTAACTATTAGTTCAGAAAGCGATTTCATCAAATGTAACTATTAGTTCAGAAAGTGATGCCATCAAATGTAACTATTAGTTCAGAAAGTGATATCATCAAATGTAACTATTAGTTGAGAAAGTGAATTCATTAAAATGTAACTATTAGTTGAGAAAGTGATATCATCAAATGTAACTATTAGTTGAAAAGTGAATTCATTAAAATGTAATATTAGTTGAGAAGTGATTTCATCAATTGTAACTATCAGTCCAAAACAACTTTTGAATAGGGAATATAGAGATTGAGGCAAGATGAAGGTTGAACTCGCAATTAAGTAGCTGGTATAAGATAGTATGAGCAGCTGGTATAAGATAGTATGAGCAGCTGGTATAAGATAGTATGAGCAGCTGGTATAAGATAGTATGAGCAGCTGGTATAAGATAGTATGAGCAACTGGTATAAGATAGTATGAGCAGCTGGTATAAGATAGTATGAGCAGCTGGTATAAGATAGTATGAGCAGCTGGTATAAGATAGCATGGAGCAGCTGGTATAAGATAGATGAGCAGCTGGCATAAGATAGGTATGAGCAGCTGGTATAAGATAGTATGAGCAGCTGGTATAAGATAGTATGAGCAGCTGGTATAAGATAGTATGAGCAGCTGGTATAAGATAGTATGAGCAGCTGGTATAAGATAGTATGAGCAGCTGGTATAAGATAGTATGAGTAGCTGGTATAAGATAGTATGAGCAGCTGGTATAAGATAGTATGAGCAGCTGGTATAAGATAGTATGAGTAGCTGGTATAAGATAGTATGAGCAGCTGGTATAAGATAGTATGAGTAGCTGGTATAAGATAGTATGAGCAGCTGGTATAAGATAGTATGAGCAGCTGGTATAAGATAGTATGAGCAGCTGGTATAAGATAGTATGAGCAGCTGGTATAAGATAGTATGAGCAGCTGGTATAAGATAGTATGAGCAGCTGGTATAAGATAGTATGAGCAGCTGGTATAAGATAGTATGAGCAGCTGGTATAAGATAGTATGAGCAGCTGGTATGAGCAACTGTTTATATTAGAGCGACTTAAATGCACGCATAGGATCTGATCAACAGTCATGGCCAGTATGCCTGGGTCATCATGGCATTGGAAATATCAACGATAATGGTCAAAGACTGCTTGAATTCTGCTCCCAAAACAACATGTGTGTGGACAAATACGTTTTTTCTGTCTTCAAACACAGACACAGGTGTCATGGTGCCACCAAGATCAGGTCACTGGCACCAGCTTGATTTTGTACTCACACGCAGACAACACCTCAACACAGTGAAAATCACACGTACTTTCCACAGAGCGGACTGTGATACAGATCATGCACTAGTTATCAGCAAAGTCAAAATACTTCCAAGGAAAACCTATTCAACAAGAAGACCACCCAAACCTAAAGTCAGCGTCACCAAAATGGGGATGACAGAGAATAAGGAGACTTTCAGAAAGGCGTTTACTGCTCTGTGTGAGAATGAAATGGGAGAATGTAGCGTAGACGAAAAGTGGAACATTCTAAAATCTAACATATATGACTGTACCATTGACTCATTTGGCACCAAGATATTCTCCAACAAAGACTGGGTAGAACAAAATGAAACAACCCTAAGCCCTCTACTTGAGGAAAAGAAAGAGCTCTAATAAATTACAAAAATAAACCCTCGTAAAGTTCAAAGGACCATCTTCGGCACACAAAATCAGTATTGCAACGAGAGTCAAGGAGGTGTGCAAATGAATACTGGTCAAATCTATGTTCTGCGATACAAAAATGCTGCAGATATGGGCAACACCAAGGCAATGTACGAAAATATCAGAGTAGCTCTGGGACCAAACATAACAAAAATTGCATCACTAAGATCAGAAACAGGTGAGCAATAACAGATATGACCAAACAGCTCGAAAGATGGGTGGAACACTATTCCAATCTTTACTCTGTTGAGAAACCAGCACACCCAGTCCTCGATCAGATCATACCGAAACATCATGACCAAACCGAGCTGGATACCGAACCCACGGAGCAGGAACTTTCCGAAGCAAGCAACAAACTTTCAAATGGCAAGGCATCAGGACTAGACAACATTCCTGCAGAAATCCTCAAATACAATAGGGATGTCCTGCTGCCCACCTCTACAATCTCCTTATTCAGTGCTGGAGAGAGGGAACACTTCCTCAGGACATGAGGGATGCAAAGATAGTGACACTCTATAAAAACAAAGGGGATAAGGGGATTGTAACAACTACAGAGGCATCTCCTTTAAGCGTAACAGGCAAAGCTTTGCACTAGTCCTTTCAAAACGACTACAGAAACTGGCGGAGCGTGTTCTTCCAGAGTCACAATGTGGATTCAGAGCTAGACGGTCAACAACTGACATGATATTTACCCTTCGACAGCTACAAGAGAAGTGCAGAGAGCAGAGCAAGCCTCTATGTATTGCTTTCGTGGATCTGACTAAGGCATTTTACACAGTCAGCAGGCCAAGTCTTTATAAAATATTGAAGTATATTGGTTGTCCCCCAAAGTTGCTTCAATTGATTGTTTCCTTCCATGAGGGCATGAAAGCCAGCATACAGTTCGAGGGCAGCACATCTGATAGTTTTGAGGTTAAGAGGAGTCAAGCAGGGCTGTGTCCTTGCCCTCACCTCTTTGGTATCTTCTTCGCAGTCCTTTTGAACCACGCCTTAGGGGACGCTGATGGTGATGTTTTCATCCGCACTAGATCTGATCGTTCACTGTTTAACTTGGCTCGCTTAAGAGCCAAGACAAAAACGACGGAAATACTTCTCAAGGACCTCTTTTTCGCTGACGATGCTGCCTTAGTCGCCCACAGTGAGACTACACTGCAATGTCTAATTAATAATTTGTCAAAGGCATGCGACCTATTTTCTCTGACAATAAGTGTCTCCAAAACAGTTGTATTATGTCAGGGAGGTAAGACATCAAATATCACTTTAAATGGCAACCATCTAACACCAGTGCAAAAATTCTGCTATCTTGGATCCACGGTCACTGTCAGCCTTTCTTGACGAAGAAATCAACGCTCGTATAGGAGTGCGGCTACTACATTCGGCATACTATCAAAGCGAGCGTGGGACAACAAAAAAATTGACATTGCAGACGAAGACTCAAATATATCGAACCTTTGTAATTAGTTCTTTACTATATGGCTCAGAAACATGGACAGCCTACTCAAGACACGAGAGGAGACTTAACATCTTTCACCTTCGATGTCTCCGCAAGATTATGAACATCAGGTGGTGCGACAAGATAACCAACTCTGAAGTACTACAACGTGCAAATCTGCCTTCCATCATGGGCATGCTCAGCAGTAGACGACTAAGATGGTTGGGACATGTGAGAAGAATGAAACTTATCGCATACCAAAACAAATGTTGTTCTGTGAACTTTCGGAGGAAGAGGCACCAGGGCAGACCACTGCTCAGATATAAAGATGTCTGCAAAACCTCAATGAAAAACTTTCTATAGATCCCAGCACATGGGAGGGACTAGCTGATGACAGAGTTGTGTGGAAAACCAAATTACGGAAGGGCGCAGAGTCTTTTGAGAAGAGACTTATGTATGAGCTGAACAACAAGAGAGAAAAAGCGAAACTCAGAAGTTGTCACAGTAAAACACTTGCCTATTGACCGTCTGTAAAGATGAAAAGGGCCATATATAAGATAGTGAAAGTGATGATGATGTTGTTATACCAATGGGTCTGTGCACCGTGGTAAGAAGTGAGGCTGGGTTTCTTGGCAGTGTGCATGGTAGGGTTGTTGCAGAGTCAAATGGATCATACAGGACAACTACTTCCAGTATGAGGATGGAGGTTGGGATCGCTACTGCTGCCCTGCATTAGCTCTCTATGACGACGCTTAAAATAGCCGTTGTCGTATCTGTCTCTTTGTCGATGCTTCGGAATGTCCAAACTGGCAGGATGCGGTATGAGTGGGTGTTATCTATTGAAGTTTCTAAACAACAGAAACTGACTTGTCTCTACTGTCCTGGGCATGCGGGTGTTTAATGAGAGAGTGTACATGCTTGCATGAAAAACAGTAATTATCCAGGAGTTGAAGATGTCTAATGGGGATGTTCTTCGGTCTCTTCATGGCCACCTGTTGGATATCTTCACGGTCACCTGTTGGATATCTTCACGGCCACATGTTGGATATCTTCACGGCCACCTGTTGGATATCTTCACGGCCACCTGTTGATGTCTTCACGGTACCTGTTGGATATCTTCACGGCCACCTGTTGGATATCTTCACGGCCACCTGTTGGATAAAGACACTAAAATAGATGTTGAATGAGTTTGGCGTTACCCGTTGAACAAGTAGAGCCAGATTACTGAAAGGCAGAGTAAGGAGGGTGTTTAATCTGTCAGCCCTGGCAACAATCAGTATGCATACCCTCCGGCATCTGTTGGGAAGATTGAGCACCTATGGGTCTGACAATGACATCGGTTCAGTAACTAATATCTAATAACAATTTCATCAAACGTAATTTTCAGTAGAAAACGTTATTTCATCCAATTTAATTGTCAATCCAAAATGTTATTTCATCAAATAAAACTATCAGTTACTAACAAGTAACTACCCAGCGTTTCAGATAGCTATTCCCGTTATCCCTGTTCCATGTACTCTGTACCTTTGACTAGCCAGGCTTGACCAGTGTTGTTGGAGATCTAAGGATGCCCACAATCTTTATCGATCTATCTGACCCATTCGCCTAAACTCTTCACCGACAAGACGTGGAAAGTCAACTTATTCATGAATACTAAAGCAGAAAAAAGTTGCTTGAACTTAGCTTGGCTGTAACAACTTCATTGTAAATACTTGACACAAACAATAGATAACTATTTCCTGTTCATTGCAAGAAAAGTTATCGTTTCATCTCACGACCTTTTTTTTACCTGTGACCGTTGTCAAATATGATTTATGAACGTTGATGTCCTGATATATAGTGCACATACAAGGAGATAAATTGAGAAGAAATGATGACACCAGCAAAATGGCTGGTCAACCACTAGAAACAACTAGTATAAGAAAGAGAAGCTAGACATTGAGCTGGGAGACAAAGGAAACTGAAAACAAAGGGTTACAAAAATAATGAACCTCCTAGGGAAACTGTGAAACGAATACCATTGAAAGCTTCGAGAAATATCGAATTCAATTTCGAAGAAGAGATTGTACAAATAGGATAGAACAGTGGCGGCTCGTCATTAAGGGACAGTGGGGCCGGGCCCCACCAAAAATAATGTAAAACGTGTATTTATTATTTTATAAATTAAAATGTAGCAACCCAAAACCATGATTTATACGGGGAAAAAATGTCTGGCCCGACCAACAAAAATGATCACGAGCCGCCACTGGGATAGAATGATATGAAGAAACTGCTTGCAGATCTTAATGTAACGTATAACGGTATTAAAAGAATATAATGATATTACATGATATATTGTGTTCCATTCAAACTATTAGATTGTGATAAATAGCAACTATTCTAGAGATCAGAACGTAAGAGCAGTTTGATTAATCAATCAGCTGCTAGTGGCGATTGAGTCTTGTTATTTCAATCATTGCACTAACCTATATAGCGAGACCTCCCTCTACACTACCTCTACACCCTCTTTCCCCAACTCACGATTTAGTGATATTTCAAGAACTGAGCAACATTGCGAAGACTCGGTTGAGGATAATCTCTCAATCTCAAAGTCTAGATTACTCTCATCCACATTTTTTTAAACATTGCACTGATAGTCTCAAATTTTGAAGTAAAAAGCAGAAACAAATGCGTATGGGAATGTTCAGAATGGTAAAGAAAAGACTTAAGGTACCTAAAGCAATAATTTGGGAGGTAGCGAATATATATATATATATATAATAATAATAATAATTTGTCTTACATCAAAGCAAATGTATGGTTTTGTGAGAATCGAAAAGCTACAAGTTAGTTTGTCGTTCACAATCGTTCGTAGAACTTTCAAAGTTTT
Organism: Arion vulgaris; assembly: GCA_020796225.1. Lineage (NCBI taxonomy): Eukaryota > Metazoa > Mollusca > Gastropoda > Stylommatophora > Arionidae > Arion > Arion vulgaris. Next base: position 23,814,196 of record CM036753.1, read on the forward strand.
GTCATAGTCGAAATATTCCCCGCTAGTTTGTCTCACCAAAGTTCCATGTAGTCATAGGATCGACGAGCTCATGTTGAAATTCCCGAAAATCATCTCTTTCGTGTGAAGAGATAATTACATTTTCAGCATTGTTAGATAAAAACAACCTGCTGCCTTGCTGGTTTGGCTGGGGACAGCAAAAGACTAACGTGGAGCGAACCCAGTAAACGCTGGTTGAAACCGAACACACCACCGAAGGATAAGCACCAGAGCTCCAAATGGTACTGAAGGTTGTGAACACCCGTTCTTGGTGTTAGGCTGTTTATCCAAATAGAATTATAAAAACGGTCTTAAGAACGATCGCGAGAGAGAGAGAGAGAGAGAGAGATAAAAACAAATGTTCTTTAAAAAAAAAAAAAAGGTTCAACCTGCAAAAACAAGGTTCTATGATGTCATAAATTGAAATTAAAGCTAAGAAATAGCAGCATTATTAAAAATGTTATCAATACACAAACATTGACACATAGAATTATGTACGTAAGTTTGCAATAAAGCTAACAGTGTTCTACGAAACAAAGATTTAAAAATCACTCACTTCAACGGGAATATCCGATTTACCGACTGGTCTCGAAGGTCTACGGACTACAGAGGGCTGTGGTCTTGGAGAATCATCCATACAACTTCAGTTTTTGTCAGAGTTAATATATTTCATATTAGTTTGTCTCATACAATCATCGCACATGTTGTTCGTGTATGAAAGTCTCTCATACAATCATCGCACATGTTGTTCGTGTATGAAAGTCTCTCATACAATCATCACACATGTTGTTAGAATATTAAAGTCTATCATACAATCATCACACATGTTGTTAGATTATGAAAGTCTCTCATACAATCATCACACATGTTGTTAGAATATGAAAGTCTCTCATACAATCATCACACATGTTGTTCGTGTATAAAAGTATATCATACAATCATCACACATGTTGTTCGTGTATAAAAGTATATCATACAATCATCACACATGTTGTTCGTGTATAAAAGTATATCATACAATCATCACACATGTTGTTCGTGTATAAAAGTATATCATACAATCATCACACATGTTGTTAGTGTATAAAAGTATATCATACAATCATCACACATGTTGTTCGTGTATAAAAGTATATCATACAATCATCACACATGTTGTTAGAATATGAAAGTCTCTCATACAATCATCACACATGTTGTTCGTATAAAGTATATCATACAATCATCACACATGTTGTTCGTGTATAAAAGTATATCATACAATCATCACACATGTTGTTCGTTGTATATAAAGTATATCATACAATCATCACACATGTTGTTCGTGTATAATAGTATATCATACAATCATCACACATGTTGTTATTGTATATAAGTCTCTCATACAATCATCACACATGTTGTTAGAATATGAAAGTATCTCATACAATAATCACACATGTTGTTCGTGTATAGAAGTCTCTAATACAATAATCACACATGTTGTTCGTGTATAGAAGTATCTCATACAATAATCACACATGTTGTTCGTGTATAGAAGTATCTCATACAATAATCACACATGTTGTTCGTGTATAGAAGTATCTCATACAATCATCACACATGTTGTTAGAACGTAAAAGTCTCTCATACAATCATCACACATGTTGTTAGAATATGAAAGTATCTCATACAATAATCACACATGTTGTTAGTGTATGAAAGTATCTCATACAATCATCACACATGTTGTTAGTGTATGAAATAAGTGTAATGAATGCTCGACTATGTTTTATTCTAACTTGCCAAGGAGAAAATGTATGTTCTTTAAAAAAAACTTCAAACTTGGTTTCAAGCAAATATTAATGGTTTTTTTAATAGGATAGTCTGTGCTGTATAAGTTTTTGTTTTGTTCGTCATTTGTTCTGTCGAAATACAAAGTTACAGAAAATGAACGTCTAGTCTTCTCTTACAATTCTAACAGAATATAACGGCAGACATAGAATAAAGAGTTTTTGCATGGTTCAAACATTGTCTAAAAACTCTGGATTTTTTTGTCCCTACAGTGATCGTACAAACTTAACCTAAGCGACGTAATCCGCTCTCAGACATCTCGTCTCTCTCAGAGACTGTGAGCATCGGTCGTTCTGATGTTTACTCCTTGACTAGAGTTACAGGACCAGGGTTTCCTTCTAGTCAAGCTCAGGCTTTGTGACGAATGGATCATTGATCCTACAAGAGGTTGCATCCTTGGACTACATTTTAACTGAGTGCTCGATGTTTTAAACAAGAGATGTCGTTGCGTTGACGATGAAATTTCAAGAAATGTAATGTGATGAGCAAAATGAAAATGAAATGGAATGCATAAAACTACAAACGATCAGAAAATTTATGTTCAAGAATGGATCCAAACAAGATTGTTGGTTAGAAGAGGCAACATGAATGAACAATCCCAGTAGACCCATATGTACACAGTATTTTTCAGCAAATAGCAAAATTGAGCTGTACACATATTAAATAAACATCATTCTTATCATTTGTCTTCAATTTTCTTCTTGTCTTCGTCTTCTTGAATTGTTTCACTGATTAAAATATGAATTTGTTACATCGTTCATGTTTATTCAGTTCGTCTTCTTGAATTGTTTCACTGATTAAAATATGAATTTGTTACAATGTTCATGTTTATTCAGTTCGTCTTCTTGAGCTGTTTCACTGATTAAAATATGAATTTGTTACATCGTTCATGTTTATTCAGTTCGTCTTCTTGAATTGTTTCACTGATTAAAATATGAATTTGTTACATCGTTCATGTTTATTCAGTTCGTCTTCTTGAATTGTTTCACTGATTAAAATATGAATTTGTTACATCGTTCATGTTTATTCAGTTCGTCTTCTTGAGCTGTTTTACTGATTAAAATATGAATTTGTTACATCGTTCATGTTTATTCAGTTCGTCTTCTTGAATTGTTTCACTGATTAAAATATGAATTTGTTACATCGTTCATGTTTATTCAGTTCGTCTTCTTGAGCTGTTTCACTGATTAAAATATGAATTTGTTACATCGTTCATGTTTATTCAGTTCGTCTTCTTGAGCTGTTTCACTGATTAAAATATGAATTTGTTACATCGTTCATGTTTATTCAGTTCGTCTTCTTGAGCTGTTTCACTGATTAAAATATGAATTTGTTACATCGTTCATGTTTATTCAGTTCGTCTTCTTGAGCTGTTTCACTGATTAAAATATGAATTTGTTACAATGTTCATGTTTATTCAGTTCGTCTTCTTGAGCTGTTTCACTGATTAAAACTATGAATTTGTTACATATCGATTCATGTTTATTCAGTTCGTCTTCTTGAGCTGTTTCACTGATTAAAATATGAATTTGTTACATCGTTCATGTTTATTCAGTTCGTCTTCTTGAGCTGTTTCACTGATTAAAATATGAATTTGTTACATCGTTCATGTTTATTCAGTTCGTCTTCTGAGCTGTTTCACTGATTAAAATATGAATTTGTTCAATGTTCAGTTTATTCAGTTCGTCTTCTTGAGCTGTTTTACTGATTAAAATATGAATATGAGTTATCTATTTATCATGAGATATTTCGTTCTAACAGAAATGTAATCAATAATATTTGCACAACTTTGAAAAGACAATCACGATTTGTTGAAACAAACAGCTCCAATATTTCTCACAACACAACAACATTCAACTTCTGTTAACTTCGGTATACAACGTTTTTGAATCTGATTTGTCGCATGTTGTAGAGAAGATATAAAACACATCGTTGGTTTGTGATAATTGTTTGGACGGTTTTTGTTTTCTAACATAATTACTAAATGGAAACTGCAACTTTGTTTTATTCTACAAGTGAGGGCAATGTCGCATCTATACTGCAGGGTAGACTTGGTTATGACCCAGACGCAGATAACGTACAACCACAAGCACAGAGCGGTGTGGTTGGTTACGATCTAGCTAGACATTGGTAACGTAGTGACGTTGTTTGAAGATGGAAACAGAAAACTAGGGCTTTTCTATCTGGGCGCGACTTTGTCCGGTTGACTTTGCTCCCAACAAGACTACAGACGAATCTCTGAAACACGACAAGGATCTACAATGCGTCCCCAAAATCATGCAACATATAAATAATATAAAATAAAACTGTAGTTTAGATGACAAAACTATTAGTTTTTATTAACAATGAATATTTGTATAAATGATAATTGCTAATAAAAAAGTAAAGGAACCCTTTCATAACTCGTGGTATATAGGTCAACACAGTGTTACGCCTGTATTTTTCATTGACCGTCGGCACACGATGGGTGATGTGGTCAGCATCCCGACGGCCGCCTTTACTTTCCCAGAGCATGTCTGGTACCCAGTTGAGGCTGGGTCGACCTGAGAACCGTCGCGGTCGGAAAAATTTCACGCGCATTGCGGGAGCTGAACCCAGACCACCAGCCTTGCGAAACGAGTTCACTAACAACTACGCTACAGCGGCTCTCAATTGCTAATAAACATGTGTGAATATAACTCTCTCTCTTCTCTCTCTTTGCCTTTTTACCCCGGATTGGAGCATAGGCCCTCAACCAACTCATGCCAAGTCTTCCTATCTCTAGCTATCTCCTGCAGCTCCCGTGAATATAACTAGTCAACTAATAATTATGGCTTTAAAATGGTATAAAGCCAAAAGATTAAATTCATTGCATCGGGTTTCACCCCATAAGCCTTGTCCCTCTCCGTAGAAATGGCACGCCACCTACCAAGAATATTGAACAAAGCACGAACTCTGTCAACAATCCTAGGGTCTTCTAGCTTCAGATATCTCAATGACGTTACTAGCAAGTCAGAAGTTTATCGATGTCAAGAAGAGGTGAAATTTGCAAACAATAATATTTGAATTCTTCTGTATAAATTACACGATTAATATTCGCATTAATTGGATGACCAATTTACTAACGACGTTTTTAGATAAATAACATCATAAGCACACATATAGAAAGAATCCGGACCGCGCTGTTCTGTTCACGAGTTCAGTTTTTCCAGAGACCCTAGGATTGTTGCTGGAGCTACGGAGTTCGTGCTTTGTGCAATACTCTCAGCAGGTGGCTTGTAATTTCTGCGGAGAGATACCGAGCCATATGGGGTAAAACCCGGTGCAATGAAGTCAATCCTTCGGCTTTAAAACCTTTTATAGAAAGAAAGTTAGAAAATTGAGGGAATGTTCGAATTCTTGAGGTATTAATAAATGTAAATTTGTGGGAGAAAAAATACATTGGTTTTTGGTTACTGAAATGTCGTAACTACACTCTGGACAGACCCATAGGTGCTCAGTCTCAACCAATAGTTGTCGAAGGATATCCATACTGATGGTTCATGTTGTGTGCTGGTTAAACATACTTCTCTCTCTGTCACCGAAGTATCAAGCTCTACTTGTACATTGTCTAATTCCAAACTCACTAGATTTCTGGATTGATTCGACGTCAATTTGAGTGTCATCTTCCAACAGTAGGTCACCAAGAGACAGGAAAGCATTCCCCTGTTCCATCCTAAACTCCCCAACAATCGATGCTTTAAATGCAAGCTTGTCTGTTTTTTCGTTGCCGCAAACACCCGCATACCCAGGATAGTAGATCCAAGTTGGAAACTTCTATAGACGACATCTACTCATACCGCAACCTGCCATTCTGAATCTCCCAAAGCATCACAACTGAGAGTAAAAAAACAACGGCTCTAGTAAACGGAGTTACAGAGAGCCACTGCAGTAACGACCGCAAACTCCATCCGCATACTGGAAGTGGAAATACAGAAGAAAGAGCACAGATAAAAGATGAATGTTAGTTTATGAGAGGAAGTATATCTCATATCCATAATTAGTTCTAGACGCATACAGTTCTAGATATTTATTCACTTACTTCTCATTAGTTAAATGTGGTCATGTATAACAACAAATCAAAATGTCAACAATGTTACAACATAATATAACTAAATAATTTAAAGCTATTTGAAAGCCAGCATCGCCCGGTGGTTCCGGTGCCCGCAATGGAAGAAAGAATAGTACCACTATAACCTATAAGACATGTCGTAAGAGGCGACTGATGTAGGACCTAGAGAAACTACCCTAGTAAAAACAAAAACTTCGCAGAAATCGGATGTGCTAGCCTACTTGTAGGCGCATAACTGGCACAACGTACAATCGCTCTTAGGTTCAGATCACATACAAATCACAGAGAGTGGTTAACAAGTGGGCGATATAGAACGTTCGAAGAAGTAGAAGTAGAAGTAGAAGAAGAAGAAGAAGACGAAAACCAGCTCACTTATTGACAATATTACTAACTTCATCCGTTCTTCAAAATATGAACAACTTTTTGGATGCCCTGAATAATTCGCAAGCATATCATTTTAGGGTCATACCGTGCGTTTGTAATCTGTGCCGGGTATCTGCTTGCACCAGACTGTCAGCCCATGTTGGTCCAGACGGCGACATTAGGGTGGCGATGTTTGGACACTGTTTACCCGTACTTGTCCTGCCCGACTGTCGTGGTGTAGATATCATGTATTCCCATACAGCTACCATTCATTTCACTGTTTGGCCTTGCATTCCTGGCTCGGATTCTGAATCCACAAATTTGAACTGCTGAATTCCCTTTCTACCGAATAGATGTTTGTGCACACAGTGCTGTATCGGAAAATCTGAAGTCATATTTTAACGCTTCTCCGTCAGTCTGTCGGACAAATCTGTCTTGAATGTTTGATGACAACATTTCTCTGTTTGTTTACATATGTCGTGTCTTGTTCATAATTCCGCCTGCGTGGTGCCGGGGCTACTAAATAAGGCAAAAAAATAGTACCACTGTGACCTACATGGCATGTCGTAAGAGGCAACTTATGTAGGACCTATGTAAGTTACATTAATAAACAAAAGCATTGCAGAAATTGGATGTGCTGGCCTACTTGTAGGCGCATAATTGGCACAAAGTGTACAATCGCTCTTAGGCTGAGATCACATACAAATCACACAGAGTGGTTAACAAATAGCCGATATGGAGCGTTCAAAGAAGAAAAGAAAACATTCATAATTTTGTGTTGTGTACACATTAAATATGAAAGGTTTATTTTTAAATTAAATGTTCCCATACCTTACCAGTCATGATCAATATTTGACTTTAGAAATTATTTCTTATTGACATTGCTTCACAGAACTCAGTACAGAACCATAGATCAACAATATATGTCGAATGTTATGAATGCTTGAGGTCACTGTGACTACAGGGGTGTCATTATAATGGCGCAAGGGTTGATGAAAGCACCGGGTGACACAATCAGAGAAGATGACACAACAATGTTGATAAACCATTGCTATTTGTTGTCCCTTAGGATTTATGTTACTGATATGAAGATGTCAAATTTTCTCTCTGCTGAGATGTAAAATGAATAACTGTATCTGCTGCATATCTCAAAACTTCTGTTTCCGTATCGAAGTTGTAGCAGCATTTCCCAATAGCAATTGATAACCAGATGTTGCTACTTTTTACAATTCTGATAAGAATGTTCACTCCTCCTTTTTCGACCTCATTTGTAGCAGAACAATTAGTATATACATGTGTCTAAAGTTTTGTTGGAAATTTCTGAACAATGTTCTTGGTGACTAACAATTTTTCTCTCCAGATTGCAGAACGTGTTTCCTTCCTTTCGTTCGCTTGAAATATGTCTATATATTCAATGTTGTCTCTTGCATGAACCTCACTGTCTTTTGTAGCTCACACAGAGGTCCGTGTAGTTTTCTGTCCAGTGTTGTTTCGTTAGGCCAGTGAGTTTGCCTTAGTGTATCATATTCGGGGCAGTTTTGAAGTATGTGCTCTGCAGTCTGGTGTGACTGTCTACATGTACACATGGCTGAATTGCCAATCTTGAATTTTGTATACATGTGGCTGCGGAGCCGATTGTGTCATGTTCTAAGGCACAGAATGACAAATTGTTCCAATCTACTCATATTATAGTAATCGTCTTGTGTTGGTATTTGTGGCTTTCTCATTGATTTAATCATCCTTTTCTTTTGGTGGTAGGTAACTGGCACATCCAGTTGCTCTCCTGCAGCACCTTCCTTGGCCAATTGGTATGCTGTTTCATTACCTGGTATTCCACAGTGAGAGGGTATCCACTGCAAGACGACTCTGTGCTGCTTGGACAATTTAGACAGTAAGGTCTGTAGACCTGGCAATTTTCTGGACTGGAGTGCTTGGAGTGCTGATTTTGCATCAGTAAAAAATACAACAGCTTGAGGATTGGGTCTGGTATTCAACAGTTTTTCAGTTGCCACCTTGATTGCCTGAATTTCGGCATCATAGTTGTGACAGAATTTCCCTGTTGGTACTTTAATCGCAGCAGAACGTGTTTAATTTATTGCCTATGATGTCGTAACTCAAATTGGAAAACAGGTAACGGGGTTGGCGAAGTTGGCCGAGCGCAAAACTAAAAGTTGTGTTCCAGGGGCTAACAAATTGTCCTCCCCGGAAGACTGGAGCTGGCTATAGCGACCGTGTGCAAAACCAAAAGTTGCGTTCCGAGGTTTGGAAAAGCAGAACTTCCTGGGAACTCGGGTGTGAGGTAGGTAGTAGGCGGAGGTAGTACTGGGAAGTAGGCGGAGAAAAAATAAAAGTTGCGTTCTAGCGCTGGACAAAACTGACCTCCCCGACTACCTGTGCTCAGCCGTAGTCTACTTCTCAGGAAAAGAAAGTACAAAGTAGAAACTCTAAATGGCCTGTTGACGACAAAATGGCCAAGTCCCAAAGCGGTTGATAAAGTTAGTAAACAGAAATGACCCCAACAAAGTTAGAGTGTGGCAAACATGAACAGACTTCATTGGCGCAGATCATACCCTCTGATGCAAAAAAACAAAACAACTAAAGCTGATCACGAGAGTGTTGTTCCAGAAAGTACGGACAAATAGGAATTAAGTATGCCTATTTGAAGTCGGAGCATACACGCATGTATGGCAAGGAACCTAAATAGAAAGGAAAGTAGGCCTTCACGAAAAAAAAGGGGCGCCATATCAGGCGCCCTGACTAAGCCTAAATTCATAGCTGGCGAACGCAAGAAGAAGAAAAGAAGTAATTGGAAAAGTATTTCCTTTCCAAGGATGCGGGGGTTGGTTGTTCAAGTTGGTATTGATTTTCTCACTGAGCTTACAAGATCATTGTTGCTTCGATGTGATGATCAAATTCTACTTAATAAGTAAATGTTATAACTAGAAAAACTGAATTCTATCAAACATATTTAATTTTGAACAACAGTGTGAGAATCGGACAATACCTTTAATGCCGTCGGTCACTAGTTCACTTTACGAGCTAACTTTTTCTGCAAGTCTACAGTCTGAGAATGGATGATTACAACAATCGTCAAAATATCGTTGAGGCTACCCACTGGCCTCTGACCTAGAAGGTTCTGTGTTCATTTCCTTGCTGGACTGATTCAAGAAAGCAAAATCTGGCAGAAAATTTTGAATGCAAGTAGGTAAGGTAGCTCAAGTGCTACTTCAATATGTATAAATAACTTTTCTAATCTAGTTTTATCAGAAACGCAGGATAAGCTAGGGGTTCTCGTGCAAATTATGAACTTAAAATTAGGGCAATAGAGTCTATAAACGTGTTAGTTCTAATGTATTTGTATAGTCTGGGATCGGTATGCTGTAGATGGATAACGTGGAAATATTGCACTTATTAAACGACTGTCCGTTGGATGAGTACACAAAAGCTGATGACGAATCTGTACTGACCATTGGGGGACACATAAACTGATGACGAATCTGTACTGTGTATTAGGACACATAAATTGATGACGAATCTATACTGAGTATTAGGACACATAAATTGATGACGAATCTGTACTGTGTATTAGGACACATAAATTGATGACGAATCTATACTGAGTATTAAATATATATATATATATATATATATATATATATATATATATAGGCCCTTTTCATCTTTACAGACGGTCAATAGGCAAGTGTTTTACTGTGACAACTTCTGAATTTTCGCTTTTCTCTCTTGTCGTTCAGCTCGTATATAAGTCTCTTCTCAAAAGACTCTGCGCCCTTTCGTAATTTGGCTTTCCACACAACTCTGTCATCAGCTAGTCCCTCCCATGTGCTGGGACCTATAGAAAAGTTTTTCATTGAGGCTTTGCAGACATCTTTATATGAGCAGTGGTCTGCCCTGGTGCCTCTTCCTCCGAAAGTTCACAGAACAACATTTGTTTTGGTATACGGCAAGTTTCCATTCTTCTCACATGTCACAACCATCTTAGTCGTCTACTGCTGATCATGCTATGATGGAAGGCAGTTTTGCACGTTGCAGTACTTCAGAGTTGGTTATCTTGTACCACCTGATGTTCATAATCTTGCGGAGACATCGAAGGTGAAAGATGTTAAGTCTCCTCTCGTGTCTTGAGTAGGCTGTCCATGTTTCTGAGCCATATAGTAAAGAACTAATTACACAGGCTCGATATATTTGAGTCTTCGTCTGCAATCTCAATTTTTTTTTGTCCCACGCTCGCTTTGATAGTTTGCCGAATGTAGTAGCCGCACTCCTATACGAGCGTTGATTTCTTCATCAAGAGAAAGGCTGGCAGTGACTGTGGACCCAAGATAGCAGAATTTTGAACTGGTGTTAGATGGTTGCCATTTAAAGTGATATTTGATGTCTTACCTCCTGACATAATACAACTGTTTTGGAGACACTTATTGTCAGAGAAAATAGGTCGCTGAGTATTGAAAAATGAAAATCGTGTGGCATATCCCAAAGGACGTAGCCATCAACCACAGTAAACAAGTCGTTGATTTTCTAGGCACCACTTAAACGTTCAGTAGTTTGCCAATGCTTTCTGAACGGGTGGCGCCATCGTCCTTTTGTTAAAATCAACGGAAACAATTTGCCAGCAAACTGTCCGCAGCGTGATTCGAACTCAGAACGTCGGGGTTAATAGACAGTCACTAACCCCTAGGCCACAGACGATTAGGACACATAAATTGATGACGAATTTATACTGAGTATTAGGTCACATTAGTAAGAACAAGAAAGGAAAATTACCACATGCGAAATGAGATGCCTGAGGAAAGCAGTAAATAAAACAAGAAGAGACCATATAAGAAATGAGGAAATTAGAAGAACAGTCGGAACAACACCTGCTATTAGATTTATTGAAAACAGAGAATCAAATGGTTTGGCCACTTGGTCAGAATGAACCCGAATACACCAGTTGCAAGAGCGTACAACCTGAAAATGGAATCATCAAGAGGAAAGGGCAGACCAAGAAAAGATGGGTTGATGGAGTTACAGACATCTTAAAACTCCACAATACCACACCATATCAAGCGACCGAGCGTGCATTATCTCCGAAACCGATCATCAGTTAAACCTGCTACGCCTAGCGGCAAAAAAGCAGAGAAGGACAAAAGAAAGAAAGAAAAGATTAGGACACATAAATTGATGACGAGTCTATACTGTGTATTGGGACACAGCAATGGATGCCGAACCTGTACTGTGATTGAGGTCATGTAAATTGATGATGACTATATACTAAGTGAATGAGGACATTGACAGTTGTTACTTTATGACTATATTTATCTTAAATATATCTCTCTTTAAACTTCAGCTGTGTTGGTTGCTGTGATCTTGTGTCTTTTCCACAAACATGGACATGCCTGTTTTGTCCTCTCACACGAATTATTGGTGTACATTTGTCACATCGACATTTCGTAAAATGCTACAATGAAATGAAGGTTTACCTGTTTGACCGTGAATGTTTAGTTTTTAGTTTCTCTAGAAACCTAACTCCTGGAGTATTGTTTCTTATGCAGGAAATTAAAGCCTTTTTGAGCAGAGGAACGGTCTTTCAACCTTAGGGTGAACCTTGTTTTGGTTATACCAGAGCGCTTAGGCCAACAAACATGAACAATAAGAATTAGCTCCTTTCGCAGAGTCCAAGTTATAAGTTCATCATTGAATCAAAGTAATTGTTAGTTTTACTCCAGAAGTTGTTGGAGCTTGACTGAATATATATTAGATATGAGGGCACGGAGATTGATGACGTACTACACTGTCTGTATGAGGATTCGGATACTGATGACTCATCTTTACTGTGAATGAAATAATTGAGATTCAAACGTTGCACGCGTATTCACCAGCGGTGCAGAACAAGGAGTATCTTTAACTAGCGTGCAAGAAGAACCATCAGCATGCATATATTTGAAAATCTTCTGTGGATAATTATCAACTTTGTGTCTTCCCAGAGTGTTATGTGGTCAGCACAGCAATCAACAAACAAATACTGTGAGATGCGGAGACGTTGAGCTAGGGTCATATACACTCTGGTCATGATCTTGTTACACCTCCACGAGAGTCATCCTGTACCAGACTAGTAGAACGAATCACGAAACTATATTTTCTCTGTCCTTGTGTAAAACTATTTAAGTGATTTTATAGAAGATTGCTGAAAATCGTTTGAACAGCGGAAAAAGAAATGGTAAGGTTTTTAAACAGATCATGCAAGTGAGAGGGAAAAGATGAGAAATGGTCGAACATTGTATTTCGACATGAAATCTGAGACTAAACTTATAAACTGTACCAGGAAGAGAAAGAAGGATGGAGTTGTGGAGAGACATGAAGGCATACGCAGACAGACATGGCATTTGATTAATTGATTGATTGATTGTATGACAACTATGTTTGGTAGGTATGAGAGAATCAACACTTTCATATTCAACAAGTCTTCAAGGCTGTAAGAAAAACTAACTAGAAAATCACATCTGATGTATAAGATTGACAAACTCCTAATACTGTTACCACACATCATAATATATCAAACAGCTCCCTACGATTTAAAAAAAATCTCTGGAATCCAATACTGTCCGAACGAAACAGGGGAAGAAAAATACAACTGGAAGCTGATATGATAAAGTTTACCTCTTGACACATAGATAAAGAGTGCAAACGTGTACTGCTTCAGAGATAGAAACAAATAAACAAAATACACGTGTACTAAGATAAACATTACATATATGTGTACTCGCACACATGTTTCATAGATGACACGACAACACATATTTAACATAAGACACATAAAGCAAATAGAGGACAAGTGAAATAAATATTTGACAGGTCGACTCATATCACATATATTTTACAGATACATGAAACAAATATTTGACAGATCGACTTATATCACATATATTTTACAGATACATCAAACAAATATTTGACAATTAAATGAATATATTTTTAAAAATCAAGCAAGTCTAATATTTAAATGGGAACACTAAAAAAATATAAACAGCCGACACAGAATGAATACATTAACTTATTTGTATTCATACTAACTTTAATACCACACCCTAACATAAATAATAAATTTTAAAACTCTTTTCAAGTTATGAGTTCTTTCCCTTCTGCTTTTTCATCACTTTTCAAGTTGAGTTCTTTTTCTTCTGCTTTGTCATCGTTCTTTCGATGTTATGAGTATTTTATAAGCAAGTTTTAAATGATTTGCCTTTTTTTCTTTGAACAAACAATGCTTCAAGTGATTTCTATACATCTTTTCACAAATATGAATGTTTAATGTGCAGGTTGAATTGCTAGTATGAATATTTTCTGTGATCGACTGAACTGTTGTTTTTAGAGTTTCCAATGCAAATTATAATGCTCAATTAATACAAGTAATGTAACTATGTCACTCTAGGGATAAGTCACAGTTTGATCAGGGCAACAGGCCAATACAATAAATTGCAAAGGTAATAAAAAGGGTCAGTGATCTGAGACTGACCAAGACCATACTCCACCAACACTTTGTTAGATATTTACAATTCTAGTGAGATATTTCATTCTCATTATTGACTTTTGTTTTTTGTCATATATTTGTATCGATCTTCGCTTATTGATTCCCAGTCCTCTTTGCTCCTAAAGCAACATAAGCAAAGATACACATTTTGGTATACCACATTTCCTCAATTGCGATATCTTATTTCTACCAAAATAGCCTATGCATGTCTCTAATCTCTGCTTCAAGTTCTCTCCATGTGCCACTAGGCTCCTTCCCTCTGTCTCAGTGTCATGTCTATGTTTGGTCGTATTTCATATCTCATCCTGAGACATCTTATCTGATAACAAAATGTGTTTCTGCCATTCACAACCTGAGGACTACTTATCTGATAACAAGGATGTGTTTCTGTCATTCACAACCTGAGGACATACTTATCTGATAACAAAATGTGTTTCTGTCACCATACATCACAACCTGAAGGAACATACTTATCTGATAACAAGATGTGTTTCTGTACAAAATCACAACCTAAGAGGACATACTTATCTGATAACAAAATGTGTTTCTGTACATCACAACCTGAGGACATACTTATCTGATAACAAAATGCGTTTCTGTACATCACAACCTGAGGACATACTTATCTGATAACAAAATGTGTTTCTGTACATTACAACCTGAGGACATACTTATCTGATAACAAGATGTGTTTCTGTACATCACAACCTGAGGACATACTTATCTGATAACAAAATGTGTTTCTGTACATCACAACCTAAGGACATACTTATCTGATAACAAAATGTGTTTCTGTACATCACAACCTAAGGACATACTTATCTGATAAAATGTGTTTCTGTACATCACAACCTGAGGACTATTATCTGATAACAGAATGTGTTTCTGTACATCACAACCTGAGGACATACTTATCTGTTAACAAAATGTGTTTCTGTACATTACAACCTGAGGACATACTTATCTGATAACAAAATGTGTTTCTGTACATCACAACCTGAGGACATACTTATTTGATAACAAAATGTGTTTCTGTACATCACAACCTGAGGACATACTTATCTGATAACAAAATGTGTTTCTGTACATCACAACCTGAGGACATACTTATCTGATAACAAAATGTGTTTCTGTACATCACAACCTGAGGACATACTTATCTGATAACAAAATGTGTTTCTGTACATCACAACCTGAGGACATACTTATCTGATTAATGATAACAAAATGTGTTTATGTACATCACATCCTGAGGACATACTTATCTATTAATGATAATAAAATGTGTTTCTGTACATTACAACCTGATGACATACTTATCTGATTAATTATAACAAAATGTGTTTCTGTACATCACATCCTGAGGACATACTTATCTGATTAATTATAACAAAATGCGTTTCTGTACATCACAACCTGAGGACATACTTATCTGATAACAAAATGTGTTTCTATACATCACAACCTGAGGACATACTTATCTGATTAATGATAACAACATGTGTTTCTGAACATCACAACCTGAGGACATACTTATCTGATTAATTATAACAAAATGTGTTTCTGTACATTAGAACATGAGGGCATACTTATCTGATTAATTATAACAAAATGTGTTTCTGTACATTACAACCTGAGGACATACTTATCTGATTAATGATAACAAAATGTGTTTCTGTACATCACTCTGAGGACATACTTATCTGATAACAAAATGTGTTTCTATCATCACAACCTGAGGCACCTTATCTGATTAATGATAACAAAATGTGTTTCTGAACATCACAACCTGAGGACATACTTATCTGATTAATTATAACAAAATGTGTTTCTGTACATTACAACCTGATGACATACTTATCTGATTAATTATAACAAAATGTGTTTCTGTACATCACAACCTGAGGACATAATCTGATTAATGATAATAAAATGTGTTTCTGTACATCACAACCTGAGGACATAATCTGATTAATGATAATAAAATGTGTTTCTGTACATCACAACCTGAGGGCATACTTATCTGATTAATGATAACAAAATATGTTTCTGTACATCACAACCTGAGGGCATACTTATCTGATTAATGATAACAAAATGTGTTTCTGTACATCACGTTCATGGTTGATAACAAAAATATAATATTTTAACAGCGCCTAGTCTTCCGTCATCTTATGTATATGAAGAAGGAATAGAAGACACAGTCGACTTGCATGTGTTCAAAGAAATATTGAGTTAAAACTTATCGTGCTGTGGCTGCTAGCGTTTCCAAAGAACTTGACGCAGAATGACATTAGTGAGGGGCAAATATGTTGTATCTCTTCTTCTTAATTTTGGATAAGCTGGAACATATTATTATTTAATATATTACATTCATTTTAATATACATTGTAACTATCTAACAAAATATACCAATAATTTGAGACTATTCCAAGTTTACTAGTTTACGTTTCCTTGAAGAATAAATAAGATTGTAATGGAAATAAAAATAGTTTGAACTGTAAGACATACATCTGAAAACAAAAGCATATGCCAGGCGTCTTAAGCAATAGGTAAGCAGCATCTAACTACAACATGTTGGTACTAAAATACTAAAACCCACCCGCTTTCTGCAGTTTAGAATCCCTGCGTGCACTAACCAGATGAATGCCGTTTCCAACTACAGCCACATTGACATTACTATGGAACATGTATGTGTGTCAGTACGTTTAAAGGGAAGAAACCAAAGTGGCAACATTTGCTCTGCAGATGTATTAACACACATCATTTAGGATTACACATTATACATAGAGATACCAATTAGATAACGTAGTTACATGTTAGATCAGAGCGTCTCGTCCAAGTGGTTACCGGGGCCCAAATTGGGGTGTAAAGAATAGAACCACTGTTACCTGCACACATGTCGTAAGAGGCGACTAAGGAGGTTGGACTTGGGCCCAGCTACCCCACACCGAAAAAAACACTAGATGGCTACAGAACGGAGAGCGAACCGAGTAAACGCTGGCTGAAACCGGACACATCGCCGAAGGATAAGCACCAGAGCTCCAAATGGTGTTGAAGATGTGACGTAAAACACACCAATGCTAAGGCTGCATGAATCAGATTTCAACATGAATAGAATTTATGGGGAAATCTGGTACATCGGTCTGGGCGGTGATTGTGAGAGAGAGAGAGCGAGAGATCAGAACGTCTGAAACTGCTGATGATAGCAGAAAATCTCAGAAAATAAATATCTAAAGAGGTTCTTCAACTGCCACTTGATTGGAATTATATTTTGTACAAGAGAGACCTGCCAGCATAATACTAACCTATGACATGTTATAAGATATATATATACTAGAACAACTCACTCTGCATTTAATTTATGTTAAATGTTGTCCTATACAAGTTAGTTTAGTTGTGAATAGTACAACATAACAAAAATTGAGACAGACTTGAATATGTTTGATTAGGGAAACAAATAATTATCAGGAAACAATTGAAAGAGGTAGACTAACAGTCTTCTAAGCATCTGCTTATAGTTAGTTAATTGCATATCCTTTACATGACTTTATGAATCAACCCCAGCTTTTAACGCTGTTTGTAATTTTTCTAGGCATTATTACGTTCAATAGTTTACCATTGCTTTCTAAACGGGTGGTGCCATCGTCCTTTTATAAAAATCCACACGAAACAATTTGCAACCACACTGTTTATAGCGTGATTCGAACTCAGAACGTCGGGGTTAATAGACCGAGTCACTATCCCTAAGCCACAGACACCACCACATCTGCTTATACATCCAATTAATTAAGTGCATGGTCATACAATGTCTGTCGTTGCACATTCAAAACCAATATGAGAAAATGTAATGCAGCCTGTACACTTATTTAACGTGAGCAAAAAAGTAATACTTAATCAAGAATTCCTGTTGTTCAAACTCTTCTTTCTAAGAAACTGATCATTTTTTGTTAGATATTTATTTTTATTGACTAGTTTTCCTAGAAAAGAAGTAACACAATAATTTATACATTTATATTATTTATTGTTCAAACACTTTAATTAATTAGAAACGAAAACTATTTCTAGTGAGCTTTTTTATAATTATTCCGGAATATTTATAGATTAATCTCCATCGCGCATCTTGTGGGACGTTTCCTGCTGAGTCATTCATTATATAAATAGTTCTGTAGAATGTATATTAAAAAATATGAAATGTTCTTGTTTTTTTTTAACAACATTACTTGATTCTTCGCCAGAATTCCAAAAGTTTACACACATTCGTCACACACTCTTACACACACACAAACACACACATACATATATATATATAATGGTTCTCTCTATCTCTTTAATAATAATAATAATAATTCCTCTCGTACCGTTATACGTTACATAGGGCCTGCAATTAATTTCTCCATACCGCTCTATCCTGGACAACTCGCTCAATCTCCTCCATGGAACTAGACCATATGTTCTATCTCCTTTACTTTCTGCCTTTTACTTTCTCTTACTCTCTCTTAGAATGTCACAACATAGTAGTTTTAACCTCGCATGTTACTGACTTATTTTAAAGATTAACTGTTTAGTCTTCTTTTCGTTCACTTTCATGTTTCAAGTTAATTTTTCATGTCTTCAGAATGGTTCTTTTTCTCATTACACGCTCGCAACCACAAACTAAAACAATCAATTATTCTTAATGTTCTGTGTAATCAGTTAGTAGACAAAAATATCAGAACAAGAAGTCAGGTAATTTTACAAGGCATAAACAAACAGGATTAATACGCCTTTTAATAACAAGGATTTTATTAAGTAAATAATACAAGACACACTAAGATCCCCAAAAATGGTTCGAAATAAATCATGACACATGGACATGACACATGGACATGACACATGGACATGACACAATGAGAAAGGTTTATAAACATTATGTTCATGTTTTGTAGTTCTTATACAACCTTTCTATTGTATCTTAGCGTGTTGTGCATCATTTGATTGATAAAGGTCTTTTTGGTTGAAAGGTCGATTTACGCTAATGTTGTGCTTTGTATTATTCATGTCAATGGCACTACGATCAACCAAGTGCAAGAATTAAAATATCTAGCAAGTATATTCACAGAAGACGGAAGACTAGACAGAGATATAGAGTGCAAAACGCAAATGTTTTAACCTATTAGTCAGCCGCCATTGTTGAGACACCCAAATATCTCACTAACAGCTAAACAACAGATGATCAACATCATTTTCGTACTGACTCTGTATAATAAAGTCAAACATAGACAAGGAGCAAAGCACAGTCGCAAAAAATAACTGCATGTGAAATGACATGCCTTTTAAAAGCTACCAACAACCCCAGAGCAGAGAGTCACCAACATCAGAATAAGGAAGGAAGTTAGGACAGAACCTTGATTGAATTACAATAAGGAACAAACAATGAAGTGGTTCACCCACTTAATAAGAATACAACCAAACTCCACTGTATACAGAGTCTTTTGCAACAGAACATCAGGAAAAAAGGCGAGAGAGAGACCAAGAAAAAGTTGGTTAGATGAAATAGCAGAATCATGTCAAAAAGCACCCCAAAAAATCACCCATGCTACTATTGAAACTCAAGACAAAAACAGAAAATACGGCACGATACATACCTGTAGTAGTATGAAGACACATTAAGTAGAAAAAGAAACAGCAATATCTTATTTCGTGTTGTGGTATGTCGCCTTTGACATGTGATTTTACTACAGTCTTCCCTGTTATCAATACATTTAAGCAGTTACTTTACTAATCATTATTTTAATGTTGAGCAGACAACAAAAAACTGAAATGTTTACAATTGTCTGTTGAAATCTAATGTATCGCACCAGTGATAGCGAACTAGTACAATACAAATTTACTTACAGATGATATCAAATTTACCACATACACAGAGTGAAAAAAAATACAGGGTCAATTTACCAAGATACTGACACAACGGCATATACAAGACATGACAGTAAGGGAATTATTATCCTTTGAAAATGTACAAGCTAATTAATTGCAAAAATACACAATGCCAACATCAAATTTATAGTGAGAAATATACAATACGAATAAATATACATATCAAAGACAGACAATGTAAATATCAGCTGGTCACCAAGACAACGTAGCATAAATGCAACAGTTTCAGAATAAAAGAGGTCCAAAAGTTTAAATTCATGGAAAGTATTTTTAAGGAAGATGACAGATCAATGAAAAAAAAAAAATATGTAGGAATGTGAACGCAGAGAAATACTTAAGAAGCACTTAATACGAAATGGCTCTTACTTAAACATCTAAATGTGGGCGTGTACTTTAAAATGCAGATTATAAATAGTATATTTATAACGATTTTACTTAACCAATGTCAAACATAGACATTGTCTAAGTCACAACAGAGGAAGATTAGTATGCTTGAGATGTTATAAGTATAAGTCATCAATGTTGCTAACAGAGACAGAAGTGAGATGTTATTAGTACAAGTCATCAATGGTGCTAACAGAGACATAATTGCGATGTTATAAGTATAAGTCATCAACGTTGCTAACAGAGACAGAATTGCGATGTTATAAGTATTTTTTCAATCCAGAAGCACTTGAGCTTTCAGCTCTTCGGCTCGGTGCCATGGACATCGTAACCCTACGGTTCGGTGCCACGAACACCGTGAATCTGGAGAACCTGGGCTTTCTGCCAGCCCACGGAATTGAACCTGTACTCACAAGGAGCTTGTCACCAGTAGTCGAACGCGCTACGAATACGCTGGGCAGGCGGGAATGTTATAAGTATAAATCATCAAAGTTGCTAACAGAGACAGAATTGAGATGTTCAAGTATAAGTCATCAATGCTACTAACAGAGACAGAAGTGAGATGTTATTAGTACAAGTCATCATTGTTGCTAACAGAGACATGTGCAAGTCATCAAAGTTGCTAACAGAGACATGTACAAGTCATCAAAGTTGCTAACAGAGACAACATAAAAACATATTAACCTCTGAAGTCGAAGTAATGCTCGCCTGAATACTGAGTAATATTGGTGATAAGAAAAGCAGAAATTAATCAGAGACGCCATATTAGACGTCTTGACTACGCCTGAATTCATAGAAGAGATCGACAAAAAAAGAACATCCTAAAACTTGTAGAAGCTACACTTGACATAAATGATATATGGAGATGAGAAAGTTAATGTCGGTCGTATTATGAAACTAAAGTCTAGACCAGCGTTTCCCAAAGTGGGCGGTACCGCCTCCTGTGGGCGCTGAAGCGTTCTAGGGGGCGATAGTGGGTTCAGAAGAATTTGGGGAGTGTCAGGCGATTAGGGGTCAGTGGCTCCTTAAAAGAAGAAATTAATAATAAATATTTTAAATAAATTATTTTTGTGTTTTTGCGATTGAATAATTCTTTAAAATTTGAATTCTACATTTTAATTCATTTTATGCCCGTCTTTCACGATCCATTTTTTCATCAATTTTCTATTTCATGCATATAATCATTTGAAAATTGATCATGTATTACTGAAATATATATCAATTTTCTATGTCAAAGAGAACATAGAGCATGTATATATGTGGGAGGGGGCGTTGGCAAACTGTTATAACGTGGAGGGGGCGCTACAAAGTTTGTGATGTGCAAAGTGGGCGGTGGGTCCAAAAAGTTTGGGAATCTATGGTCTAGACAATAACCACCTTACAGATGGAACAGTAATTAATCTAGTTAGAAAGAAGCAAGAGAAAGGCAAAGAAATAGTTCATTCAATAACCAGGTTACGCATGCAGTATTCTTCAAATGTCTAGTCTGAAGGCAAGAGAAAGGCAAAAGTATAGTACAGTCAATAACCAATTTACGTCTGAAATGAAAATCGTGGCATATCCTAAAGGACGTAGCCATCAACCACAGTGAACGAGTCGTTGATTTTCTAGGCACCACTTATACGTTCAGTAGTTTGTCATTGCTTTCTGAACGGTGAGGTCTATTTTTACCTTTTGTAAAATCCCACGGAAACGATATTTGCTTCCAAACTTGCCCACCGTGGGGTTTGAACCAGGTATGCATGGATTCATGATCGAGCTCACTATTGCTTGAGCTACAGACGCTCGCAAAAAAAGTCTAGTCGGAAAGAGAAATGTCAAGAGATAAATAGTGAACATAAAAAGATTCTTGGATCACATTTACTCGAGGTAACTTCTGCAGGACACTTGACCCAACAGCGCTTTCGCAATGTTTCCACAACACTCGACGGCACAAGTGGCTAGACAAAACAAGACACGGCATGATATTGAAACTTGCTGCCTAGCAAACATAACTCATGCGACGCATTTATGGGAATAAAAGCTTGCCAGTTTTTGTATTCCGGAGCAAAGTGTTTGATAAGCTAACTCTTCTTTCGTTGTCTAGTCTATAGAGTTAAGTGTTGAGTAGGTTTTCATTACTTTCGTTGTCTAGTCTATAGAGTAAAGTGTTGAATAGGTTTTTACTTCTTTCGTTGTCTAGTCTATAGAGTAAAGTGTTGAGTCGTTGTCTAGTCTATAGAGTAAAGTGTTGAGTCGTTGTCTAGTCTATAGAGTAAAGTGTTGAGTCGTTGTCTAGTCTATAGAGTAAAGTGTTGAGTAGGTTTTCACTTCTTTCGTTGTCTAGTCTACAGAGTAAAATGTTGAGTAGGTTTTTACTTCTTTCGTTTGTCTAGTCTACAGAGTAAAGTGTTGAGTCGTTGTCTAGTCTACAGATTAAAGTGTTGAGTAGGTTTTTACTTCTTTCGTTTATCTAGTCTACATAGTAAAGTGTTGAGTAGGTTTTCATTTCTTTCGTTTATCTAGTCTACATAGTAAAGTGTTGAGTAGGTTTTCATTTCTTTCGTTATCTAGTCTACATAGTAAAGTGTTGAGTATGTTTTCATTTCTTTCGTTTATCTAGTCTACAGAGTAAAGTGTTGAGTAGGTTTTCATTTCTTTCGTTGTCTAGTCTACATAGTAAAGTGTTGAGTAGGTTTTCATTTCTTTCGTTTATCTAGTCTACAGATTAAAGTGTTGAGTAGGTTTTCATTTCTTTCGTTGTCTAGTCTACATAGTAAAGTGTTGAGTAGGTTTTCATTTCTTTCGTTATCTAGTCTACAGAGTAAAGTGTTGAGTAGGTTTTTACTTCTTTCGTTTGTCTAGTCTACAGAGTAAAGTGTTGAGTCGTTGTCTAGTCTACAGATTAAAGTGTTGAGTAGGTTTTTACTTCTTTCGTTATCTAGTCTACATAGTAAAGTGCTGAGTAGGTTTTCATTTCTTTCGTTGTCTAGTCTACATAGTAAAGTGCTGAGTAGGTTTTCACTTGTCGTTATCTAATCTGTATTTGAGGTCTCCGTGGCTAAGTGGTTAAGTGGTTAAGTGGCTAAGTGGTTAAGCACTTGCATTGCGTTCCGAAGATCGTGGGTTCGAGTCCGGTCAGCATGAGAAATTAGTTACAAATGTCACATGATCAGATGTTGTTGACTTAACAGAATCCACTTTTTTTACTTGATATAAATTTTTTTGCTCTTCAACAGTTTGGTATTAAAGAGAGTTGGCTATTACAAAGCATAAAAACAAGGAAAATTAAATATTTCGGACACATCAAACGACACGAGTGCCTAGAGAAATTAATTTTAGAAGGAATGGTGGCTGGAAGAAGAACAGAGGAAGACCTAGAAGACGATGGGTGCAGGATGTCATTGACGATCTGAGAATGACTGCTGCTGATACAGTCCAGCTTGCACAGAACAGAGAGTTTTTTTCAGGACCGCTGTCATGAGAGTCAAGTTCCGAAAGAGACAAGCTACTTGATGATGATGATATCTTTTTTACAAAGATTTCATTTATAGTTTTTTTTTTCCTGGTCATCATGCCTTGACCAGCAAGCGAGATCACCCGACCAGACATTCTTCGAAAAACGATATGCAGCTACCTCTTTTGTGGTTTTTATCACAAAAATCGTCATGGGGAACGTGAAACTACGAAATATGTTTCCCTGTTCAACAGCAGTAACAGAATAGCAAATATAGAACGCAGTAGAAACTGACATTTATTCCGTTTATTTATTGATTTTGAGAAAGTAGATGCAGTAGAGTAAGTGACATGACATTTCAATACGTACGCCAACAAACGCATTCAAACGTTTGGCTATGAAAGCTAAATATCCACAGACGGACTATGCCTAAGGGCAGAAAGAGATTTCCAACCGCTGACAGAGTGAATTCCAATCAAAGCTGCCAGCCAATAACGCCATTAGTCTCAACAGAAATCAGAGAAAATTCAATCAACAGAGTAGCACCCGTCGCTGCCTCGGGATACTCGGGGAAAAGTTTTCCAGTCTTCATGACTGGGTCTCTAATTCTCTTAGGCTGGTTGGACGTTAGGCCTGCATTAGCCAATTACATTTATAAGAAAGAAGAGCGTTCATTCTTTTCCTTTCCGCTAAACTTTGAGAACACAATTTTAGATCTTTGGTGGACAGCTATGGCCCTTGGCTAAGTTCGATTATTCAAAAATGTGCATGGTTAAAAACGAATTTTTGTTTCAGAAAGGTTGCGAACTCATTTCAACCGGCTTCTGTGTGTGTCGAGTTCATATATGCAGGGACATGAGAAGGAGTTAGTGGGAAAATAAACGCTGGTTCAAGTTGCATACACATTATAGATACACCCAAAAAATGCAATTATATACACAATTTTTTTGGTCCGAGAATCTTTTACAAAATAATTGAATTTAATTACTGTCAGTCTCGTGTCGTAAGTGTATAGGTTCAATTCTTAAAGACAACCAAGCTATTAGCAATTAGGTGTTTCCATATCCGTTTCTTTGAAATGTTGTGGTTAAGTTGTTAAACCTTTGCCTTGCCTTCTGAATGTCGTGGGTTTGATTGAATCCGGACAGTTTTGTTCAAGAGTGCATTATTTTTCTAGAGACCTAGGATTGTTGCCGGAGCTACGGAGTTCGTACTTTGTGCAATACTGTCGGTAGATGGTGTTCCATTTCTGCGGAGAGTGAACGAGCCATATGGTGAAACCCTGTACAATGAAGTCAATATTTCAGCTTTAGACTCTTCTAATTTAATACTTGATAGTATAGGGAAATTATAGTAGTCTTTCTTAATTACCTGCCCAGCGTGTTCGTAGCGCGTTGGACGACGGGTGACAAGCCCCCTGTGAGTGCGGTTCAATTCCGCGGGCTGCCAGAAAAGCCACAGGTTCCCCAGATTTATGGTGTTCATGGCACCGAACCGAAGGTTACGATGTCCTTGACAAAGCCGAAAAGCTGAAGTCTGCTTGATCGGAAATAAAATAGTAGTCTTTATTTAGAATAAAACTATCAAAGGTTTTTTTAATGGGGATGGGCGTGGTTTCAGGTAGATGGTGCGCTATTATATATCATTCCATTATATTAATAGAACATTTCTGTGAGTAGAAAATATACATCGGTATCGTTTACTGAGTAGAAAATATACATCGGTATCGTTTACTTAGTAGAAAATATACATCGGTATCGTTTACTGAGTAGAACATATACATCGGTATCGTTTACTGAGTAGAAAATATATATCGGTATCGTTTATTTAGTAGAAAATATACATTTGTATCGTTTACTTAGTAGAAAATATACATCGGTATCGTTTACTGAGTAGAAAATATACATCGGTATCGTTTACTTAGTAGAAAATATACATCGGTATCGTTTACTGAGTAGAACATATACATCGGTATCGTTTACTTAGTAGAAAATATACATTGGTATCGTTTACTGAGTAGAACATATATATCATCGTTTACTGAGGAACATAACATCGGTATCGTTTACTTAGTAGAAAATATACATTGGTATCGTTTACTGAGTAGAACATATATATCGGTATCGTTTACTGAGTGAAATATCATCGGTATCGTTTACTGAGTAGAAAATATACATTGGTATCGTTTACTTAGTAGAAAATATACATTGGTATCGTTTACTGAGTAGAAAATATACATTGGTATCGTTTACTGAATAGAAAATATACATTGGTATCGTTTACTGAGTAGAACATATATATCGGTATCGTTTACTTAGTAGAAAATATACATCGGTATCGTTTACTGAGTAGAAAATATACATCGGTATCGTTTACTTAGTAGAAAATATACATTGGTATCGTTTACTGAGTAGAAAATATACATCGGTATCGTTTACTGAGTAGAACATATACATCGGTATCGTTTACTTAGTAGAACATATATATCGGTATCGTTTACTGAGTAGAAAATATATATCGGTATCGTTTATTAACTTACAACACATACGTGGACAAATAATGACGTAATACATATGTTAAATTGGTCATTAGATCATGATAAGCTTATTATTATTTTTTTATGTCGACACCGTTACGGAGCAGGGTCTTAAGTATTGATATCTCCAGTACAAACAGTCATGACCTTTTTTTCTTACTTGGACCCAGAATCTTGTTTAAAACGATGTCTTTTATGTGATAGGCTTTAATATGGTAATCCTATTGACAACAAAAAGCCTGTTATACTTGTACCAAAATGTCTTATAAACCTGTGGGTACTTACTACAAAAGTGAATTTTGACAACAAAAACTTGACAGGTTTCGATCTGAAAGTTGACTGCAAGCCTCATACTATCAACTGGGATTAATGTAGGTAGTTATC
This sequence comes from Arion vulgaris, assembly GCA_020796225.1. Lineage (NCBI taxonomy): Eukaryota > Metazoa > Mollusca > Gastropoda > Stylommatophora > Arionidae > Arion > Arion vulgaris. Next base: position 23,840,690 of record CM036753.1, read on the forward strand.
ATAACAAGTAACACTTTTGATGTGTGTGTTTTTTCTGGTTTTTTTTGTGACTACAAAGAATAAATTGATCATATCTTGGTTAAAATATAAAAATCTAGATTAGGTAAAAATGTTATGTAGTTGCAATACAAACCTTATGTCAATGGGCGTGGTCTTACTGCGCTGGTAAGACAAAATGGTGCTGCCTCTTCAGTAGCTCTATCTTCTTGTATATATCTGTATAAGTAATCAAATATCAATATTTATTTTTGTAACGGTTATAGTTGTCTTTCACAATTTTGTCAGCTACAAAATACTATCAAAGTTGATGTTTTAGTATTCCTTACATCAAAGACTGGTTTACAACAGAACTAATACTTAGGAATTACAGAGCAAAGTTAACTGGTATTGGAACCAGATGTGAAAAAGTCGTGAAAAAACACCTAGTCCGTGCATAGGATGTTTCAGTAATTGTGTTCTATAAAATTCTATATTTTCTTCTCTAACTTCTTTTTTTTTCTTCAGGGTAGACTATCAGTTAGTTAGTTTGTTCCTTTCGTGTCAAACGCGGCGGTTTTAGATCTCCGTGTGATGGGGTTCGTTGCTAGCAGTTGGAGATCTTGTATGGTTTTACATCCTAATAGTTTACTTTCTTGTTGGATTGTTCTTCGAAGAGTGGTCTTAGGTCTTACTATCAGACAACCCAGTAAATAATTTTTTTTAGACACCGCAGAGATTTGCAGTAGTATGCTGACTGACGCCTCTAAAATAGTTGACCTGGGATGAAATTGTAACGGTCATATAAGTCATCTCTGTTCACGCCAGGACACAATTTTTTAACTTTCTTTCCTTCCACAGTCCTTCTTCATGTTTCCTTTGGACGTCCATGTCTTCTGTTCCCATCCGTTGTCAATCGAAGAGCAATGCAATGCCCTTACTAGCATGCTACATACGTGCCCAATACATCACCATCTTCATCTTTTAATGATGCACAGATTATCATTAATACAACAATTGATAACTCAAACCATAAAAACTCACTTAATGGTCTGTGCGCATGCTTCTTTAACAAAATCTTCTATTGACGTTCTCAACACACGCTATTGTCCTAAAGTTATTCAAGAATATTACTGTTATCAATACACGCTATTGTCCTAAAGTTATTCAAGAATATTGCTGTTATCAATACACGCTATTGTCCTAAAGTTATTCAAGAATATTGCTGTTATCAATACACGCTATTGTCCTAAAGTTATTCAAGAATATTACTGTTATCAATACACGCTATTGTCCTAAAGTTATTCAAGAATATTGCTGTTATCAATACACGCTATTGTCCTAAAGTTATTCAAGAATATTGCTGTTATCAATACACGCTATTGTCCTAAAGTTATTCAAGAATATTACTGTTATCAATACACGCTATTGTCCTAAAGTTATTCAAGAATATTGCTGTTATCAACACACGCGACTGTCCTAAAGTTATTCAAGAATATTGCTGTTATCAATACACGCTATTGTCCTAAAGTTATTCAAGAATATTGCTGTTATCAATACACGCTATTGTCCTAAAGTTATTCAAGAATATTGCTGTTATCAATCACGCTATTGTCTAAAGTTATTCAAGAATATTGCTGTTATCAATACACGCTATTGTCCTAAAGTTATTCAAGAATATTGCTGTTATCAATACACGCTATTGTCTAAAGTTATTCAAAATATCTGTTCTCAACACACATGGACTGTCCTAAAGTTATTCAAGAATATTGCTGTTCTCAAACACGCTATTGTCCTAAAGTTATTCAAGAATATTGCTGTTATCAATACACGCTATTGTCCTAAAGTTATTCAAGAATATTGCTGTTATCAATACACGCTATTGTCCTAAAGTTATTCAAGAATATTGCTGTTATCAATACACGCTATTGTCCTAAAGTTATTCAAGAATATTGCTGTTATCAATACACGCTATTGTCCTAAAGTTATTCAAGAATATTGCTGTTATCAATACACGCTATTGTCCTAAAGTTATTCAAGAATATTGCTGTTATCAATACACGCTATTGTCCTAAAGTTATTCAAGAATATTGCTGTTCTCAACACACGCGACTGTCCTAAAGTTATTCAAGAATATTGCTGTTATCAATACACGCTATTGTCCTAAAGTTATTCAAGAATATTGCTGTTCTCAACACACGCGACTGTCCTAAAGTTATTCAAGAATATTGCTGTTATCATACCGACTGTCTAAAGTTATTCAGAATATTGCTTTGTCTGAAAGTGAGCTGTGCATAGTTAGTTGTCTTCTTCTCATTGGCTGATGTTCAATGTCTACACAACGAGTCCGGTTCTCTGGGTGTATGTTATTATATTTGTTAGTTCATCAAATCTTCTTCTCATCGGCTGATGTTCAATGTCTACACCGTCGTTCGATGTATGTATTATATTGTTAGTTCATCAAATCTTCTTCATCGGCTGATGTCAATGTCTACAACATCGGTTCTCTGGATGTATGTTATTATATTTGTTAGTTCATCAAATCTTCTTCTCATCGGCTGATGTTCAATGTCTACACAGGAGTTCGTTCTCTGGATGTATGTTATTATATTTGTTAGTTCATCAAATCTTCTTTTCTCTGATGTTCAATGTTACGGTGTTCTCTGATATGTTATTATTTTTGTTCTCAATCTTCTCATCAGCTGATGTTAGTTACAAGTCGGTTCTCTGGATGTATGTTATTATATGTTGTTCATCAAACTTCTCATCGGCTGATGTTCAATGTCTACAACGGTCGTTCTCTGTATGTGTGTTGTTGTTTATCACTTCTTTCATCGGCTGATGTTCAATGTCTACACAACGAGTCCGGTTCTCTGGATGTATGTTGTGTTTGTTAGTTCATCAAATCTTCTTCTCATCGGCTGATGTTCAATGTCTACACAATGAGTCTGGTTCTCTGGGTGTATGTTGTTATGTTTGTTAGTTCCTGAACGATTCCTGAACAGTTTTGCGTGGATTTTTGTCCCCGTTGGCTAATGTTCTTTCCGCAGTTAATTCATCAGGTGACAACCTTGCAGTGAACTCACTATTTATGCATGTGGTCCGACAGTGAACTCACTATGTATGCGTGTGGTCCGACAGTGAACTCACTATGTATGCATGTGGTCCGACAGTGAACTCACTATGTTGCGTGTGGCGAAGTGAACTCACTATTATGCATGTGGTCCGACAGTAACTCACTATGTATGCGTGTGATCTGGTTCATTGCCACAGTGGGCGAGAATATTATCCCTCCTTCACTGTCTACGTCAATGAAAACACCAGAATGCTCGAATATATCGCGGGGTTTGAACAGGGGCTCCTTAATTAATTTTTTTTTTAAACCAGAAACTATGTAATAATCCGAACAAGCTTGATTCCCAAATAGTTGAGATTATCGTGTTTCTCATGTTACAAACACCTGTTAATAATCTAGTTGTCAAATTGTAGAGTATGCCTTCTCACATACTGATGACGTGCTGAGCATGTGCTTGCAGATACCTCTTGTCCACCAAACATCAAGCTATGTCATGCTTACATTTCCCCTAACAGCTAAAGTTTCATATTTTACTAGAAATACAATCACACTTACACTCATGACATCTCTTCATATTGTACCGCAAGGATGTATAACTGTCAAGTCATGTCTAAAAACTGTAACAAGTATACACTACTTTTTTCCTGTCAATGGAAGATATATTTTCTACGAAAAGCGGTAGACGATGCGAAATTTGTGTAAACAAACCCTGCCGACTGTGATGAACATTTATGAAGGTAAAATCTGATTCGGAAAAGTGCATTCACAAAGTCCGCATATTCACGTGTGCACAACGTGACAAGCTAACCAGTGAGTTGGCTCACTCAAGGGATATGTTAACAGAAAGCATGCCGATGACATAGCTGATGTAGGGAGAAAAATGCAAGGCAAACATCACTTCTGACAGGTAGGTACCATCAATGTGTGATGTATCAAGTTTACATCAGGAACGATAACTTACGGGAGTTGTTTCTCACAAGGATGGATTGCTTTTTCTTAGACAAGATCAAGTTGTATAATGTCACTGTAATCTTTTATTCTATTTCTCTCCTCCTCTCTTTCACTCATTCCTTTGGAGTTTTATTCTCTCATTCCGTCCAGATAATATTGAATTAAAGTTATTGTCAGTGCCTTATTCCTCACTAGTCACATACTGAAAGATTTGACAACAGTATTTTGAAGATGGTAAAGATATTTATGTAGGAATTGTATTTCTACAATTTTCTAAATACTTTTGCCAGGGCAGCGACTTTCCAGCCTGATCTTCACGATTTTGAGCTGCCACGGGTTCTTTTACGTGCTCAAATTGAACACGGGACCTACATTTTATCGTCCGTCTCCGATAGGACTAGGAACTCGATCTCACCTACACTGGGATCAGGGATCTCTGGAAAAACATTCAAATTCCTCCACGAGGGAGCGAACCTGGTACTATTGGCAGGACAGGCGAGCACGTAATCTCTACTCCACAGAGACGGCTCTGTTGCCTAGAGGATAACTGAATAGAAATATCAACGGATTGTTATAATGATTTTCGTTATCACTTATGTTGTTCAACATATACCAGATCAAATGAATCAAAATACAACTGGCAAGATCGGGAAGAATGCTAACTATTTGCAAATGATATCTTCATATACATGATTAGACTGTATCGTCAATAAGTGCTCAACTGTGTACACCAAGACATAATTCATCTCAAGACGAATGATTTATTTCATTGCTCAGTGTTTCTCTTCATGACTAGGTCCCACTGCACAGATATGACTTACAAGCTGTCGAGAGTATTGCACAAAGCACACACTCCCAAGCTCCGGCAGCAATACTAGATATCTCCGAAACAATTGCACTCATGAACAAAACGGCGAGTTCCAGATTCGAACCAGAACATTCGAAACGCAGGGTAACAGCTTAACAACTGAACCTCTGAGACTCCTGATACACACTGCATAGACCGGCTACGTGTTTGTGTGCATGTGTAACTAGTGAGCTGTAGAGTACAAATAAACATCGTGCACAAACTGTGCTTATACGATATCATCTAATTTTATCTTTCACTACTGTCGATGTGATATGTTTTACACATTTTCTCCATCATTCACTATTAGCAATGGAGTGTTAACAAATTTGGTAATAGTCCCGCCCTTATGGTGTCGGGACCCAGCAAGGGAAGCAAAGAATAGTACCACTGCAACCTACAAGGCACTGTCGTAAGAGGCGACTGATGTAGGACCTAGGAAGCTACCCTAGTAAATAAAAAGATTCGCAGAAATTGGATGTGCTGGCCTACTTGTAGGCGCATAACTGGCAAAACGAACAATCGCTCTTAGTCTCAGATCATATACAAATCACACAGAGTGGTTAACAAGTTATCGATGTGGAGCGTTCGAAGAAGAAGAAGAAGAAGAAGGTAAAAGTCCTGATTGCCAATAAACTATACACAAAATATACATTTTATATACCAAATATACCTTTTATATACAAAATATACATTTTATATACCAAATATACCTTTTATATACAAAATAATGGCTTCATATGAAATAATAATATGAACTATACTAATGTGACAGTGTTGAACTAAATGAATATTGAAAAGAATCCATCTGTTACTGCTCTGGGTTCTAAACCCTAGTATGCGGGAGGCTTTTTAAGTCATGTTTTGAGAGATCTCAGATTTCTGGCAGGGGCACAAACATCAACCACAAAAAAGGAATGAGAGAAACGATTCAGACAGGCCCGCTGGTGTATCCTCCTGTCCACGGTGGTGGCCGGGTGGAGCGGGAATACCTACATCTGCGATCTGACACATGCAGAATAAGCATACAGGCGTGTTTTGACAGCGTTTCACACGAAGATTAGCATAGAGTGGCAGGACCCACCTCGGACTGACAAAAGGCGGCTCAAATCAGCTTTCGTTGGGGGTGCATTCTTAGCCGCGCTTTAGATGTAACAAAAAAAGAGGGAGATACGGAAACTGGTTTTTACGCACGTGAGATGGATATATATATATAATGTTTTCAAGAAAATGACACATGAAAGAGAATAACAGACAGCACGTAAAAAGGGAAAATCTGCACGTGTGCAAGGAAAGAACTTCTCTGTAATGATGGGTGCACATCAAGAGGGAAAGAAATGAAACAAAAATGACAAATTATACAAGAAAGACCAGGAATGGGAAGTCTGATTGTATAAATAGAAATATTTACCAAAGACATCCAGTAGAAATTGAAACAAATACAAGTTAGAGCTGCAAAGTGTGCGTCAAACTAACCAGAGAATATTATCTCACACTTCTTTCCCTCTGACCTTGCCATTTCTTATCTGTTGTACAGCGAAATTAGAAACAGTCTTTCATTTATTTATCTATCTATTTCCTTAGTTTGACATAAGTCCAGAGAAAATAGATTTCTAAAAACAAAGTGATGTAACCCGTTACTTACCCTCTAATAGGAAATCCATCAAGAAAGTTGTGGAATAGAGAGACAAAATAAGTTATACAGTTATAATTCTTTTTTAAAAACCCTTTCCATACCCATGGGTGTCCACAGACGTTTGTTACAGGAAGGGTCAAAATAAACAACAAAAAATTCGTTGGAAGATTACCGTAACCTTTTCAGGTATGAAATCACTTCCCTTTACATTTCTAGAACCTAGTTTGCAGGAGATATGAGGGCCATTTCCTTTCCTCACGTGTGGAATGTCAAGTATGGGATTGAACCCAGAACCCATTTGTGTCCGTGTGAAAATGCTTTACGCTTATGCATTACGCTAATCCGTCCTACGCTTGTTAGCTTACTACTCGGTAATGGAGAGAACCAAAGACACATAATGTAGCCGTGTGGGCCTTATTACTGAAATCCTGTGTTCTATCCTTGGTCACTGCACCAATAAATGTATCAGTGTAACCTCCTGATAAGCTATTAATATTTCTACACGTATTTACAACTCTATCAACACCATCCACAACTGCGTACATAGACTACAAATAAAAGAAATGGCCGTCAAGTACATCGTACATCTATGTGAGAATCAAACCCGATTCTCAACTTTTATTTCTTTATATTTACTTAATTAAATATCTCATCTTGATTTCAAAATAATAGCACATACATCAAATTATCAAAATAATAAAGAAAATCCTGAAAAGAAAAAAAAATCAACAATTCAAAACAACATACCAATGCACATAGCTGAAAAAATATCCCTACTAACTAATATTGATTGTTTTCCCTAAGGGATATCTAATCTCTAAAATCCTATCTCTAAAAATGTTCACTGTTCACTGTTTACCTTGTTGCGATGTCCTTAGAAATAAATACTTGTTCAGTCACAATGTTATACCGCTTCTAGCTAGAGTTGCTGTCCTAATAGTATATACGAAATGTCTCTGCTACTGGTTAAAATAATGCATCCTGAAAACAAATGGCTGACCTCTCCCTCTCTCATATACTGTTATAGCCTCTCTGTCGGGTCTGGCCCTACCCCTTTAGTTTAGCTCTGCCGCCTAGTTTTCCAACTCTGACAACTAGTCCTCCGGTTCTAATGTAACCGGTTCACCAACACTGAACAGGAACTCTCTCTGATTTGGACAAAAATCTCCGTGGAGGTCTACAATCTACTTCTTAGTTGGGTTCTCTCTCTGTCTGCAACTCAGTTCAATTCTACTTTCTAAGGGTGTCTCTGCCAACTGTCCCTCTGCTAAGTGTGTGTGAAGATGTGTCTTCACTCTTTCTAACTGGCCAATATTTACTGTTGAAGTCTGTCTCAGGACTACCTACACTGCCTGTTCCTGAGTACCTCTCTGTCTTCTCAGTTTTCCCTCCTCCCTGCCTGTGCTAGACCCTGGTATATATATATGGTCCCGTTTCCTTTGATTCACGAAATCAAAGACATCAATGAATTATCAGATGTCACCCAGATTGTCGCCAAATAGTTTGGACTTCAGTTACATTTTCAACACTCACTCATACCCTCATAAGCCAAAAATACAACACGATTTGACAGTCTCTGTGTATGTACGCTGACAACTTCCTGTTTTTGAATTGAGATCAAGAAACAATTGCCGCACTACAACAATATTTCTGCGCAGCTGTCAACGCCCGCCATTACTGGGAAACATTGTCGAAATAAGTTACGATTACTCCCGATGGAGGAGATGAGAGAACTGGCCTAGCAATAACACTATTACATTCCTTACCCACCTATAAAAAAGATATTGGGTTACTAATCCAATATTTTTTCAAGTATCATCTAGATAACATACAGTGCATCTCAAATCAATATACATCATAAACAATAACAATATATCAAACAACCACATCAATAAACATTCATATAATTCAAACCAAATTTTAAAAAATTTCAACCAAAAAAATATTCAAAGTCTTCCTCTTAAAAAAATATCAGAAAGGTTATCGAACACCTTTGCTCTCCCTCGAAACATCTTGGCAACGCAGGTTATGCAAGGTCCACACATAAATGGGAACTAAGTGTTTTCAGGCTTCTCCTCTTGTGCTTCAACTTTACTCTGGGTTCCCACAGATAGTGATTACTGCTCCTGGTTAGTACCCAAGCTTATCGCTGTACCTCCCTTTGATCTCTCCCAAATATAATATACACATTTCAATCATACAACCAATAAAATAAATCAATTATAAACAAAATATAAATGCTAAGTCACATAGCAACAACAATATTACAGTTTTAGAATCCCTTGCAACCACAAAGCATATTTTCATACAGTTTTAGAACCCTTGCATGTGATTTCCAAAAAAAAACAACAAAATTAAATGTTCCATACAGTTTTAGAATCCTTGCAATAAATTCAAATCTAAGGCCTTTATTCTCAAAGACGGGTCATCATTACACATTAACATATATTAAACATAACAAATGTGTTGACATCAAAAAAATCAAATTCAACAATTGAAGTACTTCACTCCAAATAAAATAAATGGTAACACTTCGCACCAATTTTCTCTTTGATCTTGTCCAAACAAACACTACTTCTCGATGAGTGCACACGAAATTCAGGTTGACGCTCGTTAATTGTCACTTCGTCAAAAGTTTAGGTGAGTCTGTTTTTGACAAATGTTCGACCGCCAAAACATTTTCGCTGTCATCAAACTTGTCGCTATCACTCGAGGGTTACTTCTCCGGAGTATTAATTATGCCATTCCTTCCTAATTTATTCCTCTATTTTATTTCACTTCAACCAGACAACATAAGCTTCCTGAGGAAAAATATTCCTGCAATACAAAAGTACATCAACATTTCCACACAAAAACGTGTTATATACCGCATGTTATTGACATTTCTCAAGCATCTTCCACATTACAATTATTTTTCTTTGTTTCATATATAACGAAAAAATTAAACTAACATCATCATAACATAATACATATTTGTCAACATTGAAATTATTTCACATAACTAATCATTTTACAAACCAAAATGAACATGTTTCATTACTAACAAAAAAACCATATCAAAGCCAAGTTCCGATCATTACATATTACCATGTGTCATAACAAATGTTAAGCGGTGACAACTAGTTACATTCTAGTTAACTGTGTGCTCCATTTTTCACCCCCCAAAAATGTGTTTCGATAGTCAGAGCAAAACACGGACCTCTCGAGTTTTGCACTATTGTATAGCATCTTTCACAAAAATGCAAGCAATGGTCCTTCTGTCTTTCAATCTCTCTCTCCATTTCCTAATAGTTTCTCGCACACTATCACGTTCTCATCACATGACTTACCTTGTCATAGCATTACTACGGAAAGGTTAACGTTAACACCTAACTCTCTTTGTTAACATTATACCATCTAGCTAATATTCTAACAGTACTACGGGATATATCTGTTTTTAATAGACGTTCAGTATCACACAACAAGTAATTTGCGTAACACAGTAGAAACTGTTCTACCGAAGCCCATCAAAAAGTGTTACCATGAGCTCTCTGCAAAGCCTTTCTCTTGCGGTTTCTCCTAAATCCTCTCTCTTACATTCTCTAGGACTTCGCTTATTCTTCTTTTCTTCTATATTCTCGATTTCCTGAATCCCTCGTCGATGCTTCCGTCGATCTGTTCGACTTTTACTACAACTTACTTCGGATCCACTCATTTTCCTTACTCCTGAAATAGGAACAGCCTCCGCAGATGAATCTCTATCCTTTTCTCTAAGTCGCCTTCTATCCGACATAGTTTCCTCTGAGTCGGGGGATTCCTCTGACTCGTCTCTCCCTTTCGCTGCCCCTCTTTCCTGAATTAGTTTCCTTCGCTGCTCCTCCAGCCGTCTACATCTCTCCGGCAAAGGCATATCTTCCTCACTAGAGGAATTTTCCCTCTCTCGTTGTAGTCTCCTTCTCGGTCTAGCAACTTCCTTTCCTTCTCTTCCTGGTGGTGCATCTCGTATTCCTATATGGACCATCCGTAATGTCGGTTAATCTTTCCTCCTGGTTCGAGTCTTCTGGGATAAGTCGCTCGTTCTCCAACATAGGTGCGCCTAATTCAGTGGTCCCTTTTGATTCATGGGGTTCTGATTCCTCTTCCCTCTCCATTGGTAATTCTACTGCTTCTTCATCTGTCTCACGCATCTCAACTCTAGGCGTGAAAAATTCTTCCTCTATTAAACTTGGTGATCGTATCTCAACGTCAGGTGTCATCACCAGCGTGGCTCTCCTCTGTGGTCTAGCCTCTTCTCTTGCTCCCTGATTCGGTTCCTTCCATTCAGAGTCATCCCTCCTTAAGTGTTGCACATGCGTTTTTATGACTCGACCCTCCATCTGATGCTTTATTTCATATGTCACTGGTCCAGTTCTTCGGAAAACCTTGAAGCCCTCTAGCCATTTATTATCTAATTTGGACTTTCTGAGGTGGTTCTTGTAATAAACCCTCTCACCAATTCTGAATTCTTGTAATTCGGAATTCTTATCCGCATTTTTGTTCCTCCTATCCGTAGCTTTCCGTACATTTCGCACCACTTCTCCATGCGCTTTATGCATTTCTTGTAGTATTATCTCATGAGGATCCTCTCCCAAATATTTCCTCCTAGGCTTCAGTAAATTATCCATGGGAAGCAATGGTTCTCTCCCATATAACAAATAAAAGGGTGAGAATCCGGTAGAGTCATTTGAATTTATTCTAATAGCTGCCACTGCCTGATTTAAATGTATATCCCAATTTTCAGTATTCCCTTCTACCATTTTAGCTATGATATCATTCAATGTCCTATGCTGTCTTTCATTAATACCATTCGCCTGAGGATGGTAGTACGAGGTAGTCACATGTTGTATGTTCAATTCTCTTAGTATTTGTTTAAACTTCAGGCTCGTAAACTCTCCTCCGTTATCCGTTAGGATAATCTGAGGACAACTGTACCGAGGAATAAACTCTGTCAACAACAGATCTAATACAGTATCACTAGTTTTGTCGGCTGTTGGGAAACACTCCGGCCATCTACTATAGCTGTCAGTAAATTGAAGAATATATTTATTTCCTGACCTGGTTCTTGGGTAAGGTCCTGCTATGTCTATGCTCACTTTCTGCATGGCAAAATGTTGCTTATCCATCTCTTGTAACGGGGTTCTTGTCTGCTTCATATTCCGGAGTCGACATATCTCACATCTAGCCACATAGTTATTTACATCCTTATACAGACTGGACCAAAAATATTTTCTCTTGATGGCATCCACACATTTATCTCTTCCCATATGTCCATTTTGGTCATGATACTGTTTTAAAACTGCACCAACTATTTCCTTTGGAATGCATATTCTTAGAGCGGGATCTCCATCCTTATTTGAAATGTAACACAACAAATCATCCTCGTCCAACATAAAATTGTCCAGATCCTTCCCCTCCATTCCCCGTTTCAATGCATCCCGTTTCATTGCCAACTCTGGCTCCTTTTCTTGTTTAGACTTTAAGTCTATCCTATTTATCTGTTCATCATCCTGCGTTGTCTCACTTTCTCCTAATCTCTCGCCTTCGTCTATCTCACAGTGAGTTTGTCGGTTAGTGTTTATTACATCAACCTGCCAATGATGATCATCTATCTCGGGCTCAGTATTCTCACTTTCATCATGGTCCGAACTGACCTCTTCCTTGTGTGATATTCTCGATAGCAAATCGGCGCAAGTGTTTTCTGTCCCTGGAACATACTCAATGTGAGCATTGTAACCTTGTAAATTAAAAGCCCACGTCTGTATTTTTCTATTTTGCATAGGCGCCTCCAACATCGGCTTCAGAGGTTTATGATCTGTGCGTATTGTAAACTTGGCATTATGCAAATAAAAGTTCAGTTTCTGCAAAGCATAGTGTATAGCATATGCCTCCTTTTCCACAGTAGACCAGTTTCTCTGCGATTTGCTAAGCTTGTGCGATAAGAAATATATAGGTCTCTCATTACGGACACCTGGCAATATTTCCGCTTCTCCCTCCATTAAGGGTTGTACCAAACAAGCACCCACAGCGTGATCTGAAGCATCTGTATATAGAATCAGCTCACGCTCAATATCTGGGTGAGACAACAAAGGTACAACGGTAAGACTTTCCTTTAGACAATCATATGCCTCCTGGCATCCCTCTGTCCATCTAAATCTAGCAAATTTTCTAGTCAGCGCAATCAAAGGTTCAGCTATCTGGGAAAAATTTGGAACAAAACGTCTATAATATCCGCACATTCCCAGAAATCCTCTCACTCCTCTGACTGTTGTTGGCACTGGTAACTCTCTTATCTTCCTAACATTATCTCCATCAGGCTTAATTCCCTGTTGATTTATCACGTATCCCAGATAAGTCGTTTCCTCTTTTAAAAATCTACATTTTTCCAGTTTCAATTTAACAGAATGTTCCCGAAGTCTTTGAAATACTTGCTCTATATGTCCCAAATGTTCCTCCAACGAACCGGCAGTATGTATCAGTATATCATCAATATAGGCCACTGCAAACTTATGCAGGCCCTTGAGTACTTCATCCATAAGACTCATATAAGTGGCAGGTGCCGATTTCAACCCAAATGGCATAACATTCCAAGCGAAGCTGCCCACATGAGTACAGAAAGTACTTTTCCTTTTGGCATCCGCAGACATGGGTATACACCAAAATCCAGCTCTAGCATCTAGAGTAGTAAAATATCTTGATCCATTTAATGTCCCCAGGATATCTTCAATCACCGGCAATGGGTACGAGATACTTTTAGTTATCTTATTCAAGGCACGAAAATCACAACAAAAACGGTGCGTACCGTCTTTCTTGGTAACTATAACAATTGGTGCTGCCCATTCAGCTCTTGATCTCTCGATAACCCCTTCCTCCAACATTTTCTCAATAGCTTGCTCCACTATCTCCCTATTCTTCAGTGGAGTACGATATGGCCTCAATCGAATGGGAGACGCATCCCCCGTATCTATCTCCATTTGAACAGTACTGGTGCGTCCTAACTCCAAATCAGTCAAGGCAAAGACATCATGATTCTCTACAACCAATTTCTCCAAGGAAATCCTATGCATAGGATTCATCTCTAATTGTTTCAACAATTCTTTTCTTCTTTCCTCATCCAAGGTCCGGGTTTTCCCTTGGTTATTTATACTTTTTTCTACGCTACAACCACACTGAGGGGGTCCCTGAGAATTCATATAGGCCGTTTTCTTTCTAAATGTCGTCGTCCTTTCTTTCAAGTTTGCAACAGGTTTAGCCCTGTCTGTTTGGTTCCTTTCTTGTCCTCCAACACTTTTGTTTCTCCAATTCCCCTTAGGTTTGGAGGTCCACCTCCATTTTTGGCTCTTCCCATACTCGTTCCTTTGCCAGTCACCTCTTCTCCAACTGACCTCCTCCCCTGAATAGGCATTTATGGCAAAATAATTTCTTCCATGGTGAGTGTGAAGACTCTCCTTTGTCTCACTTTCCTCTATATAGTCTTCATTAGTCACAACCTCAGCTTCCCCTATTCGCCTACCTTCTCTCATTTTTACAGTCCTTCCAGTCGTATTTAAAATCATGACTGGAAACTTCATTCCTCCACCTACTTCCGTGATTCCCTCTATTATACATAACCCTGGTTCTTCCATTATAACTTCTTCCTTCAACTTCTTGGTCTTCACCACTTGTCCAGGATGAAGGTATTTTCCTCCGTCCATCCTCGCCCGTATCAAATTGACCGAATGTGGCTTTAATACCCATGTTTCATCTACCTTAATTACATTTACCGTCTGGATATCTTCTTCCATCGTAACATATTCTTGTCCTACTCTAATCTTCCCAATTTCAAAATTTACCACAACCTTGTGTTTCACCAGGAAATCCCGTCCTATTATCATCTCTCTATTCATATTTTCCACCACAAAAAACTTATGTTCCAATTTCATATGTCCCATCTGAAATTTTAAGAAAATATATCCAATTACCTCCAACGGGTCTCCTGTTACGGCCTCCAAATTTATTCCTCTGGTTATCATTCGTGATCTAATCCTTAAAGTTTCCCATGTCCTTTTCCTTATTAAGCAGACACTGGCCCCTGAATCAATTAGAGCTCGTATTCTTTTTCGTCCTATTTTTATTAAACATGAACTTGGATCACCCGGATACATCTTGTTCCTGTCTTTCCTTTGGTCTCTCTGGCCTATTGTCTCGCTTGGGTCGGCCTTCTTGTCCAGGCGAGATTCCCGTTTCCCTGCCTCCTATCATTTATGTTTCTTCCTTCTTGTCTATTATCTACTGGTTGAAATTCCTCCCGTCTTCTCTTCTGTTGTGATTGTACGACAGGACAGTTCTTAATAAGATGTCTGGTATTCCCACAACCATAGCATCTTCTCTCCATTCGAACGTTTCCTTCATTCATCAAACCTGCAGCTCTTCTCCCTACGTATTGGTCACTTTCCTGATATGTCTGTTTATTGTGTACCGCATGAACTTCCCTATATGTTTCTCTTCCTTGATTCCTACCCCTATCCCTAGTCTGATCTATTTGTATGGGTGGATCTTTTCTGTAGCATCGCTCGTCCTGATTATATCTGGTTTCAGCGTTCCCCAGCCTCAAATTAAATCTCCTAGCCAAATTATCTTCATCTACTGCTATTTTAATTGCTACATTTAATTTTCGGGGGTTTTGCCGCAGCAGATGTATCTTTAATCTGTCCGACGCTAATCCATCTATAAATATGGTTAACAGCTGTCTATCTATGCCCTCTTCTTGCATATCCTGCCCCTCGAATGCTTCTTCTCCAAGATTTATCAGCCTATCACTATAGCACTGTACTGTTTCTGTAGATTCCTGTCTCAATCTCCTCAAGGCTGAAAAGGCATGTTGGGCGTCGGCAATTTCCCCATATCTATTAATTAAATCCTTCCTAAAATCAGTCCAGGATTCCATTGGGTTTCTTTCCAATTTCCTCCTGATATAGTCTCCTGTCAACCCCACGCATGTCTGGAATGCGATTTTCTTTTTTTCAAATTCGTTAATTTCTGTTATAAATGCATATTTATCTATCTGTGCCAACCACTGTCTACACTCACCTGACTTCCCCGAAAAAGGTGTCACACTAGCTGTTATGCTCTGCTGTCGCATCACTGCATCCATCTGCTCCACTGTCTTACCTACCATCTTGACTAAGTCAGCCACATCTTGCTGTTCATTCTTCTGTTCCATCTTATTACTCTCTCTCACTTTCCACAGCTAATCTTCAAAAATTAATTAATTACCTCCTATCCGTATTAAAATATACAAAAGCTACCTTATCCTATTTGTCGAATCTGTGAGTCAGTATTGTGTTCTATTCGTCGTGGTATAGTGGTAGTATAGTCAATCCAGGGGGTTCGAATCCTGTGTCACGGAAACCATAATAAATGTAGCCGTGTGGGCCTTATTACTGAAATCCTGTGTTCTATCCTTGGTCACTGCACCAATAAATGTATCAGTGTAACCTCCTGATAAGCTATTAATATTTCTACACGTATTTACAACTCTATCAACACCATCCACAACTGCGTACATAGACTACAAATAAAAGAAATGGCCGTCAAGTACATCGTACATCTATGTGAGAATCAAACCCGATTCTCAACTTTTATTTCTTTATATTTACTTAATTAAATATCTCATCTTGATTTCAAAATAATAGCACATACATCAAATTATCAAAATAATAAAGAAAATCCTGAAAAGAAAAAAAAAATCAACAATTCAAAACAACATACCAATGCACATAGCTGAAAAAATATCCCTACTAACTAATATTGATTGTTTTCCCTAAGGGATATCTAATCTCTAAAATCCTATCTCTAAAAATGTTCACTGTTCACTGTTTACCTTGTTGCGATGTCCTTAGAAATAAATACTTGTTCAGTCACAATGTTATACCGCTTCTAGCTAGAGTTGCTGTCCTAATAGTATATACGAAATGTCTCTGCTACTGGTTAAAATAATGCATCCTGAAAACAAATGGCTGACCTCTCCCTCTCTCATATACTGTTATAGCCTCTCTGTCGGGTCTGGCCCTACCCCTTTAGTTTAGCTCTGCCGCCTAGTTTTCCAACTCTGACAACTAGTCCTCCGGTTCTAATGTAACCGGTTCACCAACACTGAACAGGAACTCTCTCTGATTTGGACAAAAATCTCCGTGGAGGTCTACAATCTACTTCTTAGTTGGGTTCTCTCTCTGTCTGCAACTCAGTTCAATTCTACTTTCTAAGGTGTCTCTGCCAACTGTCCTCTGCTATGTGTGTGAAGATGTGTCTTCACTCTTTCTAACTGGCCAATATTTACTGTTGAAGTCTGTCTCTGGACTACCTACACTGCCTGTTCCTGAGTACCTCTCTGTCTTCTCAGTTTTTCCCTCCTCCCCTGCCTGTGCTAGACCCTGGTATATATATATATATGGTTCCGTTTCCTTTGATTCACGAAATCAAAGACATCAATGAATTATCAGATGTCACCCAGATTGTCGCCAAATAGTTTGGACTTCAGTTACATTTTCAACACTCACTCATACCCTCATAAGCCAAAAATACAACACGATTTGACAGTCTCTGTGTATGTACGCTGACAACTTCCTGTTTTTGAATTGAGATCAAGAAACAATTGCCGCACTACAACAATATTTCTGCGCATCTGTCAACGCCCGCCATTACTGGGAAACATTGTCGAAATAAGTTACGATTACTCCCCGATGGAGGAGATGAGAGAACTGGCCTAGCAATAACACTATTACAATAAAACTGTATCTATTTTCCAGGAAGTCTCATTTGCACCCTTGCCTTAACATATGGACGACCATGTCAATATCTGAGATATTACTGAGTTCTGATCACAATTATTTTATGACACCAAAACTTTTATCCCACAAATATTTTGTTATTGACATTGTTTGCTGAGGTACCATACTAACATATTGTCTCTGTGGCTAAGTGGCTAAGTGGCTAAGTGGCTAAGTGGCTAAGCCCTCGAGTTCCGAAGTTCGTGGGTTCAAATCCGGACCGCGACGTTCTTTTCGAGAGTGTATCTTTTTCAGAGACCCGTAGGACTGTTGTCGGAGCTACGGAGTTCGTGCTTTGTGCAACACTCTCGCAGATAGTGTGCCACTTATGCGGAGAGGAACCGAGTCATATTATGTAAAACCTGAACAGCAATGAAGTAAATCCTTCAGCTTTAGACCCTTTTAGACACTAACATATATTATTGAATAAACAATTTGTATGAATATTTCTTTCACTACGTAAAGCTATGATAAAAACTGGCAAAATTTACTACAAATAGAACGCCCGTGTGGTACCAGGGCTTGCAAGGGGAGCAAAGAATAGTACCACTGCAACCTGCAATGCATGTCGTAAGAGGCGACTGATGTAGGCCCTAGGGATACTACCCTAGTAAATAAAAACCAGCGCAGAAATCGGATGTGCTGGCCTACTCTTAGACGCATAACTGGCACAACGTACAATCGCTCTTAGGCTCAGATCACATACACATCACACAGAGTGGTTGGAAATTGGTCGATAGGGAGCGTTAGAAGAAGAAGAAGAAGTACAAAAAGGAAGAAAGTGCTCTTTGTGATCAGCTACTATTAGTTGCAAGTGTTCTAAATGGTGCACACATGTACGCTTCTATAGTGGTTCTTGGTATGGACTGGTATTCAACAGTGACACAACATTCCTCCGCAAGGTGACATTCTATTTAATTGCACAGTTTAGACAGAAGAGTTTGTAGAACTGCCAATTTTCTGGAACGATTGACTGATTGATAGGACCATCATCATTGCACATCGGTGAGTAGCCATGTGGGCTCCGATCTCTTTCTTACACAGGAAGATCTCAGCTGTAGTGCACGAACGCGGTAGCACCGGCGAAGGTCCTTCAATGTAATTTTGAAGATGGTGAAGATATTTTTGTAGGAACTTTAATTTTTAATTTTTTTAAAATTAATTTTGACCGGGCAGCGGCTTTCCAGCCTGCTCTTCTCGATTTTGAACTGTCAATGGTTCTTTGACGTGCTGAAATTGAACACGGGACCTACGTTTTATCGTCCGTCTCCGATAGTACTAGGATCTCATTCTCACCTACACTGATATCAGGGATCTCAGGAAAACTATCCAGATCGCTCCATAAGGGAGCGAACCTGCTATCTTTTGCACGAGAGACGAGCATCTAACCTTTACGCCACAGAACCCACCCACAAAAGTGCTTGTAGTGCTAATCTTGTATATGTCAAGAATACCGCATTTTGTGAACCGATATTGGTGTTCAACAGTTTCTCAATTTTACCCATGATTGCCTGGATTTCTGCATAATAGTTTTAACACCATTATTTTGTTGGTTGTATAGTTGTATGTCTAATGTTGATTGGGAATTCTACGTACACGCCTGCTTTTCCATTCTTTACTGCGTTTTTGGGGTTTTTACTGTCACCTTTTTGTATACGCATACCCAGATATCTTCGTATTTTTTTACTTAGAAAACTGAGAGTAACTGTTCTACTCTTCACACTGTCCTGTTCATCCTTGACGAATATTTCTTTTTTTTTTCATATCTGGATTTGTACTATGTGATCAAGTCTCTCTTCATTGACTTTCATTGGACATGATTTTAGTGAGATGTTAACTTTAAGGTAAGTTTTCAGTTTCTCTATGAAATCATTTGGATTGGTGGAGATATGATTAACAACAGGGACATCGATATGATACATGGACGTTCACAGGGAAGTATCACCTAATAGACACATGATTTTTTACTAAAATAATTTGTATTAAAATATATATCGTTACTTTCTGTAATATCACTTAAATTTAAAATTGTAACAACTAGCCTGTGCTCCTGCGAAAAGGCGGACATGACGGCTGAGCACATACTGCAAGATTGCCAACTGATAGCAGGCCTAAGAAAAGAAATATGGCCCATAAACATAGAGCTTCGCGAGAAGCTGTACGGAGAAACGGAGTCCCTTAAAACCACGGTAGCATTCATGATTAAATCTGGTTCATCAGTCTAGGCGGGGATCGAGAGAGTAATACCACTTTATAGGGCAGTGTAGGACATGAGCCTGTGGAATTCAATTTTCCGCATGGCTAGTACAGTCGTCGCGAAACTGTACAGGCTATGGGTTTTTCTTTATGCCCCGACCTGAAAAATATTCCTTGGCATTGGGAACCAGCACTCTAAATCACATACGCTCCATAAGTATTTGTATGATTTGTTAATTAGTTACGGTTTAAACAGTTATCAGAAGTTCATATTTCTATATCTGAAGCCTACACTTGAAATCTTATCCGAATCTGATCTTTTTCATGTCCACGTAGCAAACTATCAACACACATTTTAAACATTTATTTTTCCCCATTCCTGGATAAATCTCGGTGGACGCCTTTGGTTTCACGTGTTTATATGTAGACTAATCAGAGATAAAATATTTGATCAACGGTGACTTCGATTATATGTGTTTCTCTGTTGGTTACTGAGGGATGAAACATATCAGCAGCAATGATCTTTAGATAATGTGACTAACATATATGAATGACGTTATGGCTTAAATACTATAGTTATTTTAAATTTAGAGCTTATGGTCAGATTGATTTGTACAAGCGCACGCTTGAGGGCAGGCATGATGCTTCACATCTTGTATGACATGACAATATGCATGAACTAGATTCATTACACGTATGCGTAGTAGTCATAGTTAAATTTAAGGAGAAAATGGATTTTTTAATGAAATATTTCAAAAAATAAACAGAATATGACTTCGAAAATGAGAAAAATAAACATAAACGTCTGGTGGGACATTGCAGCATTGACAGGGGATAATGGGTTCGTGATTGGGCAAATTATCTGTCACAGTGAAGTTAATTAAAAACAACAATAACAGTCTGGAAGAGTATTCAGAAGTCATCTATCACCTTTACCCGGGGGAACTGCTAACGTTATGTTATGGTGACTTCTTTCTCGTAGAGACTGCAAAGCATGACAAGCTAGACACGTTGCAGGTGTTCCTTTTTCATTTAGATCAGGCGTGGGGAGGACGTGCCCGGTTCAAGAAACTGTATATTGACATACGTGGGCAAAAGTTCTAAGAACCCTTGGGAAATGGAAAGCACAAAATCTAGCGAATATGATGATAAACAGTAACACAAACTAATACTGCACAGGTATATGCGGTTTCGGAATAATAAGTTTAATTTTCAAATCCAATGTTATCTTAATTCTAATATAAATCAGGGAAAGTTGGAAAACAACTAAAGATATAGAAGGTAAATGGACTGCAATTAAAAAAACCATGTTGGTTTTTTTTTAAATGAACATAAAATGGGACGAATTCAGAAAGGGTGATGAAATGAGATAATAGCCGTCCATCGCAAGCGATGATGACAACAATCTCAGACGTGTACTGTTGCACCTCTCTGGTGTATGCGGAGGTGACTGTAGAGTCCAATCCTACAACAGAATCCCCGACCACAGGTGGGGCATACAGGATCAAGGTTAGACATGTGCGTGTTGTGTGCTCTGTGACTCAACAATACGATGATTCTCAGCTATTCGGGTTCCTCTTTTGTTGTTACAGCGCCACATTTGGCGATCTTGCGCAAGGATTCCCAGCACGTATTGTCTATATCGAAGCATTTCAGAGACACTTTAAGAGTGTCTTTAAAGCGTTTTTCTGTCCACCAGCTAAACGTCTGTCCCCTTCAAGCTCGCCATACATCAACTGTTTTGGGATGCGTTTATCAGGCATTCGAGCAACGTGACCGACCCATCTCAGTTGGGCCTTCTGCAACAGGGTGTTGACGCTTGGGATCTTTGCTCTTGTGAGGACTTCGCTGTCTGGAATTTTGTCCTGCCAGTTTATTTTTAGTATTTGCTAGACAGCTGTGTGTTTATTTCTTGCGTTCCTATACACTGTCCATGTCTCGCTTGCGTACAGCAGCGTTGTTAGCACTATGGCCTGGTAAACTTTCAGCTTTGTGACTATGCTTATCCCTTCCGTTCCCACACAGTGACACGTAACCTTCCGAACGCAGCACTGGCTTTGGATATCCTATTGTGGACCTCAGAATCTATGTTTGCCGATCTGGATAGGAGGCTGCCAAGATAAGCAAAGTTGTCCGTTGACTGGAGAAGCTGGTGTTTAATGTTGATGACTGGATCGTAATACTGTTCTCTAGGGGCAGGCTGGAACATGACCTGTTTTTTTTGGTGTTAATAGTGAGGCCAAACCTATCACAGGCCATTGAGAACTTGTCCATGTAAGTCTGCATTTCTTCCTCAGAGTTGGTAGCGAGGGCACAGTCATCAGCAAACAACAGGTTTGAGATAGTTGATTCTTTTACCTTGGTGGAGGATTTTAACCTCCGAAGATTGAATAGGTTACCGTCTGTCCTGTATCTAATCTTTACCCCATGTTCGTCGCCTTCCCAAAAGACATCCGTGAGCATGGCAGCAAACATCATGAGAGTTTGGTCAACCACTAATATCAACTGTTATTTAAAACAAGAAGATGTAGATATGTTTGACATATTCTGAGAAAAAATGGTCAAAGATTCACAAAGCAAACATTAAAGTGGAGGTCAACTGACAAAAGAAAGAAAGGTCGATCTACGGAAACCCTGAAACGGACTTTACTGAGAGAGGCTAGAAATATCGGACAATTCCATAGAAGAGATTTTTTCCGATCCAGAAACACTTGAGCTTTCAGCTCTTCAGCTCGGTGCCATGAACATCGTAACCCTTCGGTTCGGTGCCACGAGCACCGTGAATCTGGGGAACCTGTGGCTTTTCTGCCAGCCCGAGGAATTGAACCCGCACTTACAGAGGGCTAGTCACCCGCAGTCCAACGTGATACGAACACGCTGGGCATACGGGCCATAGCAGAGATTAAATAAGGTAGTCTGGGCAGAGCCGTATACAGATATTACTTGAAGTCCATACGTAACGTATAACAGTATGAGTGATGATTAATATGTTTCTAAAAACTCGCTTCATTTGCGCTTGGTCGGGTTCAATTACACCTTAGTTAGTTTAGTTTATTCTTTCGTGTCAAAGGCGGCACATAGGGCAGAGGTTTTAGATCTCCATGTGATACGGTTCTTTGCTAGCAGTTGGAGATCTTGTATGGTTTTACATCCCAATAGTTTACTTTCTTGTTGGATGGTTCTTCGAAGAGTGGTCTTTGGTCTTCCACGTTTTCTTTTCCCAACTGGTGACCACATAAGGACTTGTCGATTTAGTCTCTTTTCGTCAGATCTAAGCACATGACCTAAATATTTCCACCTTCGTTTCCTTATAATATTTGATACGGGTTGTTGGTGTGTTCTATCTCTCACTGTGTTGTTAGAAACGAAATCACTCCATTTTACTTTTAATAATTTTCGTAGACATTTATTCTCAAAGCTGTCCAGTTTCTTATCAATTTTCTTTGTTGATTTCCAACTTTCACAACCGTAGATCAGTACAGGAATCACACATGACCTAAATAATTTAACTTTGTGCATATACTAAAGTCTTGAGATTGCCAGATATTCGTTAATTTAGTGAAGGCACTAGCTGCTATAGCAAAACGAGAGTTTAGTTCTTTCATCGTGTCTCCGTTGTTTGACACTTTACTACCCAAATATGTAAAATGTTCAACTTTCTCCAGTGTTTGGCCATTTATTACGAATTCCACCTTGGACTTGGAATATTTATCCGATCGTAACAGCTGTCAGTTCGACCCTAACCTCAATTGGAAACTAGGAAAAGTACTGGAAAGTAAAGGCTGCCAGTATGATGTTGACTACAGCACCCATCATGTGCTGACTGTCAGTGAAAAATACAGGACTAACACTATATTACCACAGTATGATGTTGACTACAGCACCCATCATGTGCTGACTGTCAGTGAAAAATACAGGACTAACACTATATTACCACAGTATGATGTTGACTACAGCACCCATCATGTGCTGACTGTCAGTGAAAAATACAGGACTAACACTATATTACCACAGTATGATGTTGACTACAGCACCCATCATGTGCTGACTGTCAGTGAAAAATACAGGACTAACACTATATTACCACAGTATGATGTTGACTACAGCACCCATCATGTGCTGACTGTCAGTGAAAAATACAGGACTAACACTATATTACCACAGTATGATGTTGACTACAGCACCCATCATGTGCTGACTGTCAGTGAAAAATACAGGACTAACACTATATTACCACAGTATGATGTTGACTACAGCACCCATCATGTGCTGACTGTCAGTGAAAAATACAGGACTAACACTATATTACCCAATATACCACGAGGTATGAAAAAGGGTTTCTTTACTTTTTTTTTTACTTTTGTAAAATGTCACACATATTTCAGCTATTATCTTTCATGAGTTCAGCTTATCCATTGCAGTTCAGTCATATCTATATCACAAATATAACATTTTAGAAATAAACAAGTAAATTTTACCTAGCATTTGTATCCTTCTTAGTTAAGACGTTCTCTACCTCTGTTGATAATATATTCAAGTTAGTCTATTATCACAGTGACACTTTGGTATCGCATACTTGATGAATCAGTGGTTGGAAAGTTGACTGTCAAAACATGACTAACATTACCTGCTGTACCATCAAATCATTAACATGAACATTTCTAATCTGTATCTATTGACGTTTCTGTTCAAATATCTCATTGAATACTAAAATATTTGGGACACTGTCAGTATATTTAGAGACTATAAAGTCCAGACAACGTAAATTAGATAATTTCTCAAAGTATTCAGTATTTCATATTTGAAACGTGTTATAATCCAAAATTGTCACATGCTGGCGAGTGGTGATGAACTATTCTCCAACATGAAAAAAGTACGCAGAGGTATGAACAAGTGAGAAGATGAAATTATCACATTAGTAAACTCAAAACAAAATGAGTTCACAGTAAAAATAGTGGACAAACCTCAGTGTAAAACGACATTCAGATGATAGTTCACAACTGACAGCACTGAGTTTCATTGTCAACACGCCATCAGTGATAAGGAACCAAGAAGGGGAAAAAGTAGTGTTAATGTTGACAAGTAAAAAGAAACTTGCAAACAAACCCCGACAAAAACAGTTAGTAAAAATAGTAAATGTCTTAATTAATTCTTCAGCTTTTCAAGCCATTGAGTTTCCTTGTTGCAGATAACACCCACCTTTATTCATATATATTTTTAGTCTTATTTTCCTAATTGTTGACATAGTATTTCTAGATCTACTTCAATGTTCTCCCAATCGTTTTCTTAGTCTGTCTCGTATTCTCTTACAGTTCAACTGCTTTTGCATATACAATGTTATGTTCTCTAATTATCTACCATACTTTCAATAGCCACTGTATTCTATTAACTTTCAATAGCCACTGTATTCTATTAACTTTCAATAGCCACTGTATTCTATTAACTTTCAATAGCCACTGTATTCTATTAACTTTCAATAGCCACTGTATTCTATTAACTTTCAATAGCCACTGTATTCTATTAACTTTCAATAGCCACTGTATTCTATTAACTTTCAATAGCCACTGTATTCTATTAACTTTCAATAGCCACTGTATTCTATTAACTTTCAATAGCCACTGTATTCTATTAACTTTCAATAGCCACTGTATTCTATTAACTTTCAATAGCCACTGTATTCTATTAACTTTCAATAGCCACTGTATTCTATTAACTTTCAATAGCCACTGTATTCTATTAACTTTCAATAGCCACTGTATTCTATTAACTTTCAATAGCCACTGTATTCTATTAACTTTCAATAGCCACTGTATTCTATTAACTTTCAATAGCCACTGTATTCTATTAACTTTCATGATGTTCCAAATTATAAATATCCTCATTGTTATCCTTCTGCATTTCCCACTATTTTTATCCTTGTTGAGACCAAACATTCGTCTTAAGATTATGTTTTGTAATGTTGATAATGGTGAAAATTAGTATGCAATTAACATGGACATAGAAATGAACACAGACATCTATTATACAAAAATTAAACACTGAAGATTATTGGTTGTTGAAAAACGACAGTACAGTGAAAAGTGAACTATTTAACTCTGTTAAGCTTCACTGGGGCCTGGAGAAGAGAATAATGAAATGTTTTATACCAGGAAGTCCAATAAAAAGATGGGAGCAAGCTGTGATAAACGAATAGCAAATGGATGCATCTGATACAGGGCACTTTACATATGATAGAGAGGTTTATCGGAGAGTTGTCATGGAAGCGAATATCATAACGGAAATGCTACTGAATGAATGATTATTCAATTTAGAAGTTGACCAGAAATAAATGTTTATTTTGATTTGACTTTACTGAATTCAGTTCTTCCTAGAGAGTTGCTGCTGAAGTTTGAAGGAAAAATATACACGTATTTACAACTGTTAAAATCTTTACTAGAGGGAAAGTTGAGGGGGAAGAGCAAGAGGAAGACCGAGAGATAAGTGGGGTGGAAACTTTAAGAAATAGACAGGTTACAGTCTGGCAGTGTGCAACACCATGGCGAAAGACAGAGGATGCTGAAGATTCATTGCAGCCAACCTTCGATGTGGAGATGGCACCTGATGATGATGATGATTTACAACTGTTGCAGTTGTAAATACAACGTGTATATTTTTCTTTCAAATAAAAAATGGATTTGTCCTTGGTCACAAAGTATATCTTTTAAACTGTATGTTCATAAAGTTTTTACTCTTGTGATCATGTTTGTTTTGTTTATATTTAGAATACATATCAAAAGAATTTTAAATTGCAATAATAATAGCGTAAAAGAAACAGAAAATAAATGTGAATAAGACTGCACTGCTATAAATTAGAGCGGCTCTATGGTTGACCTGGAGCAAATCCCTTTGAAGCTGCGAGTGCAGTGATCAGATGACCATCAGAAGACCGAAGGAGAATAATAATAATAGCATTAATGATGGAGCAGTAATACCCAAATATAATTTTGTTCACAAATGGAAAACTAATCAAGGAAAACCAACATTGCCAATCATACCAAATAAATGAAGTCGGAACGCTCTCTAACGGCTTATGAAGATCGCTGATATGATCTGAGACCTCTCAAGACTGTCACGGCCAGCGGACACGTGAAGATACACTTTGTGACCAAGGACAGATTCAATTTTTCCGCAGCATAGGAGGAAGGAAACACGGTCGAACTGAGATTAAGAATAGAGGGAATTTGGCAGGTTATTAGCGATTGTTCTGTTTAAATAAAGGTTTATATTAAGCGATTGTTTGAATAATTATAGCGATTGTGTATAAATCATCTCCATATCATTCATGTGGGACCGATTATCATAATACATAGCGTGTTAGTTTATCCAGTCGGACACGACGGTTGTGGGATCTTTCCCTTGACGTCTACACGTGAGGTGCAATTGGTCTTCCTACCTACTGCACACTTGGGTCCAAACAAGGTGAAGTATAGGTAGTTTATACCGAAGGTTTGAAAAGGCGACAAGAACTTATTATTTTTTCTATATAAATTGTGTGCGGTCTTAGCAACTGTTAATATTTCAAGACCCTATCCATAAGGTGGAAGTTAATTACTACATAAATCGTACTATAGAAATACGTTGCTCCATACCCAGTATTTGATAAATAAATATCAATTCATCATATCACGTACACATATTGTACGAGTAGTTAACATACATTCATAATTGCAACTGGTTATAATTACTTTATGTAATTGTCCCATTATTATCAGTCCCCATCTCGTCCAAGAGCTTTCAACAAAAGACAAAACATGTCCACTCAATTCGATCTTGTGTGTTTCTACATTTAATTTACAGTGGTGTTCGTTTCAATTCGTTAGGTTTGTAATGAAGTGTTTTTGGAGATGTAAAAAAGAGATGAAGGGTTAGAAAGACCTTGATGGAAGGGGACATCCCAGCGAAGATTAGAAGTGGAAGACCTCTGAGAAAGATAGGGTTTCCCGATCTGATAACTGATAAATTGAACATAACGACACCAGAGACTCTAGCCTATGAGAATGAGAAATTGTGAAGGACTGTTAGGGTGGACAAGTTCTGATCAAGACAAGATATTGGAGGATGAAGCTCACAGAGGTTTCTTAACAGTATTAATTTCAACTAAGTACATGTACTTCAGTTTGTTGATATAATTAATTCCCATCATATTAATCGTATTACAACTAGTTTACATTTTGGGGGTATTTTTGTGTTTTTTTTAAAATCCGATCCAGAATCACTTGAGCTTTCAGCTCTTCGGTTCGGTGCCATGGACATAGTAACCTTTCGGTTCGGTGCTATGAACACCGTAAATCTGGAGAATCTGTCTGCTTTTCTGCCAGTCCGCGGAATTGGCACTCACAGAGGACTTGTCAACCGTCGTCCAACGCTCTACGAAGTTTACATTGTTAATTTAAACTCTTTATTCGTATTAACATAAGTCTATAGCGTTAATTAATTTGAACTAATTACATGTACTTCACTTGATTTATATAGTTAATCCCAGCAGATTAATCGTATTTCAATTAGTTGAAATTGTTCATTTCATCTCATTAGTATTATTGTTAGCGTTAATTAATGTCAACTAATTATAGCTACTATCATTAATTTGCAGTAGTAATTTCAACTCGTTAATAGTACATCAGTTAGTTTACAACTGAAATGTAATAAACAGAAAACATAGTCTTTAAAAAATATGACTCATACAAGATCACATTCAAAATATATGTAAACAGTGGCGGACTGGGTCTATAAATGTAGGTTGCTAGGAGACAAGGGTGGTTGGATGGTGGATAGGGTACCCACCTATAACTATGCAACTATTATTTAAAGAAAAACGTTCTTATCTAAAATAAAAACTCAAATTGTTATGATTGTAACACTATTAGTATCTTTGAATAATGATTTACTAAATCGCTTTTCAAATAGTAGCACAGAGTAAATTTTTAATTGCTATACAATAGAAATGTTGAAACGTATATTATATTATCACCCATGTGGTACCGGGCCCGCAAGGGAAGCAAAGAATAGTACCACTGCAAACTACAAGACATGTCCTAAGAGGTGACTGATGTAGGACCTAGGAAAGCTACCCTAGTAAATAAAAAGAGCGCAGAAATCGGATGTGCTGGCCTACTTGTAGGAGCATAACTGGCACAAACGCACAATTGCTCTTAGGCTCGAATCACATACAAATCACACAGAGTGGTTAACAAGTGGTCGATATGGAACGTTCGAAGACGAAGATATTATATTATAATTTTTTTTACCAGTTTTAACATATTGTTTAAGGCTAAAGTAGTCCATTTTATCTAGGGCCTACTTGCCATGCAGTCCACAACTGTATGTAATAAATGACATCGAACAAGATTCAATTGTCTATCCAGATATACTGCATAAACGTACGATATCTTGTACATGCCCTATGTTTCATGGGGGGAGTTCAGAGAAGAAGAAGAAGAATATTGTACACAATACCAATAAACGAAACAAAGGGAATATTATTAATAAACACAG
Organism: Arion vulgaris; assembly: GCA_020796225.1. Taxonomy (NCBI): domain Eukaryota; kingdom Metazoa; phylum Mollusca; class Gastropoda; order Stylommatophora; family Arionidae; genus Arion; species Arion vulgaris. The sequence continues at coordinate 23,869,726 of CM036753.1, forward strand.
AAAATTAATCTTGCATAATTTATTATAATGGTTAACTAAGGAAAGAGACGACAGACATATACCGATACACAGATATACACACGATAATTTGCACAGAGAGAAAGAGAGAGAAAGAGAGAGAGAGAAAAAGAGAGAGAGAATAATGTATAGGTTCTTAACATAACAGCACGTCCTTATGAGATCTGTCACGTCTCTTGAGAGTATAGGGCTCAGTTAGCGAAAGAGCTTTTGTTTGTAGTGAAGTGATTGGAAGTTTATTAGAAGTGTCGTCGCTCATTGTTAGTTCACAAAGAAGGGAGAAACATGGAGAGTTCACCTCGTCCTTATCTCGGACTTTTATAAGTGGTGACGAAAGGAGCACGCCGGACACCAAGACAATGATTAGGGACCCTTATGCTTCTGTCAGCGGAAAAAAAAGAGCTGGATAAAGTGGACAAATGACCCTTTTTTGTGATAGGAAATTCTCATGGGACGTCAAATGATCCCGCATGAAGAGGACACTGGAAATTAAGAAATTAGCCATGGAGTGAATGAAAAGAGAAATGACATAGACGAATATAAAAATATGAAAGGAAACAAGGAGATTGTAAACTTTGACTAAAACAATTTACTTGCTTTGTTCTATTTTCCTGGTGGCTAAATTGTAATATTTACTCCATGTCCCTTGCATCCATGATGAAGTTATTTTGTTCGATATGTTTTTTTGTGCAATATTGAATGTTCAGACTCCACCAGCTGGTTTTTTACAGACACACACACGCATACACAAATATACAAACCAAAAGATAGAGCGCATCAAATGGCGATGTTACTTAGATACAACTGATACATGGCTGTCGTCCACGCAAACTGTGGACCATATAAATAACAGAGTCAGTGAAAGACACCATGCAAGACGCGAACATAAGAACCCGTTCGAAACATCTCTCCTTATCTTAACATTGCTAGACAAGACATGATTAAAGAAGAAGAAGAAGAAGATATATACATTCATAAAAGTATTGCTTAATGATGTCTATAGAACAGAATGAAGACTCATAAAACTATTGTTTAATGATGTCTATGGAACAGAATGAAGACTCATAAAAGTATTGCTTAATGATGTCTATAGATCAGAATGGAGACACATAAAACTATTGTTTAATGATGTCTATAGAACAGAATGAAGACTCATAAAAGTATTGTTAATGATGTCTATAGAACAGAATGAGCCATAAAAGTATTGCTTAATGATGTCTATAGAACAGAATGGAGGCTCATAAAAGTATTGCTTAATGATGTCTATAGAATAGAATGGAGACACATAAAAGTATTGCTTAATGATGTTATAGAACAGAATGGGAAAACTCATAAGAACATTGATATAATGTCATGTTATAGAACAGAATGGGAGACCCCCTATAAATACTATGTTTATATGCATGTCTATAGAACTGACAAAGACACATATAAGATATTGTTTAATATTCAATGAACAGAATGAAACACATAAGTATTGCTTATGCAGTCCATGAAAGAATGGATGACACCTGACACAAGTATTGCATCAATGAGTCTAAGAACTTGAAGGAAGATAATAGAACATATTAGCCCTTAACAGATATAGAGAATAATACGAACTATTTCAGACCATAACAAGTAATCCTTAATGATGCTGACAGGGAATCAAGAATTGAGACACTATTTTAAAAACAAATGAAGTATTTCGAATAGTGTTAAGATTTCAGAAGGAGAAATAAAAATAAATTAATGATGTATAGAACAGAATAAGCGTAATAAAAGTTATTTGTTCAATTGATGTCCATTAGACAGAAATTTGGAGATACACATAAGATTGCTTAATTGAGTCTATAGATCAGAATGGAGAAATAAAAGTCATTGTTTAAGATGTCTATAGAACAGAATGGAGACACATACAACTATTGTTTAATGATGTCTATAGAACAGAATGAAGACACATAAAAGTATTGTTTAATGATGTCTATAGAACAGAATGGAGACACATAAAAGTATTGCTTAATGATGTCTATAGAACAGAATGGAGACACATAAAAGTATTGTTTAATGATGTCTATAGAACAGAATGGAGACACATAAAACTATTGTTTAATGATGTCTATAGAACAGAATGAAGACACATAAAAGTATTGTTTAATGATGTCTATAGAACAGAATGGAGACACATAAAAGTATTGCTTAATGATGTCTATAGAATAGAATGGAGACACATAAAAGTATTGTTTAATGATGTCTATAGAACAGAATGGAGACACATAAAAGTATTGCTTAATGATGTCTATAGAATAGAATGGAGACACATAAAAGTATTGCTTAATGATGTCTATAGAATAGAATGGAGACACATAAAAGTATTGCTTAATGATGTCTATAGAACAGAATGAAGACACATAAAAGTATTGCTTAATGATGTCTATAGAACAGAATGGAGACACATAAAAGTATTGCTTAATGATGTCTATAGAACAGAATGGAGACACATAAAAGTATTGCTTAATGATGTCTATAGAACAGAATGGAGGCTCATAAAAGTATTGCTTAATGGTGTCTATAGAATAGAATGGAGGCACATAAAAGTATTGCTTAATGATGTCTATAGAACAGAATGGAGACTCATAAAGATTGGCACAGGCAACTCAATAGAGAATAATAAGTTGTCATGTTTGAGTTCAGAACAGGGCACAATAGGCTGATGTACCATCTCTTTAAAAAGTACAAAATAGGCCCTACTGACATATGCACATGTGACACCAGCAAGCTGACAAGAACACATACTGCAAGAATATTCAACATACAATGAACAGAGAGAAAACACGTTGCCTATCCTCATGTCAATCCATGACAAGCTATATGGAGATGTACATGGACTCTGGTTGACCACAAGCTCATTTAGAGCATACAAATCGAAGTCTAAAAACGTTGAAAGAGGAAGATTAATAAGACACATAATGTATAGCCCTATATACAGATATAGAGAATAATACGGATAGATTCATAGGAACAGCACTCATTAAACAAGTAATCCTTAAAATATTGCTGACAGGATGCAAGATATTAAAACAACTTTTTTATTCTCTCAAATAATAAACAAATGAAGTATTTCGAAAGTGTTAAGATGGTTCTAGAAGAGAAGATTTGAAGTACAGGAAAGAAATTAATGATGTAAGTGGAAAGTAAACATCAAGCGGTGAATAAATATTAGTTTGTTCACATTCATATAAATCCATTCAGGCAAACAACTTTGGGGAGATGACACATGATCTGATCTGCAAAGTTAACAAATTTCAGAAACACGTCTGATAATTTCGTTTTATTTTGGGGAATTGATAAAGCAGAGTCCATCGTTTTGAAAACTATGGCAGCCTCGTCCGGCATTGTTGTGAGAAATTAATAATTAATAACTCAGTGGCAAAGTGAGTTATGAAATCCTCTCAGTTCGCATCATAAATGTGAAAGGCTGTTGGTGGCAAGGCTTAGTGTCAAAGATGGCAGTAACAAAAAATAAAGAATATAGAAAAGATAACATTGTTATATTGGAATAGTGTTGAAGATCACTGTTCACATTTGATAAACTAAGCGAAGAAACATGTTTCAGTCCACCCCTAGAGAGCAGTACCATGACCCAGTCATGAGTATTAAACACCAGCGCCTTCTGCCAGTGCACAAATTTATATATCCGTAGCCTCCGTAAAATATAGCCGTTCAGCTTAATCCCGAAATCGGAAATTCCGGTTGATGGGGAGGGGGTGAGGCTGACTTTATATATGTTTGATAGAACACTGTAAGCTATATTGCAATTTTACATAACTTTACTAATTCATAGTATTTTATTGATGAAAAGTGTTTTTAAATAATGATATTGCTTAACGTTAAATCTAACTTGGGACCTAACATAACCTTGTTTTTGCATGTTAAACTCTTTACAAAATGAACACGCCTTTATGTGACTTGGGTGACCTGATTTCGAAAATTACCCATTGAGCTGAACGGTCTTATGATTACATGAGACTGGCTTATTCAGGCCAAATCAGAAATTCTTGGAGAAAGTCTTATATGTCAAATGGAATGATGAGTGTAATAAGATGCGTGTGCTAATTATAAATTGACTTTTGTTTTCTAAAGCTGTACTTAAATGCAAGAAAGCCCATACTAAAACCAGATTCAGAATAAACATGAAATACTTTATTGAAAGATCTGCTTAACACAAACAAACAGTTGAAATTATTGAACAGTGTCATTTGATGCGTCGAGTTGTACAATGGTTACCATAAGATGAAGGAAATCATTTGATGAACCAAACGAAAGAAAAACGTGTCAACTTCATCAGTAGTTATCATCAGTTGATACAAAAACATGTAAAATTGCGATGATATGTGATACAACAGAAACATGTAAATTGCTATGATATGTGATACAACAAAAACATGTAAAATTGCTGATGATATGTGATACAACAGAAACATGTAAAAGTACTGATGATATGTGATACAACAGAAACATGTAAAATTGCTGATGATATGTGATACAACAGAAACATAAAAGTTGCTGATGATATGTGATACAACAAAAACATGTAAAATTGCTGATGATATGTGATACAACAAAAACATGTAAAATTGCTGATGATATGTGATACAACAAAAACATGTAAAGTACTGATGATATGTGATACAACAAAACATGTAAAGTTGCTGATGATATTGATACAACAGAAAATATTGTTGATGATATGTGATACAACAGAAACATGTAAAGTTGCTGATGATATGTGATACAACAGAAACATGTAAAGTTGCTGATGATATGTGATACAACAAAAACATGTAAAATTGCTGATGATATGTGATACAACAGAAACATGTAAAAGTACTGATGATATGTGATACAACAGAAACATGTAAAATTGCTGATGATATGTGATACAACAGAAACATGTAAAATTGCTGATGATATGTGATACAACAAGCAGCAAGTCATTATTATCATGTGCCATGTCGGCGATTGTTAATCATGAACAAATGTAGCCCTTTATAATCAGTTCAGATGTTTACTTTTTTCCATGGTTTAGAGTTAAGCTATCCATATTCTCTCTCTCTCTCTCTTCTCTCTCTCTCTCTCTCTCTCTCTCTCTCTCTCTCTCTCTCTCTCTCTCTCTCTCCTCTCTCTCTCTCTCTCTCTCTCTCTCTCTCTCTTTTCACTCTCCCTTCTCCTCTATCAATTTTTTCGTGCCTTCAAATTGCTTCAGTTATCGCAAAGTTTCTAAGAATCTCATCTGATTGACGATATGTTCTTTGATATAGATTCAAAAAATGTTGTCTATTTCTAATGTTTACAGTAATATCTATTGCCACTAGTATTTGTTAGAACTGATTCAAGGGGGTGGTTCGTTAAATTTAAGTTGGAGTGATTTCTCACTAACGGCTTCAGTCAACAGTCTCATTTGGAACTAAAACCTGTAGCAAAGTGTCTTGATGTTACAATCACCCCTGTGTGCCGACAATCAATGAAAATATCGACTTTCATGTTACCTAAATACCTCGGATGAAAAGTGCCTTTCTTATTTCTAAAAATAATACATCCCATATGTACTGCAGTAATTGCTGGTTCAAATGTTGATAAATTCTGTATAGTTATGTCATCACTGACTAGATAGAGCTCAGGTAGAAAAGTTTTCTTACTTATTTCATAAGTAATCGTTCAGTATGTAACTCAGCTAATTGCTGGTTCAAATTTTGATAAATTCTGATAGTTTTCTATCTACTGACTAGATAGAGACTCGAGTAGAAATAGTATTCCTTCTTATTTCATACAAGTAATACAGTTCATATAACGCAGCTAATTGCTGGTTCAAATGTTGATAAATTCTGTATAGATTATGTCTATCTACTCACTAGACTCAAGTAGGAAATAGTATTCTTTACTTATTTCATACAGTAATACATTCAGTATGTATGCGCTAATTGCTGGTTCAAATGTTGATAAATGATAGATTATCATCTACTGATAGAAGAGACCGAGGTAGAAATAATCCCTTGCTATCATTCAAGTAATACGTTCAGTATGTAACTGCAGTAATCTGTTCAAATGTTATAAATTCTGATGATTATGTCACTGACTAGAGCTCAGTGAAATTATCTTTATATTTATACAAGTAAACGTTCATATGTAACTGCAGTATTGCTGTTCAAAGTTGATACATTCTGTATAATTATGTCTATCTACTGACTAGATCAGAGAAATAGTATTTCTTTACTTATTTCATACAAGTAATACATTCAGTATGTAACTGCAGCTAATTGCTGGTTCAAATGTTGATAAATTCTGTATAGATTATGTCTATCACTAACTAGACCCGAGTAAAATAGTTTCCTTTACTTATTTATAAAAGTAATAGCAGTATGTAACTGCATAATTGCTGGTTCAATGTTGATAAATTCTGTATAGATTATGTCTATTATGATGACATGGTTGTTGCGGCAATGAGAGATCGGATAAGTTTGCGTCAAACGTATTGTCGTCGGTAGAGATAGGATGATAAGTTTGCTCAAACGTATTTCTCGTGAGATGAGGATGATAAGTTTGCTCAAACGTATTGATCTCGTAGATGAGATGATAAGTTTGCGTCAACTATTGTCGTCGTGAATGAGATGATAAGTTTGCGTCAAACGTATTGATCGTCTAGATGAGATGGATAAGTTTGCTCAACGTATTGATCTCGGTAGATGAGGATGGATAAGTTTCGTCAAACGTATTGATCGTCATGAGATGAGGATGGATAAGTTTGCGTCAAACGTATGATCATCGGTGAATGAGATGGATAGTTTGCGTCAAACTATGATCGTCGTAGAGATGAGGATGATAGTTTCGTCAAACGTTGATCTCAGTAAATGAGATGGATATTTGCGTCAAACGTATTTGATCGTCGAGTGAGATGAGGATGGATAAGTTGCGTCAACGCTATGATCGTCGGTGAGATGGGATGATAGTTTCGTCAACCGTAACGATCGTCAGTAAGATGAGATGGATAATTTGCGTAAACTATGATCGTCGTGAAAGAGGATGGATAAGTTTGCGTCAAACGTAGTTGTCGTCGGTAGAGATGAGGATGATAATTTGCGCAAACGTATTGATCGTCGGTGAGATGAGGATGGATAAGTTTGCGTAAAACGTTGATGTCGGTGAAAGTAGGATAATTTGCGTCAAAGTAGATCGTCGTGAGATGAGATGGATGGTTTTGCGTCAAACGTATGATAATTTCGTAGATAGGATGGATGTTTGCGTCAAACGTATTGATCGTCGGTGAGATGAGGATGGATGTTTGCGTCAAACGTGATGATCGTCGGTGGATGAGGATGGATAAGTTTGCGTCAAACGTATTGATCGTCGGTGAGATGAGGATGGATAAAGGGAATGTTTTTGGTCTCTTGTTGATCATATGTTGGATAAGGACGCTAAAATTAAAGATGAATCTATCCAGCTATTTAATGAGTTTGAGTTATCTACGTACAAGTAGAACTGGATGCCTGAGGGATAGAGTGAGGAGTGTGTTTATCCGTGCGATCTACAGAAACCATCAGTATGTTAACAATTCGCCATCTCTTGAGAAGACTGGGTACCTATGTGCTTGCCCGGAGTACTTTGACATCGGTTCGTTCAATAACCAATAATTGTAACTACTTCTCTAGATTATGTTGAAGATAGTACATATATTCAGGTTTATTCTAGTATTTATTCGGTCATACAATGTGATCATAAACCATAACTGAGTGTCACATCGACCATCATTCTTTTATAAATGTGTATATCAATGGAGAAACACTCAAACTGTATTCATGACCTTAGAATGGTTTGAATTATACAAAACCTGTAGAGACCTTCAACAACAATATGAACTAAAATACTGCTTCAGAAATCTATAGATAACCGTCTACCTTGAATCTGGGAGGCTAACATTTCTGTTCCTGGATCTGGTTACCATTGCAACTTGAAAGCAGTGGCGGAATGTAAGTATATAATACAGGATTTGTAATGTTGTGGTTACGGCGCTGTAAACAATTATAATTCTCAGACTGTCTAATTTGGAGACAGCATCGCCTAAGAGAATATAAAGAACTTGAATAAACAGTCAAGAGAATAACTAAAGAACGAATAATGAAAGTTTGTTATGTGGCTAGCAAGATGTACACGTAAAGTACGATAAGGCATGATTTGGTGCGTCGTATAACGGTGCCAAATTTAGTAATGATTCGTTGCGTCTTTGGGACAAAATCAAGACAACAGGAATGCAGACGAGAATAAGGTTGGAAGTGGAAACTGCAACAACCAGAGTAAACACGCCTGTGGCTTCATTATATCTCTTCTACCAGCTTCCCTTTCCATCTGGTATACTTATAGCCTATAGCAGAAATGTGACAGGCTCAAATATAAACAGAAAATGTAAATGTTGAATGAACGGACAAATAATCAGATGATTCATCATTCAATTTTCTTGGCTTGGAGATGGGGATCAATTACAGCCACTAGCGACTGAAAAATTAAAACTGGCAAGGACCTCATACATCCGAATCAGATCACAATCTATTCTAGCAAGTCAAGGGGCTGAAGATACAGAGAAGTGCACCAAAGCAATCATGATGCTACACACACACACAATGAAAATATGTCTTTACTCACAAAACGTTGCGCCACTCATCCTGTGATGGACATTCTTATTGTGTTTATTTAACTCCTCAAGTACGACAAGCCACCTAACAATCTGCATTGAAAATACAAAATTTTCAAGAAGGCACCTCACCATTCAAAACATAAGATTGAAACATTTCATTGCTTTGGTGTCTACCATGAGAAACGTATAATGGATTTTGTTAGAGCCCCCTCAGTTAAAAGTGTTATTCTAAAATAAAGTGTGTATGGAAACGTGATTTCTCTCTCTTTTCTCGATTCCCGCCTAGACTGATGAGCCAACTTTATCATAAATTTTACTGTTGCTTGAGGACTCCGTCCTCCATACACTTCTCGAAGCTCTGTGTTAACGGGCCAAGTTTCTTTTATCGGGGCTGTTAACTGCTGGTAGTCTTGCAGTATGTGCTCTGCTGTCATGTCCGCCTTTTTACAGTGACACAGGTTAGTTGTGCCAATTTTAAATTTGCGAGAAACTTGGTTTTAGTATGCTTGTCTTAGGAACTAAACAGTATAAATTAATAAAACAAAAAATAGTTGTTGTAAAGCAAAGATTCAATCAATCAAGTCAGACCATCCAACATCGTCTCCTTTCTCCCTCTGCCTTCCATGAGCTTTTATTCCATGAATGTTACCAGCTGTCACCAGATGTTCTAATCCTCCTCTTTGTGTTACATGTCCGAAGAAGTTGATTATCTGATCATTATTCTTTTCATAATCAAATATTAACTATAATAAAAAGTCAATATTTTCTTCTTCTGTCGATTTCAATCTTCAGTTCTATTGACTATCATCGGTATCAACCTTCTCTGGACTGCTGAAACCATCTTAACTTTTCTTGTAAACGCTGATATGGTACCAAAAAAATCGTAAAACATATCATTTCAAAATTAAAGACTTTTAAAAGTATCATTAAATATTTTTGACATGATTATGCACTTATTGAGATATTGTTCTCAAGATTAAATTCAAACATATTTTACAGTAATAAAAATGTTTTATTTTTTTGTGTGGTTGTGTATATAGATGACATAAAGATTGAAATTGAACAAGATAAATTATAGTATTATTTTAGAGTTTCTGTCAGTTAAAACTAGAAATTTGAAACTTGAATGCACTGATACAAATTCTTACAGACCAAACAAAACTAGAAATTTGAAACTTGCATGCACTGATACAAATTCTTACAGACCAAACAAAACTAGAAATTTGAAACTTGCATGCACTGATACAAATTCTTACAGACCAAACAAAACTAGAAATTTGAAACTTGAATGCACTGATACAAATTCTTACAGACCAAACAAAACTAGAAATTTGAAACTTGCATGCACTGATACAAATTCTTACAGACCAAACAAAACTAGAAATTCGAAACTTGCATGCAATGATACAAATTCTTACAGACCAAACAAAACTAGAAATTTGAAACTTGCATGCACTGATACAAATTCTTACAGACCAAACAAAACTAGAAATTTGAAACTTGAATGCACTGATACAAATTCTTACAGACCAAACAAAACTAGAAATTTGAAACTTGAATGCACTGAAACAAATTCTTACAGACCAAACAAAACTAGAAATTTGAAACTTGAATGCACTGATACAAATTCTTACAGACCAAACAAAACTAGAAATTTGAAACTTGCATGCACTGATACAAATTCTTACAGACCAAACAAAACTAGAAATTTGAAACTTGCATGCACTGATACAAATTCTTACAGACCAAACAAAACTAGAAATTTGAAACTTGAATGCACTGATACAAATTCTTACAGACCAAACAAAACTAGAAATTTGAAACTTGCATGCACTGATACAAATTCTTACAGACCAAACAAAACTAGAAATTTGAAACTTGCATGCACTGATACAAATTCTTACAGACCAAACAAATCTAGAAATTTGAAACTTGAATGCACTGATACAAATTCTTACAGACCAAACAAAACTAGAAATTTGAAACTTGAATGCACTGATACAAATTCTTACAGACCAAACAAAACTAGAAATTTGAAACTTGCATGCACTGATACAAATTCTTACAGACCAAACAAAACTAGAAATTTGAAACTTGCATGCACTGATACAAATTCTTACAGACCAAACAAAACTAGAAATTTGAAACTTGCATGCACTGATACAAATTCTTACAGACCAAACAAAACTAGAAATTTGAAACTTGCATGCACTGATACAAATTCTTACAGACCAAACAAAACTAGAAATTTGAAACTTGAATGCACTGATACAAATTCTTACAGACCAAACAAAACTAGAAATTTGAAACTTGCATGCACTGATACAAATTCTTACAGACCAAACAAAACTAGAAATTTGAAACTTGCATGCACTGATACAAATTCTTACAGACCAAACAAAACTAGAAATTTGAAACTTGCATGCACTGATACAAATTCTTACAGACCAAACAAAACTAGAAATTTGAAACTTGCATGCACTGATACAAATTCTTACAGACCAAACAAAACTAGAAATTTGAAACTTGCATGCACTGATACAAATTCTTACAGACCAAACAAAACTAGAAAATTGAAACTTGCATGCACTGATACAAATTCTTACAGACCAAACAAAACTAGAAATTTGAAACTTGCATGCACTGATACAAATTCTTACAGACCAAACAAAACTAGAAATTTGAAACTTGCATGCACTGATACAAATTCTTACAGACCAAACAAAACTAGAAATTTGAAACTTGCATGCACTGATACAAATTCTTACAGACCAAACAAAACTAGAAATTTGAAACTTGCATGCACTGATACAAATTCTTACAGACCAAACAAAACTAGAAATTTGAAACTTGCATGCACTGATACAAATTCTTACAGACCAAACAAAACTAGAAATTTGAAACTTGCATGCAATGATACAAATTCTTACAGACCAAACAAAACTAGAAATTTGAAACTTGCATGCACTGATACAAATTCTTACAGACCAAACAAAACTAGAAATTTGAAACTTGAATGCACTGATACAAATTCTTACAGACCAAACAAAACTAGAAATTTGAAACTTGCATGCACTGATACAAATTCTTACAGACCAAACAAAACTAGAAATTTGAAACTTGAATGCACTGATACAAATTCTTACAGACCAAACAAAACTAGAAATTTGAAACTTGCATGCACTGATACAAATTCTTACAGACCAAACAAAACTAGAAATTTGAAACTTGCATGCACTGATACAAATTCTTACAGACCAAACAAAACTAGAAATTTGAAACTTGAATGCACTGATACAAATTCTTACAGACCAAACAAAACTAGAAATTTGAAACTTGCATGCACTGATACAAATTCTTACAGACCAAACAAAACTAGAAATTTGAAACTTGCATGCACTGATACAAATTCTTACAGACCAAACAAAACTAGAAATTTGAAACTTGCATGCACTGATACAAATTCTTACAGACCAAACAAAACTAGAAATTTGAAACTTGAATGCACTGATACAAATTCTTACAGACCAAACAAAACTAGAAATTTGAAACTTGCATGCACTGATACAAATTCTTACAGACCAAACAAAACTAGAAATTTGAAACTTGCATGCACTGATACAAATTCTTACAGACCAAACAAAACTAGAAATTTGAAACTTGCATGCACTGATACAAATTCTTACAGACCAAACAAAACTAGAAATTTGAAACTTGCATGCACTGATACAAATTCTTACAGACCAAACAAAACTAGAAATTTGAAACTTGCATGCACTGATACAAATTCTTACAGACCAAACAAAACTAGAAATTTGAAACTTGCATGCACTGATACAAATTCTTACAGACCAAACAAAACTAGAAATTTGAAACTTGCATGCACTGATACAAATTCTTACAGACCAAACAAAACTAGAAATTTGAAACTTGCATGCACTGATACAAATTCTTACAGACCAAACAAAACTAGAAATTTGAAACTTGCATGCACTGATACAAATTCTTACAGACCAAACAAAACTAGAAATTTGAAACTTGCATGTACTGATACAAATTCTTACAGACCAAACAAAACTAGAAATTTGAAACTTGCATATGAAGTAAAATTTTACAGACCAAGCAAAACTAGAAATTTGAAACTTGCATGCTGAATAAAATTCTTACAGACCAAATAAAACTAGAAATTTGAGACTTGATTTCACTGTACAAATTCTTCAGACCAAAAAACACTGAAATTTGAAACTTGCATGCCTGATACAAATTCTTCAGACCTAAACAAAACTAGAAATTTGAAACTTGCATGCATGATACAAATTCTTCACAGACCAAACAAACTAAAATTTGAAACTTGCATGCACTTTATACAAATTCTTACAGACCAAACAAAACTAGAAAAATTGAAACTGTCATGCACTGATACAAATCTTACAGACAAACAAACTGACTAGAAATTTGAAACTTGTGCACTGATACAAATTCTTGAACACTAGATTTCTTCTCCTGATCAATTCTACAGCCAAAATAATTTGAAACTTGCAGCATTATACAAATTCATTGACGACCAAACAAAACTAGAAATTTGAAACTTGCATGCACTGATACAAATTCTTACAGACCAAACAAAACTAGAAATTTGAAACTTGCATTCACTGATACAAATCTTACAGACCTTCAAACAAGACTCGATTGATACAATTTTCCCTAGAATTTAAACTTGCATGCACTGATACAATTCTTACAGACCAAACAAAACTAAAATTTGAAACTTGCATGACTGATACAATTCTTTCAGACCAAACAAAACTAGAAATTTGAAACTCGCATGCACTGATACAAATTCTTACAGACCAAACAAAACTAGAAATTTGAAACTTGCATGCACTGATACAAATTCTTACAGACCAAACAAAACTAGAAATTTGAAACTTGCATGCACTGATACAAATTCTTCTAGACCAAACAAAACTGTACAATTCTTCAGACTCAACAAAACAATTCTAAGTTACATTGTGAGTAGTTGTAAAAGGGAGGATGGTGTACGTGATAATGTCCTGGAAGAATATTCTGGGCACTGCAACCATAAAAGCTGAGACGTGTATCAGTGGATGATGATGATGATTACTCTTTTGTCTATCTCTATCTGTTTGGCCACGGCACCACCAGTAATTACACCGGACTAAAGATGATTGCAGTTTTCTTTCAAGTTATCTTTCTGCTGCTGTAGAAAATCACTCTCCAGATCTAGAAAATCACTCTCACTAGAAATAAATTCACAAATGTCAACATCTCAGATGAAAGTTAATCAAATTGTAATCACTCTCTGCAAACCTTGCTGAGAACTTCATCATTCTATTTTTACATGAAATTAAAACAACAATTCCTCCAAATCAACATATCTCTAGAGATCCCAAGGCTCGACCGAAAAATGTACACTGTCTAAAATATCTACGTAGGCTTACCAGAACCAAAATCCTTACTGGTCCATCAAATCTTCCATGACCACTGGATCTCTATAATCGCAGGGTCCCTCTGCTCGAGCCCCTGCACAACAACTCTTGTCCGCTGTGTTTTTCAATCTCTATCTCTGTCTCTCTCTTTCTCTCTGCGCTCCTCCTGAATTCCATCCCCGAGTATTTATACCAGGCTGGTAGGCGTGTATTATAACTTTAACAATTGTCATTAGCCTGTTTATTTTAAACCTACCAATAATTTGCTTCCCTTGTTTACCAGACTGCACAATCATTCTTCTCGAACATGTTTCTATAAAAATAGTAAAATGGAAATTTCCTATCGGTCTTAAATTCATCGTCATTATCAAAAATGCGTTGATACCAACCCTTCAAGCAGTACGTCGTCGTTCCCCCTGATCACGTGATGTTTACTACACATTTCCAAATTGCGTTCAATTTTCTTAGGTACACTTTTTTTTTTCTCCTAGACTTGCTAAGATTTTATTATATAGCCTGGTCATTCCTTCCTTGCTTGCATTTTACTATAAATATATCTTTACTTATTATCTCCTGGTATAAATAACCTCACTGCTACATAGTTTGGCAGACTCAACAAAACAAGCATTTCATAACGTCCATACACTGGTACAGTTCTCTCTCTCAGACACTGGTACAATTCTCTTTCTCAGACTCAACAAAACATGCATTTCATAACGTCCATACACTGGTACAGTTCTCTCTCTCAGACACTGGTACAATTCTCTTTCTCAGACTCAACAAAACATGCATTTCATAACGTCCATACACTGGTACAGTTCTCTCTCTCTCAGACACTGGTACAGTTCTCTCTCTCAGATTCAACAAAACAAGCATTTCATAACATCCATACACTGGTACAGTTCTCTCTCTCTCAGACACTGGTACAGTTCTCTCTCTCAGACTCAACAAAACAAGCATTTCATAACGTCCATACACTGGTACAGTTCTCTCTCTCAGACACTGGTACAGTTCTCTCTCTCAGACTCAACAAAACAAGCATTTCATAACGTCCATACACTGGTACAGTTCTCTCTTTCTCAGACACTGGTACAATTCTCTTTCTCAGACTCAACAAAACATGCATTTCATAACGTCCATACACTGGTACAGTTCTTTCTCTCTCAGACACTGGTACAGTTCTCTCTCTCAGACTCAACAAAACAAGCATTTCATAACGTCCATACACTGGTACAGTTCTCTCTTTCTCAGACACTGGTACAATTCTATCTCTCAGACTCAACAAAACAAGCATTTCATAACGTCCATACACTGGTACAGTTCTCTCTCTCTCAGACACTGGTACAGTTCTCTCTCTCAGACTCAACAAAACAAGCATTTCATAACGTCCATACACTGGTACAGTTCTCTCTCTCAGACACTGGTACAATTCTCTTTCTCAGACTCAACAAAACATGCATTTCATAACGTCCATACACTGGTACAGTTCTTTCTCTCTCAGACACTGGTACAGTTCTCTCTCTCAGACTCAACAAAACAAGCATTTCATAACGTCCATACACTGGTACAGTTCTCTCTTTCTCAGACACTGGTACAATTCTCTCTCTCAGACTCAACAAAACATGCATTTCATAACGTCCATACACTGGTACAGTTCTCTCTCTCAGACACTGGTACAATTCTCTCTCTCAGACACTGGTACATTCTCTCTCTCAGACACTGGTACAATTCTCTCTCTAGACACTGGTACAATTCTCTCTCTCAGACTCAACAAAACACGCATTTCATAACGTCCATACACTGGTACAGTTCTCTCTCCCCAGACACTGGTACAATTCTCTCTCTCAGACACTGGTACAATTCTCTCTCTCAGACTCAACAAAACACGCATTTCATAACGTCTATACACTTCTACAGTAGCTTTGCAGACCCAACTAATAAAAAAAATCACAATTTGCGTGATCTGGTACAGTTCCTTGTCAGAGCCAACAGAACAAATGATTTCCTGATTATATCATAGAATATCTGATGGCGGGAACTGTCAAAAAAACACCACTCATTTTATGCACGATAGAACAAATTATGATAAGCACTATCTACATGCCAATCTGTTTTAAATTAAACAGTCTGCTTTGGCCCGAAGACAACAGCCATAAACCTGGCAGAGACCAGACATGGTGACTGGCTTGTTAGACTTTATAAACAATATTCTCTTTTATTCCTTGTCCCTGTGACTCAGAGCTTTGTTTAAAGCACGACAAATCTTATCTTTAAACGAATGAGGCTAGTTTCGCTCATATTTTGTCCATATATTCCTTCTTTGTACGGACAATTGAAACGAGAGAATGAGACAAAACACATCAACAGTTCTCATGTAAACAATCACAAAGACAATCACATGATAAAAATAGAGAGATTACTTTAATTGAATTTCTAAGAACAAGCAAGAAATACATACGATCAAAGATTTGGTCAATACTACTAATATGAATTGTAGGAATTTTCATTGACAACATTCTCACATTCAAGATGTGTAATGAGACCAGATATTGAACAACTACACTTGTTTATAATATGTGTTGTTTTCTACATGTTAAATGTTTATGTTATAAGTTATATTTCTTATGTTTATGTGGTGTTCAATCTTTATACGTTTTATGGTATGTTCTATATATATATAGTCTATAGTGTGCTCTATATGTTTAACGTTTATACTGTGTTCTATATGTTTAACGTTTATAATGTGCTCTATATGTTAAACGTTTATAATGTGCTCTATATGTTTAACGTTTATACTATGTTCTATATGTTTAACGTTTATAATGTGCTCTATATTTTTAACGTTTATAATGTGCTCTATATGTTTAACGTTTATAGTGTGCTCTATATGTTTAACGTTTATAATGTCTATATGTTAAACGTTTATAATGGCTCTATATGTTTAACTTTATACTGTGTTCATATTTTAACGTTTATAATGTGCTCTATATGTTTAACGTTTATAATGTGCTCTATATGTTTAACGTTTATAATGTGCTCTATATGTTTAAAGTTTATAATATGATCTATATTTATAAAATGTGCTCTATATGTATAATGTATACGTTGTGTTCCAATTGTTTAAAGCTCATGTTGTGTCATCTGTGTATAAGGTCTTTGCGATTTGTATGTGATCTACGCCTAAGAGCGATTTTACGTTGAACCAGTTCTGCGCTTACAAGTAAGCCAGCACATCCGATTTCTGCGACACTTTTTATTTACTAGGATAGCTTCCCTAGACCCCTACTTCAGTCACCTCTTACGACATGCCTTGTAGGTCGCAGTGTTACTATTATTTACTTCCTTGAGAGCCTCGGCAACACACTGGTACATGAAT
Source organism: Arion vulgaris (assembly GCA_020796225.1). Classification (NCBI taxonomy): domain Eukaryota; kingdom Metazoa; phylum Mollusca; class Gastropoda; order Stylommatophora; family Arionidae; genus Arion; species Arion vulgaris. The sequence goes on from CM036753.1 coordinate 23,887,235, forward strand.
AAATGAAAGTTAAAGCTTAGGTAGATTAAACTAACAAGTAACCAAGAATTCTTGACAATCCACAGCTTACTAAACAAATGCTTTAAGTTAGTTACATTACAAGAAGTGGATCTTGATTTGCACTACCACCAATTAGACTGCATAATAAACAGAGTAAATGTTGGTAGTTCGCAGATATGTTGTGGAAGCGAATAACAATCGCAAGCCTTCAATACCCTTTTAACTTTGAAAACAAGCAAAACTTCAGGGGAAGATCTACCGTTAATTAAATAAAACATACAGTCAATCCAACACCCAAAAACGCTTAATCCACGAACCTGCCATCTTCTTCTCGTCCCATCCCTGACTAGAACTCCTGACTGACATCATCTCCGCAGGATGCCAAGCATGATGAGGCAGATAAATGTTTAGCCTTTCAGTGCTTCTGCTTATCTAAATCTAGTAGGTCTGCTAGCCTGCGGTCCTCCTTACTCGTTAGTACTTCTTTGACGGTATCTGTTGTACCGTGGGCTTCGAACATAATACTACAATTAGGCAAACATTCCGTGGAGTTTGTCTTCCCATTACTGTGACATTGCTGGTCAACTTTCAATTCATATGTGTACAAAATTGAATCATATAACACTATGATATTGTTAGAAGGTGTGTGTATTCTTTAGTCAAACAACACATAAAGAAAAGAGATAAGTACGGCTAAACACAGTGTGTACCAACAGTGAGCACAAACAGCGTGTACAAATAATGTGTTCAAACAACGTTTTAAAAACTCGTACACACAGAGTGTACAAATATCGTGTACAATAACATGTAGAAAAAGCACGTATAAACTACGTATACAAACATCATTTACAAATATATGTTTTACAGAAATATGAAAAAAACTACTATTAATACATTTTAGATTAAAATTTGAAAGTCTGACATTACACTTTGGAAAAATAAATATGTTATTTTGATTGTACGCTGAAATTTGATACTCGAACTTTCTGAGTGGGAGGGGGAATTATAGATCGTCACCGCAGCTACTACGTAAGTGTTCTGCAACTGATAATAACTAAATGGGTGTACCGTGCCTTACACGGACAAACGTCATTGGTCTTCAGACCGTATGCACAACCAATAAATTATGCAACATCATTGTTTCCTGGGCTTGTTTATCACGTTTGTATAAAAGAACATGTGACTGTCAGAATGACATGTCTTTTGTCTCTATTCCCAAGGGAGCACAATGGAAAATACAGCACAGCATGTAGTAAGCCATAAGTGCTGGCGTCGTCCATCATCTGTTATATAAATGTATTACCTTCACGACACAAGCTCAAGCACTCTTATTTAAATAAAACAAGACAGCAAGCAGAGAATACTGTTACACACCAGTAAAAATTAAAGATTGCATTGTGAATTTTCGCGCAGACACAGACGCTCCCGAGAACACATACACACGTACTCTCACATTTTCACACTCTTTGACTATATTCTTTGACTACATTATTTGATTACATTATTTGATTACATTATTTGATTACATTATTTGATTACATTGTTTGATTACATTGTTTGATTACATTATTTGATTACATTGTGTAACAACAAGAACGAGCATAGAATGTAAACTATCTATCTATTGTCTATTCCCAGGTGGAAGATGGATTTGGTTGTCCACTCTTGCCGTTAAACGTAAGGGTGGGAGCTTTAATTTGCGTTCTAGGGCTAGATAAGTCGCCCATGTTGCGTTATATCCGTGCTTATGTAGTGTGGTCTTGATATGTCTATCCATCTTTTCTTGTTTGTAAACTGATGCACGAATCCTGAGAGAAACAATCAAATGATATTTATTGATTAGCGTGTCTGTGTGTATGGGAGGAAAAGCTGGTGTGTGGACTTACTAGCATGTCCTTTTGTTTGTTTAACGACTGTTAATAAGATATGAATCCTTACAACTGAAAGTGGTGAGATGTTGCAACAAGATTAACAAACACTAAAACATACGATTGAAACTGTTATGTAAAGCATTCGTCAAATTCTAGATTGACTATTTCTACATATTACTATCTGTCGATTCTTTTCCTTGTGATTTACATTTCTGATTCTTTTGTTTTTATATACTATATACTGTAATAATTTCCTCAGCCTTAGTATCAATTCCAAATTTGTTGGAACTTGCATTTAATACATACAAGAGTTGACACACAGTGGAATCAAGATGAAGGGCTAAAAAGAAACAGATCAAAGATAACAAACGGATAACAGTATGATAAAGATATACACTGTTATTCAGACGAAATGCATTGTGCGAATAATTGCGAATATCTGCCAATCAATGTGAAGAAATTTGATTGATTTTGATCTGCGTAATACCACAAAACATGTCGGTAAATAATTGTACTGTCGGTCCGCGGCCAAAAAAACCCAGAAGAAAACAAATGACATAGTCCAGCGATATTTCAAGGTCGTTTAAGGACAGATATCGATCAATCTGAGTAATCAGATTGAATGAATACCAGAAATTGATATTATTCTGCTTTCAAACTATTCGACACATGCCATTCTTCTAGTAATGTTTATTCTTCTCTTCTTTGCGTTCGTTCTTTACGACCAATTGTAATCGCACTTTGTGATATGTTTGATCTTTGCCAAGAACGTGTATACGTTCACATTGGTTTGGTAGGTCCTAAACACATAGACTTCTACACGTTTAGGACACATGCATCCGATTTCAGCCAAACCTCCTTAGTCGCCTCTTACGACATGCGTGGCAGGTTACAGTGGTTCTATTCTTTACACCCCAAATTTGGGCCCCGGTAACCACTCGGGCAGTAATGTTTATGTATTATTAGTTTTTCTGTCGATGTCTATACAATCACAGTTACAGTAATTTTGGCATCTAAAATATGAGGAAATTACAACCAAGAATTATCCATTCATCCATTCCATACTTTGAGAAGCACTGAGAACAAGCATATACAGAAGGTTTTGAACCTAATACCACGGAGGGATGGTGTATAGTGTGTAAGGTGGATGGGGAGACCACCCACAGTTTTCAGTGTTTTCTCTACTTGTTTTCACATCACACAGGATGTTATATATGTTAGAAATGTATTTACCAACTCATATTCAAACACAAGAAATACACTCCGATACAGCACACTCCAAGTCATGAACTAGAGAACGTCGACATCATTCTTCTGATAGAAGAATTACAAAGACAGTGGCCACCGCCAAAGGCAGACCTTACCCTTTGTGTGGCTTTCTTCTCCACTTCATTTATGCGTTCATTCACGTCCATGTTGATTTTTGCCCCAAGTTGTACACAAGACATAACAGAAACAGTTCAAACATATTGTTAACACCGCCGTGAACTGAGTAATTATTATTGTCAAACCGCGCACTTCCGCTCTGTGGAGGCATGGAGCAGGGTGAGTGAGAACGTGCATGGGGGAGGACCACATGCGGACTCACACAACATCGAGGGGCACTAAGTGCAGAATGAAAGAAACTGAATAACATGCACCATGTAGAGCAGGTCTCAAATCATCGTGCCACCAGATCCGCTGGTTTTGATTTTCTACACTCACGGTGTTGCTGACACTAGTTTTCATTTTCTTACTGTAATTCTTTTACTATAAATGTGGAGTGACACTCAATTGTTTCATTCTTTTTACAGTAATTTTTTTACTTTAAATTGAGAGTGACACCAACTTTTTATTTCTCTTTTACAGTAATGTTTTTTACTTTAAATTGAGAGTGACACCCAACTTTTATTTCTCTTTTACAGTAATGTTTTTACTTTAAATTGAGTGACACCCAACTTTCATTTCTCTTTTACAGTAAGGGTTTTTTACTTTAAATTGGAATTGACACAGAAGTTTTTTAATTATCTGAAACTGTGGAGAATGATCTGTAAAAAAATGGAATAAAAAAGAGAACATGACAGAAGGAGAGCGAGAAAGGAGAAAGGACAGAGACTATGTGAGAGAGAGAGAGAGAGAGAAGAGCGAGAAAGAGAAGAAAAGGAGGGACACAATCGTGCATCAAAAAGACACGAAAATAAAACACACGCAGAATACTGCAGAACTTTTGAAAATTACTGTACTCCAACCCTCACCCTTCCTCGATATGTACCCAGTAACACTCCCCTTTGGCCTGATATGTGTGCCAGCAGCAGACTACTTATACATAGGCTTTCCTTCAATTCAGAATGTTTGGTAGCCATTTTTGTCTTGACGTGTTGGAGACTTCGACTGTATTGGGAAGAAACTCATACAACAGCCTGAGTATTCAGACTCCGCCCAAGTCACAACAGACTACGGAGTCACGTGTACAAGAAATTCAAGATCGACAAGACGAAGCTCTGCTCATGTGATCAAGCACAACAACATACTGTTAATATAGTGCAGTGATGCGACATATATACTGCTTTGATAAACCAAATATGACCAGTCCACGCATTGAAAGAAAACAGACTGTACGGTACACCAAAAGGGGTACACCCCACAACAGCTTTATATAGGCCATCAGATCTACTAATCTAACTAAACAATAGCAGGAAGAACTGAAGAAACGAATAATAATATCTATATAACAGCGATTGAATCCAGTGAACTAAACACTGTGGTATACCAACTTCTCATTTGGGATCTCTATGGTGAAGTAGTTAAGATGTTTGCGCGTGTGGTATACCAACTTCTCATTTGGGGTCTCTATGGTGAAGTAGTTAAGATGTTTACACGTGTGGTATACCAACTTCTCATTTAGGGTCTCTATGGTGAAGTAGTTAAGATGTTTGCGCGTGTGGTATACCAACTTCTCATTTGGGATCTCTATGGTGAAGTAGTTAAGATGTTTGCGCGTGTGGGATACCAACTCTCATTTAGGATCTCTATGGTGAAGTAGTTAAGATGTTTGCAGTGGTATCCAACTTCTCATTTGGGGTCTCTATGGCGAAGTAGTTAAGATGTTTGGCGTGTGGTATACCAACTTCTCATTTGGAGGGCTCTAATGGTGAAGTAGTTAAGATGTTTGCGCGTGTGGTATACCAACTTCTGATTTAGGATCTCTATGGTGAAGTAGTTAAGATGTTTGCACGTGTGGTATACCAACTTCTCATTTAGGGTCTCTATGGTGAAGTAGTTAAGATGTTTGCGCGTGTGGTATACCAACTTCTCATTTGGGATCTCTATGGTGAAGTAGTTAAGATGTTTGCACGTGTGGTATACCAACTTCTCATTTAGGATCTCTATGGTGAAGTAGTTAAGATGTTTGCGCGTGTGGTATACCAACTTCTCATTTGGGATCTCTATGGTGAAGTAGTTAAGATGTTTGCGCGTGTGGTATACCAACTTCTCATTTAGGATCTCTATGGTGAAGTAGTTAAGATGTTTGCGCGTGTGGTATACCAACTTCTCATTTAGGGTCTCTATGGTGAAGTAGTTAAGATGTTTGCGGTGTGGTATACAACTTCTCATTTGGGATCTCTATGGTGAAGTAGTTAAGATGTTTGCTCGTGTGGTATACCAACTTCTCATTTAGGATCTCTATGGTGAAGTAGTTAAGATGTTTGCGCGTGTGGTATACCAACTTCTCATTTAGGGTCTCTATGGTGAAGTAGTTAAGATGTTTGCGCGTGTGGTATACCAACTTCTCATTTGGGGTCTCTATGGCGAAGTAGTTAAGATGTTTGCGCGTGTGGTATACCAACTTCTCATTTGGGGTCTCTATGGCGAAGTAGTTAAGATGTTTGCGCGTGTGGTATACCAACTTCTCATTTGGGATCTCTATGGTGAAGTAGTTAAGATGTTTGCACGTGTGGTATACCAACTTCTCATTTAGGATCTCTATGGTGAAGTAGTTAAGATGTTTGCACGTGTGGTATACCAACTTCTCATTTGGGGTCTCTATGGTGAAGTAGTTAAGATGTTTGCGCGTGTGGTATACCAACTTCTCATTTAGGATCTCTATGGTGAAGTAGTTAAGATGTTTGCGCGTGTGGTATACCAACTTCTCATTTAGGATCTCTATGGTGAAGTAGTTAAGATGTTTGCACTGTGGTCATCAACTTCTCATTTGGGGTCTCTATGGCGAAGTAGTTAAGATGTTTGCGCGTGTGGTATACCAACTTCTCATTTGGGATCTCTATGGTGAAGTAGTTAAGATGTTTGCAGTGTGTATACCAACTTCTCATTTAGGATCTCTATGGTGAAGTAGTTAAGATGTTTGCACGTGTGGTATACCAACTTCTCATTTAGGATCTCTATGGTGAAGTAGTTAAGATGTTTGCACGTGTGGTATACCAACTTCTCATTTAGGATCTCTATGGTGAAGTAGTTAAGATGTTTGCACGTGTGGTATACCAACTTCTCATTTGGGGTCTCTATGGAGAAGTAGTTAAGATGTTTGCGCGTGTGGTATACCAACTTCTCATTTGGGATCTCTATGGTGAAGTAGTTAAGATGTTTGCACGTGTGGTATACCAACTTCTCATTTGGGATCTCTATGGTGAAGTAGTTAAGATGTTTGACGTGTGGTATACCAACTTCCTCATTTGGGATCTCATGGCAAGTAGTTAAGATGTTTCGCGTGTGGTATACCAACTTCTCATTTGGGATCTCTATGGTGAAGTAGTTAAGATGTTTGCACGTGTGGTATACCAACTTCTCATTTGGGATCTCTATGGTGAAGTAGTTAAGATGTTTGCGCGTGTGGCATACCAACTTCTCATTTAGGATCTCTATGGTGAAGTAGTTAAGATGTTTGCACGTGTGGTATACCAACTTCTCATTTAGGATCTCTATGGTGAAGTAGTTAAGATGTTTGCACGTGTGGTATACCAACTTCTCATTTAGGATCTCTATGGTGAAGTAGTTAAGATGTTTGCACTGTGGTATACCAACTTCTCATTTGGGGTCTCTATGGCGAAGTAGTTAAGATGTTTGCGCGTGTGGTATACCAACTTCTCATTTGGGATCTCTATGGTGAAGTAGTTAAGATGTTTGCACGTGTGGTATACCAACTTCTCATTTGGGATCTCTATGGTGAAGTAGTTAAGATGTTTGCACTGTGTATACCAACTTCTCATTTGGGATCTCTATGGTGAAGTAGTTAAGATGTTTGCGCGTGTGGTATACCAACTTCTCATTTGGGATCTCTATGGTGAAGTAGTTAAGATGTTTGCACGTGTGGTATACCAACTTCTCATTTAGGATCTCTATGGTGAAGTAGTTAAGATGTTTGCGCGTGTGGTATACCAACTTCTCATTTAGGGTCTCTATGGTGAAGTAGTTAAGATGTTTGCACGTGTGGTATACCAACTTCTCATTTGGGGTCTCTATGGTGAAGTAGTTAAGATGTTTGCACGTGTGGTATACCAACTTCTCATTTAGGGTCTCTATGGCGAAGTAGTTAAGATGTTTGCGCGTGTGGTATACCAACTTCTCATTTGGGATCTCTATGGTGAAGTAGTTAAGATGTTTGCGCATAGTTCTGAAGGTTGTGAGTTCATATCCGAACTGTTACATGTGCCATTTTTTTATGAGATCCCTAGAATTGTTGCTGGCGCTACGGAGTTCGTGCAAAAATACGGAGTTCAGAGTTCGTACGACGGATGGCGTGCCATTACTGCTGACAGGGGCGGAGTCATATGGGGTTAAATCGGTGCAATGAAGTCAATGCTTCGCCTTTAGACGCTTTTTTAAGCTTTCATTACAATTCTTTTTGTTTAACCACACACATTTAATGACTTATGTTTTCCGTAAAACGGTGTAAATACTTATCCAAATTACAATATATTTAACATTTATCCTACCATGTCGGGGAGGATAAAAACAATGGTTGAGACTAATTATAATAAACATCAAAATTGTGCAGTCTCTATTTGAACTTCTCATGTTTTTGATACCAGCGACACCAGGGGGTCGTCATTTTGTGGCCAGTGCAAAGTGAAGCTTCGCAAGTAACTCCGACAAATTCTCACGAGCGATACATAAATCTACATGATATATTCTAGTAGTCCCACGTGAACTAGGTTACTTGGATAGTATATCGCTATCGAGAAATAGCAGTTCACGGCTTCCAACAAAAGCAGACTCGAGGGCCCTCACCTGAGGTCTAACAGTGGCCTATTAGGAAGATGAAGGGTTGGACAAACAATACAACTGTTACACCAGTGCCAGCAAGAAGGTGGAACACAGGGATATCCGGTTGTGCCCGTCAGCAGCAAAAGATGTACACAAACATGGCTTCCGTCTCCTGATGTTTGCTGGTCTTGGAAATTTATTATTGCAAATTTGACCAAAATCTGCAAAATATACATTGTAATTGACAGTTCAACTTCAATGGGCGCGAACAACTTTCTCTTTTTTTAACCAGAATATACTTCGACCTCTGGAGTTATTTTACAAATTCTAATATTTAAGTGTATTGGAAATAGTAAAATGCTCTACAAAACACTAAAACAACTAGCTGGAACTTTTGTTTCAATTTGTGGTCCAATTAAAGATAACGATGGTAAAAGTCTCTACATCAGATACAGAGCAGAAGAAAAGATTTGGTAGAACATTTTAAAGAAATTCTAAATAAAGCTGACCCACCGAAACTACTAAAGTCGGACAAAAAGTTGAAAACAAAATACATCTACCAATTACGAATAATTGATAAATGCAACTGAGATCAAGCAGTCAATATTTCACTGCGAAACAATAAGGCAGCGGGTGATGACAATATTATTACGGAAATGCTCAAAGCGGCATATGACTAAAGAAATATTTTATAAAATATGGAAAGAAGAGACAGTCACAAAACAACGGAAGAAGAAAATAATTGGATCCCCAAAAACATTATTTTTAAGATTGCAACAACTGGAAAGTGTTCATCTTATTTATTATCAGTAACGATCAAGACTTTTTGCCAAATCTTACTGAATAGAATCAAATGAACAGTGGATGCAACCCAATGAGAAGAACAAGCTTGGAGATGGAAACTATATATATGTCCCTGCCCGTCTTCCCAGCTTGTTCGTAGCGCGTTGGACTACGGGTGACTATCCCTCTGTTTGTCGGGTTCAATTCCGCGGGATGGCAGAAAAAGCCACAGATTCCCCAGATTTACGGTGTTCGTGGCACCGAACCGAAGGTTACGATGTCCATGGCACCGAGCCGAAGAGCTGAAAAGCTCAAGTGCTTCTGGATCGGAAAAATAAATATATATATATGTCCCAGATGACTGAGGATATTATCAATTGTCCTGAGCGGTCTCACAGAATAAATATGTCAAAAGTTTAGAGCTGAGCATTTGTTTGAAGAATCCTCGGTTCCCCCAAAAATACATCAGACAGGAAAAAGGCTATATCCTCTCTCTCTCTCTCTCTCTCTCTCGCGCGCGCGATCCCGGGCTTATATCCCAAACGACTGTAGTGGTGACCTCATTATTCGAAACACTATCTTTGAGACAATTGCACAGTGCCAGTGAACTGTGATACACAAACTAGATATCTACAATATCAATAAATGAATAACCAAGAGTCAACGGTAATAAGTTCAAGAGGAAGCAGAGGTAGTCTGAGGTAAAACAGGATGAAACTGAGAATGTGGTCGGAGTTACAGTAATAGAATGAGCCTTCGCTACTGTGAAAACCACTGGTGATGTTCTATAGACATTGTGAAGACGTCGCACTAAAACCCGCCTTTGTTGTTTTGTTTTTTGCACATCGTGGTTTATAAAGACTGCTGCAGTAAATACAACTGGTAATCATAGACCCGCGGGACGGAAGAACAAATACACCCGACGCGAATATCGAGCAGGTAATTGTTACTGTTGTTGGTGGCAAATCTAGATACGATCGGGAACATAGACAAGAGACGTGTAAATAGACCATCACTTTAATTACCAGATATTATTCAGTGAATATCAGAACTATATGTTGGCAGCGGAAGCAAGAAGGAAAACAACAAGACAGCTACGCTAAACTATCAAATCTCCACAGACAAAAGTTTTTCTGCCTTTCTATCAGAACAACATGGTGTATGGCCAAATGCTCTGATATGTCCAGCAACAAAGTTGCAACTAACATGTTGAAAAAGTAACATGTTCTCGGTTAGAGTTACAGTTATAGGTAAATGTTATATACTTATATTTAACGAAGTTTGACACATGCGTTGAAAATATCCATCATGTATAACTCTAGAGAGAACAATTTTAGAATCACTGCCCTGGATTTTGATAGAGAGTCCACCGTTCTTATTTTGTAAGAAACGTGCAATATTATTGGTTCATTACCCATACTACAATTGTATTCTATGTTATTGCTAGCTATTACCTGTAACAAAAATAGGCGGTACATTAGGTTTTAAAATATTAAAGTTACAAACATGTTGTTTCGTTGTATCATCATTATCAAAGAAACGTTGAAGTGAGAAGAGTATTTTTAGTTGTTTCAAATGGGTATTTCAGATGTCAAGGGTGAATACACATACTAGGTCGTATGTAGTGTCAATTACTTGTCGTCCTTCTTATTTAGAGCTATGCCCGCTTGCCCAGCGTGTTCGTAGCGCGTTGGACTACTGGTGACAAGTCCTCTGTATGTGTGGGTTCAACTCCGCGGACTGGCAGAAAAGCTACAGGTTCCCCAGATTTACGGTGTTCGTGGCACCGAACCGAAGGGTTACAATGTCCATGGCACCGAGTCGAAGAGCTGAAGAGCTCAAGTGCTTCTGGATCGGAAAAAAAAAATTTAGAGCTATATTATAGTTTATTTACTATTCCGTGTTTGTAGTTGTTTTCTTGATAAAGGTCTATGATCGAAACGTCAAGTGCTGCAATTTTCATATTTAATATTTCATTTTTCCTTCCTTATATAATACTGTAATTTACTTGTACACGTCGAAATCGTCCGTTTACCCAGTATAACCGCAGCCTCCCGGTGGTTGTTTCCAGATCTGATCTCTCTCTCTCTCTCTTGCGTTCCCGGCCTAGATTGATGAACCAACTTTTATCATGAATTTTACCCTGGTTTTAAGGGACTCTGTTCCTCCGTACAGCTTTTCGCGAAGCTCTGTGTTTTGGGGCCATGTTTTTTTTCTTATATCTGCTAACCGTTGACAGTCTTGCAGAACGTGTTCTGCCGTTATGTCCGCTTTTGCGAGGGCACAGGCTAGTTGTGCCAATCTTAAATTTGTGGAACATGTGGGCTCGGAGCTTGTTGTGACCTGTGCGGAGGCAAAGTATGGCAACTTGTTCACTACGAGAGATGCCATAGTATCCGTCGCTGTTGGTGTACTGAGGATGATCTTTTGACCATTTGTTTCTGTAGTGCAACCGATGGTTGTTCTGGCTTCCTCATAACTGATCTCGTGATCAGTCTGAGGTAGTCGTCTGCCTTCTTTTGCCATTTGTCGGCTGCTTCGTTTTCCCTTACGTTACAGTGTGATGGTATCACTGAATGACGGTGCGTTTGCGTGATCGCGTTAGTTCATCGAGGGTCATTTTGAGCTCATTCTGCTCTGTTTTGCCTACACTTTTGAGTGCCGTGATGACCGATAGAGCATCGGTGAATATCACGACCTTGCTGCGAGCGGTGCCTATTCTCTCTCTCAATGATCATTTCGGCCGCAGCTTTTATTGCCTCTGCCTCTGCTCGGTAATTACTCGAGTATTTACCTGTGGCAATCGCTTTCGTGACCGTCACTTTCTTTGGGAGATCTGATCTGACCCATCTGACCACATCAGATCTGTATATTTCCGTATATCTCCCAGCTGAAAGGAGTACGGCCTAAGGGAAGAAAGTTTATTATACTATGATTATATTATGTATGCTATTATTATATTATGTATGCTATGATTATATTTTGTATAAATCAGTGATATAATCTACCTCTCAGTTTCTTATGAAATCTCAGTAAGCATTTTCTACAGTGGCCATACCCGTAAGACTATCGGTCCGTTCATTTATCTTTAGGTCTGCGTGCTCTTAGCACCAAATTAATATTGATTTTCGTCAGACTTGAACAACGAGACTTCAACTATTTCCTTTCCTTAGAGTAGAACCAGTCGCGATCCTCCTCAGCATCCTCATTGAGTCACTGAGAAAATATATATGGATAAAAAATATGTGACTTCAGTCAGATCATTACTTTAGATACTGCCATGATTTCCATAGTTAAACTACTTGTATTCACAGAAAAACTAGCACTATTTTTCTTCACAATATTTCCTAAGACTACAGCAGTTCAAGTATATGAGCTACTATAGTGAAGAACAACTGATTCATCTGTGTAAAAATTAATTGCATATCCTTTACAGGACTTTTCGAGTCAAGCCCAGCTTTTTAACGCTGTTTGTGATTTTTTAAAGCATCATTGCGTTCAGTAGTTTGTCATTGCTTTCTGAACGGGTGGTGCCATTATCCTTTTGTAAAATTTCAAGCGAAACAATTTGCAACCAAACTGTCCGCAACGTGATTCGAACTAAAAACATCGTGGTTAATAGACCGAGTCACTATCCCCTAAGCCACAGACGCCACCTATCTGTGTAAATGACCAAATTTTCCTCAGACGAGATCTCAGAAATAAACATCTGAACGTCTGCCTCCACGACCACCGGGTTGTCTACTATTCATTATATATCCAGTACTATAATAATAATTATAAAATTACATTCTATATCTATATAATGAATAGTATGTTGCTTCCTAGTTGAACTCTTATCCGTTCTTTACCAGGTTCAATGTCCTTAAGTGCACACACACACACACACCTATTGAATACTGTTCTAGGCCAAACTCATCCAAGATTTTCATATTTTTAACCTGCTGACTTTTTCTCTCCAGATCTTGCTGCGCAGTAGATGTTGTGTGTCAGTGTTGACTCTGAGGTAGGCACGTACTTGGTAAATCTTTTGTCTGTCTTTCACGGTTGGAAATTCAAAAAGATAACATCCAACTGCACGGTGAATCTTTCGTGCCTCAAGTATGATGAGCATAACTCCGTTTTTATATTCTTTCCAATCTGTATATCTGCTTATGGCTGAGAGTCAGGATCACTAGAGCATACTTCAATCTGTATATCTGCTTATGGCTGAGAGTCAGGATCACTAGAGCATACTTCAATCTGTATATCTGCTTATGGCTGAGAGTCAGGATCACTAGAGCATACTTCAATCTGTATATCTGCTTATGGCTGAGAGTCAGGATAACTAGAGCATACTTCAATCGGTATATCTGCTTATGGCTGAGTCAGGATCACTAGAGCATACTTCAATCTGTATATCTGCTTATGGCTGAGAGTCAGGATCACTAGAGCATACTCAATCTGTGTATCTGCTTATGGCTGAGAGTCAGGATCACTAGAGCATACTTCAATCTGTATATCTGCTTATGGCTGAGAGTCAGGATCACTAGAGCATACTTCAATCTGTATATCTGCTTATGGCTGAGAGTCAGGATCACTAGAGCATACTTCAATCTGTATATCTGCTTATGGCTGAGAGTCAGGATCACTAGAGCATACTTCAATCTGTATATCTGCTTATGGCTGAGAGTCAGGATCACTAGAGCATACTTCAATCTGTATATCTGCTTATGGCTGAGAGTCAGGATCACTGGAGCATACTTCAATCTGTATATCTGCTTATGGCTGAGAGTCAGGATCACTAGAGCATACTTCAATCTGTATATCTGCTTATGGCTGAGAGTCAGGATCACTAGAGCATACTTCAATCTGTATATCTGCTTATGGCTGAGAGTCAGGATCACTGGAGCATACTTCAATCTGTATATCTGCTTATGGCTGAGAGTCAGGATCACTAGAGCATACTTCAATCTGTATATCTGCTTATGGCTGAGAGTCAGGATCACTAGAGCATACTTCAATCTGTATATCTGCTTATGGCTGAGAGTCAGGATCACTAGAGCATACTCAATCTGTGTATCTGCGTATGACTGAGAGTCAGGATCACTAGAGCATACTTCAATCTTTATATCTATGTATGACTGAGAGTCAGGATCACTAGAGCATACTCAATCTATATATCTGCGTATGATTGAGAGTCAGGATCACTAGAGCATACTTCAATCTGTATATCTGCTTATGGCTGAGAGGCAGGATCACTAGAGCATACTCAATCTATATATCTATGTATGGCTGAGAGTCAGAATCACTAGAGCATACTCAATCTGTGTATCTGCGTATGATTGAGAGTCAGGATCACTAGAGCATACTCAATCTGAAGCAGGATCAGACTCTGGTGTAAAAAAACCCAAAAGCGTTTCACCCAATTTGCCGCAGCCAGTATCCTTATTCATTTCCTTCATTTTATTATCAAATAAGAAGACTAATAAGGACATGTCCAATCTAGTTCCGACGTATGTTTGTTGTTATGATGTGCATATCATTGCGTTTGCTTCGGGATAACAGTTTGTTATTGGTATTATTATTTGGTCATAAAATAATATGAGCTTTTATTCGACAGATTATGTGAAAATATGACAATTTTAGAATGTCTTTATCTGTCATTCTTCGCCCGTCTGCCCAGCGTGTTCGTAGCGCATTGGACTACGGGTGACTATCCCTCTGTGTGTGCGGGTTCAATTCCACGGGATGGCGAAAAAGTCACAGATTCCCCAGATTTACGGTGTTCGTGGCACCGAACCGAAGGGTTACAATGTCCATGGCACCGAGTCGAAGAGCTGAAGAGCTCAAGTGCTTCTGGATCGGGGGGAAAAAAAATATGTCATTCTTCAGTACTGAAAGACGGACGATCAAGCACAATGTTCTATTTGAGGAGGAGGGGGGAGGGGAGATAGAGGTCCAAGCACTTAAAACTGAAACCTTGACAGTTCCAAATTTAAAATTCCTATCATTATAACAATAAGCCGATGATCCTAGCCGGTGCTACCGTGCACTGAAGTTGAAGTCCTTCTATGTTAGGAATAAAGAAATTGGAGCACACATAGTTATTTGCTGATTTTATTTACAATAACCAACATCACCAACATCACCAACATCACCAACATCACCAACATCACCAACATCACCAACATCACCAACATCACCAACATCAACATAAGAAGAAAGTTGGCACAGAACCTTGCTTGAATTACATTGAGAAACAGGAATGAAGTGGTTTGGCCATTTAATACTTAATAAGAATGCACCCAAACTCCAGAGTATACAGAATCTTCTACAACAGAACATCAGGAAGGATGGCGAGAGGAAGACCACGAAAAATATGGTTAGATGACATAGTAGAATCCTGTCAAAGAGCAAAAATAACAATCATCCAAGCCACCAGAACAGCGCAAGATAAAATCATAAAACCACGACACTGTGCAACAACCCGGTAACAGTGTGGCGACAAAAGAAGAAGAAGATGTACAATAATGATGATTCTAATATTAAGTCAACTCAGAGTGCTAGAAAAAATCGTGTCAATAATTGTCTAACTTTTATATGTGTGTATTTATATTTACAATTTGTATCGCATATCTGATGGAACATTCGACAGATCGAATATCAATTGTTAATGTTTGATAATAAGAATGAATTCATTCATCAATTATATCTCTTATCAGTTATCTTGGTTTATCTTGGACCTCCATTCATCACATATTGAAAAATCGAAGCGCTCTGTTATGACACATTTGATTTAACACTGCTTGCCTGCTCTGTTCCGATCACAACTTTTTTTTTCATGAAAAAAAAAATATTTTTTATAACCTCGGGATATTTTCATCTTACTTCCATTCATTTCTGTCTATTATTTGTGTGTCCGTACCAGGTCGATTCTCCGTAGCAGATTCTGGTCGCTTGGCATTATTGACACACGATGTCCATTGAATACTGGGCCGTTTGTCTGTGTTTGGGCGTGTGTTTTTTCCCAACCAGAGACAAAAACGTTACAAGTTGACGGAGAAAAATATGAGCTTTCAACGAAATCACAACCCCGTGAATAAACTCCGAACCAATGTCTGCCAACAATAGATGCCACCAAGACACCACACACGCTCTTTGGTAATGTCCATTTCCTCACTTATCCCTCCTGACATCTGTCTATCTCCGCTACCGACACACTTTCATTCTTGTCAATAATCTTGTTTACACTTTTATTCTTATCAATATCACTGATCATCCATCGAATCTTTGTTGACTTCATTCTAATTTTAGTTCGTTTCTTTCCAGTTCAAATTTGCATTTGTCGATACGTATTATTCTTACACGTAGAAATAATATTTATGTGCTGTATATATATAAATTTTCCAGCATAAATAATATTTATGTGCTGTAGATATATATAAATTTTCAGTATAAATAATATTTCTATGCTGTACAAATATACATTAACAGCATAAATATTGTTTATGTGTTGTATAGTTATAAATGTTTTTCCAGTACAAATAATATTTCTGTGTTGTATAAATATAAATTTCCAGTATAAATAATACTTATGTGTTGTGTTGTATAGATATACAGTTTCAATATACATAGTGTCTCTGTGCTTTATAGCTCCTGGTCTATATATTTGTTCCCAGTATAAGCAATAAATGTGCGGTTTAAGTAGAAAGTTCCATTGTAAATAGTGTTTCTTCATGTGTAATTTATTTTGTAAGATTCCAGTATACTCAGTATTTCTGTTCAGTAAAAATATATACAATTTTATCAGAAAATAAAGTGTTTCCGTATTGCATAACTAAAGGACCTATAAGTGTCGGGCTGCATGGATTTTTTTTTCATCCAGAAGCACTTGAGCTTTCAACTCTTCGGCTCGGTGCCATGGACATCGTATCTCTTCGGCTCCCGCGGACGCAGCATTGGATAGCACTGCTCTAGCGTGTGTTGTGATTGGATTCTGTTCATTTGATTGTTAAGTGGTATATGTTGAGTTCAGAGCAGACAATTTGTGCTCTCATCTCTTCTTGCCCGTTGGTTGATGTTGTCTTTAGTGTCCAGTTTCACCATATATCTGTAGACCACTCTTCCAATGTTTTTCATGACCCATCACTACAACCACATTTATTTGCTGTTTGTAAGATGCTCTCATCTCTTCTTGCCCGTTGTTTGATGTTGTCTTTAGTGTCCAGTTTCACCATATATCTGTAGACCACTCTTCCAATGTATGTCCATCTCTTCTCCCGTTGTTTGATGTTGTCTTTGTGTCAGTTTCACCATATATCTGTGATTCAATGTTGCTCCATCTCTTCTGCCGTTGGTTTGATGTTGTCTTTAGTGTCAGTTTCCCCTATTCTTAGCTACCTTCAATGTTTCTGCCACACTACAACCAATTTATTTGCTGTTTGTAAGATGCTCTCATCTCTTCTTGCCCGTTGTTTGATGTTGTCTTTAGTGTCCAGTTTCACCATATATCTGTAGACCACTCTTCCAATGTTTTTCATGACCCATCACTACAACCACATTTATTTGCTGTTTGTAAGATGCGCTCGGTTGTGTAAGTGTTGCTGGTTGTAAGTGATTGTTTTTGTATTTATACTTTCTTAGCTAAAATGTCTGCTAATCAATGTCCAATGCTTTTGTTTTTTTTTTCCGTGATCTGTGGCATATATATTTTGATTACATATGGTGTTATTTGTTTGTCAATATTTAGAGCTAGTTAGATAAGTTAAGATGTGCAATGTTCACCATATGTAGAGTTTAAAAAGCAGACTGTCGACCTGTAAACATGAATATACTTTGGACCGTTGATTAATAAACAAAAACAACGATCACGAGACGATACATCTGCTCTTCAGCTTCGTAGTTGGAGTATACTTACGGAAGGATGCATCAAACAGCTGATTGGATATCAACTGGATTTTAAATGAAAATATAATAGTTATAACATTGTTACTATACGCAACTAAAATTTACGTTGTTCTATTATTTCAATTTTTAACAATTTAATAAATCAATTTCAAAGATATTAATAGAGGGAAAAATCATTAAAAGATTGAGAAAACTAGACGGTATTATGCCCCTTCATATTATATTTTTACAGTTGTTTTTTCCGATCCAGAAGCACTTGAGCCTTCAGCTCTTCGGCTCGGTGCCATGGACATCGTAACCCTTCGGTTCGGTGCTACGAACACTGTAAATCTGGAGAATATGTGGCTTTTTTTCTGTCAGCCGCGGAATTGAACCCGCACTCACAGAGGGCTTGTCACATCGTCATCCAACGCGCTACGAACACGCTGGACAGGCGGGCTAATTTTAAACAGTTAAGCCTTCCTTTCGTCTCTGGCAACCAGCATTTCTAAACCCAGTCCACCACTGTTATTGTATATCTAGTCTCTGTGCTCCATATCTGCTGACATCGTGTATAGTGATTACCAGTAGTATCTAGTCTCTGTGCTCCATATCTGCTGACATCGTGTATAGTGATTACCAGTAGTATCTAGTCTCTGTGCTCCATATCTGCTGACATCGTGTATAGTGATTACCAGTAGTATCTAGTCTCTGTGCTCCATATCTGCTGACATCGTGTATAGTGATTACCAGTAGTATCTAGTCTCTGTGCTCCATATCTGCTGACATCGTGTATAGTGATTACCAGTAGTATCTAGTCTCTGTGCTCCATATCTGCTGACATCGTGTATAGTGATTACCAGTAGTATCTAGTCTCTGTGCTCCATATCTGCTGACATCGTGTATAGTGATTACCAGTAGTATCTAGTCTCTGTGCTCCATATCTGCTGACATCGTGTATAGTGATTACCAGTAGTATCTAGTCTCTGTGCTCCATATCTGCTGACATCGTGTATAGTGATTACCAGTAGTATCTAGTCTCTGTGCTCCATATCTGCTGACATCGTGTATAGTGATTACCAGTAGTATCTAGTCTCTGTGCTCCATATCTGCTGACATCGTGTATAGTGATTACCAGTAGTATCTAGTCTCTGTGCTCCATATCTGCTGACATCGTGTATAGTGATTACCAGTAGTATCTAGTCTCTGTGCTCCATATCTGCTGACATCGTGTATAGTGATTACCAGTAGTATCTAGTCTCTGTGCTCCATATCTGCTGACATCGTGTATAGTGATTACCAGTAGTATCTAGTCTCTGTGCTCCATATCTGCTGACATCGTGTATAGTGATTACCAGTAGTATCTAGTCTCTGTGCTCCATATCTGCTGACATCGTGTATAGTGATTACCAGTAGTATCTAGTCTCTGTGCTCCATATCTGCTGACATCGTGTATAGTGATTACCAGTAGTATCTAGTCTCTGTGCTCCATATCTGCTGACATCGTGTATAGTGATTACCAGTAGTATCTAGTCTCTGTGCTCCATATCTGCTGACATCGTGTATAGTGATTACCAGTAGTATCTAGTCTCTGTGCTCCATATCTGCTGACATCGTGTATAGTGATTACCAGTAGTATCTAGTCTCTGTGCTCCATATCTGCTGACATCGTGTATAGTGATTACCAGTAGTATCTAGTCTCTGTGCTCCATATCTGCTGACATCGTGTATAGTGATTACCAGTAGTATCTAGTCTCTGTGCTCCACATATCTGCTGACATCGTGTATAGTGTAATTACCAGTAAGTAATCTACATATCTACTCAGTGATGATTACCTAATCACTGCTGGCATCCAGTTTCTGTATTCAAATCTACATAACATCAAGATCAAATATCAGTTTGTATTCAAATCTATAAATCAAGCAATACAGTTTGTATTCAAATCTATAAATCACAATCAATATAGATTTTGTATTCAAATCTATAAATCAAGCAATACAGTTTGTATTCAAATCTATAAATCAAGCAATATAGTTTGTATTCAAATCTATAAATCAAGCAATACAGTTTGTATTCAAATCTATAAATCAAGCAATATAGTTTGTATTCAAATCTATAAATCAAGCGATACAGTTTGTATTCAAATCTATAAATCAAGCAATACAGTTTGTATTGAAATCTATAAATCAAGCAATATAGTTTGTATTCAAATCTATAAATCAAGCGATACAGTTTGTATTCAAATCTATAAATCAAGCAATACAGTTTGTATTCAAATCTATAAATCAAGCAATACAGTTTGTATTCAAATCTATAAATCAAGCAATATAGTTTGTATTCAAATCTATAAATCAAGCGATACAGTTTGTATTCAAATCTATAAATCAAGCAATATAGTTTGGCATAACCTGCAAAGATTTCTTCTTCTTCTCCGAACGCTCTATATCGACCACTTGTTAACCACTCAGTGTGATTTGTATAAGATCTGAGCCTAAGAACGATTGTACGATGTGCCAGTTATGCGCCTACAAGTAGGCCAGCACATAGGATTTCTACGATGCTTTTATTTACTAGGGTAGCTTTCCTAGGTCCTACACCTCTCGCCTCTTACAACATGTCTTGTAGGTTGCAGTGGTTCTATTCTTTGCTTCCCTTGCGGGCCCCAGCACCACACAGGCGCCTGCGAAGTCTAACTGTCTATCTCTTATTCCTCTCTTGATTATTGATTAACAAATCTTCGATTGTCTATTCCCAGGTGGAAGATGTAGTTGACTTCCACTCTTGCCGTTAAGCGTAGGGATGGGAGCTTTAATTTGCTTTCTAGGGTCAGATTAGTCGCCCTTGTTGTGTTATATCCATGTAACTTCGATATTTACATTTAAATTAATCAAAATTTCAAACTATTACTTCACAAACTCAAAATCATTTCTAACTCTCACTCTTTCTCCCTTCCCTATTTCTCTGTAACAAGAGCAAAATAAATAATAGTAAAATTCAATTACTTTCTTTCATACCAAAATATTCAAATGAAATCACATGTCCGTGTAATGGAAAATAAAACTCTATATACTTATTGTAAACACTAGACAAAACACAACTAATTGTTTACACCTGCTTGTACTGCCTGTAGCGATAAGACGAGTCTATCATACATGGGTCTATTTTAAACTCAGACGAACCGTTAGTTCTCGATAATGTCACTGGAATGTTTAAGTGTAAACAAAAGTGAAAACCTCTCTGAACAATACCAACGTTACTAAAAGCACACAACCGCACCACCACGCCCACTTTTTTTCAAACAGAAAATAATGCTCTCACAGAAAACAAATGTTCAATCTGGCAATAAGATACACACAACCAGTGCGCGATGTGTTTGCATATCTCTTGACGTTAAGAATAAGTTTGAGACTGAGGATGAGCTCAATTGCTTTATTTTCCGGCTCAACCTATGTCAACTAACATATCTTATTACTGTATTTATTTTGAAATTATTTTCAAACAATTGGTGAATCTGTATTTGCGTTTATTTGCGTTACACACACACATAAGCTTGCATACACACACGTCCGCGCGTGCATACACACACGTTTTATATATATAAACACACATAATTGATATTGATATATATGTATATATACATAATATGCCTATGTGACATAATTGAGATCGTACCGCATTGATGATATCGGCTCTGTTAATACTTATATATAGGGTAATACGGTTTTAGGCAGGTATTTCTCATTGACCGTCGGCACACACCTACATTTTATCGTTAGTCTCCGATAGGACTAAGAACTCGATCTCACCTACACCGAGATCAAGAATCTCTGGAAAAATATCTCGATGGCTCCACAAAGGAACGAACTGATTACCTTTGGAACAAGAGGTGAGCATATAACCTCTAAGCCACACTCTAAACCACACTCTAAGCCACACTTAAGCACAGAGAAATGTGTTTATAAACTATGTACATGTAGAAACATTCTAGTAGTGTTAAAAATATAAGCATTTCACTGCGAGAAGCATCTGTAGATAAATGTATCATATAATGCTAACAGAACAAAAAACAACAACACACAATATTTACATAGATGAAAACTATATGTGATTGTTTAACTCTATCACAGGATGTAAACACAAAATCATGTGACCTTATACCTACCAAATTGCAGATACACATGAATGAATAGTGACAACTTTAAATTGAATTGTGTGTTGACAAAACACTTTGAGAACACAGATCGGAAGAATTGCAAGGTAGGCACTGTTTTGGAAATTCGCAGAGAAAGAGGAGTATGGGAAGGCCTAGACATACCTGAAGAAGACAGCTAGAGATATTAAAATAACACGTAAAACAAGGAAAAAATTGCAAGAGATGGCAGGTGAGAGGAAGAGCTGAAGAGGTTTGTAGAAGACATATGCTCTGTTGGAAGTTGAAAGGTGAGGAAGATAAATTGAATTGTTAATGCAATTCTTACAAATGGACATAAATTTCAACATCTCAATCAATAGGTTTTTATCCACAAATACAAAGAAAATAACAACAACAATATGTTTGATTGAACTGTATCTAGTATCCAATATTACTGTAACCTCAGTAGAATTCGTATGTTAAGTGCCAACATTTTAAATAATAATATCCATGTATATACGTGCGCGTCCGTAGCATAGTAAGGGGTAGTGAGCTCGATCACATTCCAAGCGTACCTGGTTCAAACTCCGCGGTGGGCACGTTTGGAAGCAAATTATTCCCTGGAATTTTACGAACTGTAAAATAGACCTCATCGTTCAAAAAGCAATGGCAAACTACTGAACGTATAAATGGTGCTTAGAAAAATCGACGACTCATTTACTGTTGTTGATGGCTACGTCTTGTAAAAGGATATGCCACGATTTTCATGTTTTTTTCATATATGTATACAGTGGCGGCTCGTGGTCCTTTTTCTTGGTGGGGCCAGACACAAATTTTCGGAAAAAGCATGGGTTTTGAAGTATTTATTTTTATTTGTCTATTCGGGGAAGATATTCGCCCTTTCGATTATTGGTGGGGCCGGGCCCTACTGGCCCTTAATGACGAGCCGCCCCTGTATGTATATATATATATATATATATATATATATATATCATTGTTACATGTCAATAGTCTTTGATTGAATAAAAGTCATCAAGAGAAGCAATTTACAATACGTCGTGCAAGTACAAGACAACCTATAACACAGAGCACTTTCATTAATATATAACGTGTGAGAGAAGACGACGACTAGAATTGACCCAGCGGTCAAATGTTGACAGCATTCTCTAGAGTGCGGCATTTTTCATACGTCGGTACTTGTAACGTCTGAAGGTGTCATCCACAAAGTGGTCTGCTTATAGCCAGAGAGAACAGTCCTGGGGTTATGTTTGTGTACACGTCCAAATTGAGCACGTGGTGTGAAGGCATTGCAGCACCTCAGTCCGGCAATTCCATTATACTAGACTCATTTGTCTAGGGAATGAAGCATTTCCAGGAGAAATGACTATAACAGAAATATTGGCAACAGTAGTCTGCCCATTTCTTCTGCTGAATAGAGGAGTGTTATATTATCCATATTTGTTCTCCTTCTAAATTCACTTGAAGTGCTTCAATTATTCTTACTGAGATAAATCCTCTTTTGATCGACACAACACTTAAATGTCTGTGTCTCTTCGACTCGTGAGCTGGTGTCCACTCTGGTCAACTAAAATCTGTACTTTTCTCTTACAGTAATATGATATCGGATTTCATATTCAAACTATTTTCCTCCCTTGTTTGTAAAGGGAGACAAGTAGTAGCTCGAGAAAAAAAGAGACGTAACTGTGATAGTTATGTAATGCCACAGGAAACATCATTTATTATGTAAGATTTTCTGTCTCTCTTCTTTTGAGTCAGTCTCATGTAGTCTGATTCCCTTGTGCAATCCAGCGCAATTTTACACACTCCAAAGACAGTCATCTGAGATTTATGAACTTCATCAATGCCCAACACGGTTTATCTGACATCACGAGGCAACCACTATTTACATTAAATATTCACAACTAAAAGCACAATACAACTTAAAGCTTTTAGCTAGTTTTCCATTGGGGGTAGACTTTTGAAACATGAGAGATTCTGGTGCAGATCATGTCACATATTTCTTATACTTTGCACGCTAATATTTTGCACACTTTCAGACACACAAAATTACAATGGTTTAATCCCTATATAAATTCTAACTCTAAAGTCTCACAAATTACAAGAATCAACAGTTTAATTCCTACGCAAATGTTACTCTATAAACCGCACAAAAGTACAATAGGTTAATGGGTAAACACGTACAAACAAAGTACTACAGTTTTACAAAATACATAAACAGTGACGATAAACAGCAACATTTCGACCAAAAGGCCTTTATCAAGCAAACAATACAACAAGAATGACGAATTTCGAGGAACACTACAAATGGACGATTACATGTGGAAACATAAACCTATCTGATGAAAATCTGGGAATAAAAACGAACAACGAAATGAGTGCAACACAAAACCGAAAGTGGAAAGGAGAGGAACAATAAACAATATAGTGGATAAATGACACATATATGGAGCAAACACCTTGATTGCCAGCCCTTACCCGGAGATGTGCTTACATCTGCCATGCATCGGTTCAGGCATTACTCTTAGACCGAGGCCTCTACTATCTTAGACCCCCAAGTCTGACAGGGTTAAACTTATCTTAACTTTCACCTCATTCCCTGGTGAGTCTTTTATCATCTCCCATTCTTCAGTCTGATACGATCTGAACAGTTCAGTCTTCAACACTATCTTTGTAGCGTACAGACGGGAAGAAGCCTCAGGATTTGTTGGTACATGTTCGCTCAAGCCTTGACATCAAGGCCTTGGTCAATACATTGCTGTTATCGTACACTGTCTTATGTCATTTGTAAACTGTAGTACTTTGCTTTCAAGCTACCTATCCTAAGACAGTTTTACGTGAGTCTCCATACATCTATGTTCACTGAATGCATAACAATTTGTACCAAATACATTTATCTTATTATGTGACTCGATTCGACATTGATCATAAGTTTTCTTATGATCGATTTTTTTTTATTATGATGTTAATGTGATCTGTTCTAAGAACATGACATGGAAAGAGAGCTGATACTACAGCTAAACAAGCTCTCAGAACACAACAAAATTATTCTCCAGTGGATACCAGCCCACTGTGGAGTTCCAGGAAATGAGAGAGCAGACATGCTGGCTAAGGATGGAACAAAACTTACACAACAGAAACACCCAGTATCACTACCAGAAATCAAGACACATATCAAAAGAAAGTACAAGAGGTATGGAGGCAACAAACCCACAGCAAACACCACAAGATCCCATCAGCAGACTAAACAGAAAACAGCACACAACAATCTTTCGCTTAAGAACAGATCACTGCAGGCTCAACCGCCACATGCACAGAATAAAGCCTGCTCAGACTGCACAGTGTACATGCCAGACAGAAACACAGACTCCAGAGCACATCCTGCAGTCATGTCCATCATACATACACCAACGAAATGAAACATGGCCTCATGAACAAAGCTTACAGACCAAGATATGGGGAACTCTCGAAGAACTCCAACTGACATGCAGCTTCATAGAGGCAACCCATCTCATGATTTAGACGAGCATACGAAACCGAACGCAAAGAAGAAGAAGAAGAAGATCACAGTGTAACAGAAGAATTACTTTTTGACCTCTGGTAACCAGAATCAGTAGCACTAATTTATCAACCTCAATCTCTAAATTCTCAAAGAAAGATAGAGAAAATAATCTAGTGAAGAAAGTAACCACAATAGAACATCTTCACTGCACATTTCCAGAAGACAGCTGGACAAGACTTTACACATATTGATCGACAATGAAGGCCACCATGAATGGTGGAGCGGGAGTTTATATTAAGCACACAGAGGTAACTATTGTGTCTTTGGTGGCCCTCATTGCACGAATATGTTTCAACTGCAAAACAGATCGCTCAGCCCTCCTGATGACATCACAGCGGATAAATAAGCATCAAGCCCCTTACATGCAAGATGGTCTTTCTTACAGACTCACTATCATCTATACAATCCGTGGAGGCTAAACCCACTGACAGCACGGGTCAGAATCTAGAAAGAGAACTTAAACTTTGTGATAAAAGACAGCAATTTACCTGCAGTGGATTCCATCTCCCTGTGTCATTGAAGACAATGAGAGTACCAATGGTTGGGCTAAAGAAGGCAGTACCAAAGATAAATCTACCAACCGCTGTCTTTTCAAGAGGTGAAATCCTCATAAAGAGAGAGAGAATCTGCAGTAGACTGGAAGACAATAACTGGACATGATTATGGAAAAAACTTTCTAAAAGATCTCAGCAGAACAAAGCAGATTAATATATTTCGCCTACGCATCGGACACTGAAGTCTCAATCGACATTTACATAGACTAGAAATAAGTCAAACAGCTCTCTGCCATTGTCAGCAGTCGGAACAGACACCGGAGCATGTCATGCAAGACTGTACTCTCCTGAATGAGCTGAGAAGCAACTAGGCAATACCTAGTCGACCTGAAAACTAAGCTTTGTGTAAACCTAACAGACCTGAAGATGACTTCCTAGATTGTGCTTCCACATTGAATTAAGCACATAGCCAGAGATTGCGGAAGTAGAAGATGCCATCATGGATGTGTTATTTTGGTGAGAATACACTCTTCAGTGTCGTCATTCATAAAAACTTAGCATGCTGGTTGCTACGGATGCACATTAAAACGAGCTGTGTATTATGCAACATACAATTGAAATTTTCCGAACAGGCAATTGTTGATGCCTCAAATATACTGCAACAATGAAACATACAAAACAACAAACTTGTCTTTCTTTGCAACTGCATATCAGTCCAGCAGGCCACACACAGGACACCAGAAGATAATATGGAAAGAGATATAACACTATAGCTAAACTAACTCTCAGAACACAACCAAATTAGTCTCCAGTGGATACCCGACCACTGTGGCGTACCAGAAAATGAGAGAGCAGACAGGTTGGCTAAGGAGGAAACAAAACTGATACAACACAAACATCCAGTGTCTCTATCAGAAATCAAGACACATATCAAGCGAAAAAACAAAGAGTTGTGGAGACAACAAGCCCACAGCAAACACCCACAAGACACCATCAGCAGACTAAGCAGAAAACAGTACACAACAATCTTTTGCCTAAGAACGGGTCACTGCAGGCTCAACCATCACATGCACAGATTAAAGCCTGCTCAGATTGCACAGTGTGCATGCCAGACAGAAACACAGACTCCAGAGCACATCATGCAGTCATATTCATCAAACGTATACGAACAAAACGAAATATGGCCTCATGAACAAAACTTACAGAGCAAGTTATGGGAAACTCTCGAGGAGCTCCAACTGACATGCGGCTTTATAGCGGCAACACATCTCTAGTTCAGACGAGCATACGAAGCCGAACGCAAAGGAGAAGATTTCTACAGTTGTCATTCACAGAGACAGCATGCACTAAACATTTCAGCATGCAGATTATAAACCATGGTCGGACTCGGATGCAACGAAACTAAAGAAGACAACTGTAAAACAATTATTTTTATATTATTATTTTGCGTTGCTTATTTTCAAGGCCAGCGAAGAAAACGAAGATTTCTAGGGAAAAAAGGATATGTCACACACTTCTAGAAAGAAAGAATTCGTAAACATATCTTTTGGCATGCAATTAGCCTTGTGAATGTTTTGTATTAAAACTGTTTGCGAAATCGGTACACTTTTGATTTGTACAGCAGTCGAGACACGGCAAATAAAATATACATAACGGCTTGGAATGAGACGTCATGGAGAAGAAAAAAAAGCGACAGAAGTCTTATATAATGCACTCGCTCTTACAGGTTGAAAAGAAAGCGACAGAAGTCTTATATAATGCACTCGCTCTTACAGGTTGAAAAGAAAGCGACAGAAGTCTTATATAATGCACTAGCTCTTACAGGTTGAAAAGAAAGCTACAGAAGTCTTATATAATGCACTCGCTCTTACAGGTTGAAAAGAAATCGACAGAAGTCTTATATAATGCACTCGCTCTTACAGGTTGAAAAGAAAGCGACAGAAGTCTTATATAATGCACTCGCTCTTACAGGTTGAAAAGAAAGCGACAGAAGTCTTATATAATGCACTCGCTCTTACAGGTTGAAAAGAAAGCGACAGAAGTCTTATATAATGCACTCGCTCTTACAGGTTGAAAAGAAAGCTACTTTCCGAAGTAGAATAGGGTTATGCTTCAACTTTTTCTGTATTAGTCTGGAAACAGTGGCCAATTACCCAAAATCAAATTACTATAATTAATTACTACAAAAATAATATATTAATATTTTTAAAAATATTAAAACTAAAGTACTGTTTATTCAGTTTGGAAATATCCACTGATGCATTATCACAAACTCTGAATATGCAAAGCATGTGTTAGTGATCTCTATGGAACTGAACTTGACACAGAGTGCAGTCCTCTATGGAACTGATACTTGGACAACAGAATGCAGTCCTCTATGGAACTGATACTTGGACAACAGAGTGCAGTCCTCTATGGAACTGATACTTGGACAACAGAGTGCAGTCCTCTATGAAACTGATACTTGGACAACAGAGTGCAGTCTTCTATGGAACTGATGCTTGGACAACAGAATGCAGTCCTCTATGGAACTGATGCTTGGACAACAGAATGCAGTCCTCTATGGAACTGATACTTGGACAACAGAGTGCAGTCCTCTATGGAACTGATACTTGGACAACAGAGTGCAGTCCTCTATGGAACTGATACTTGGACAACAGAGTGCAGTCCTCTATGGTACTGATACTTGGACAACAGAGTGCAGTCTTCTATGGAACTGATACTTGGACAACAGAGTGCAGTCCTCTATGGAACTGATACTTGGACAACAGAGTGCAGTCTTCTATGGAACTGATACTTGGACAACAGAGTGCAGTCCTCTATGGAACTGATACTTGGACAACAGAGTGCAGTCCTCTATGGAACTGATACTTGGACAACAGAGTGCAGTCCTCTATGGAACTGATACTTGGACAACAGAGTGCAGTCTTCTATGGAACTGATACTTGGACAACAGAGTGCAGTCCTCTATGGAACTGATACTTGGACAACAGAGTGCAGTCCTCTATGGAACTGGTACTTGGACAACAGATGAGAATGTAGAAAGCATGTTAAGAGGATTCGAGGGAAGATTTCTTAGGAAAATACTTGGATATGCCTGAAAGGATAAGATTAAAAATATCAAACTTCAAGAACTAACTAGTCTGAGGAACGTAAATAAAGAGAAACAAAAGAGACGATGGCGATGTATAGAACGTGTCTTAGCAATAAGAAAAGAAAGACGGTCAAGGCAAGCATTGCAGTGGACACCACAGGAGCAACGGAAAAATGGAGACGTATGGACACATGGATGAAATATTTTATAACAGAGTTCAAAGACATGCATAGAACTTGGTTCAAGGTAGAAACAAAGGCATAAGATTGAATTGAATGGAAAACGTTTGATCTATGCCTTATGCACCCTCAGGCGACGAATACTAATGATGATCACTAGCGACTTTCCAACTGCTCAGACTGCACAGTGTGCATGCCAGGCAGAAACACAGACTCCAGAGCACATCCTGCAGTCATGTCCATCATACATACACCAAAGAAATGAAACATGGCCTCATGAACAAAGTTTACAGACCAAGCTATGGGAACTCTCGAAGAACTCCAACTGACATGCAGCTTCATAGAGGCAACCCAGCTCATGGTTTAGACGAGCATACGAAACCGAACGCAAAGAAGAAGAAGAATTGCAAACTAGAAATACTCATAGTCTCATATCTCATCAATACAAAGGACGTGACGCTCAAAAGAGATCCCATTGTTGCGATTGTAGGCAGACTTGTAGATTTGAAAACACGTACAATATGATAGTATCCTTATTTCATCCAACGAGAGCAAAGATGCAACAAATTGGTTTTGAGAGAGCTTGAATTATTGGACTCCGTATCACTTCCGGTTTCAATGTGGCGACAAACAGCGACAAACAGCTGTGTTAGTTTTTGGTTAGCGGTGGATGTCGTTTATTGTGTCCTGTTTCTGTGTTATCTCTCGAGTTGTATTCACGAATTCTTCACGCGGGATATCTGTGCTCAACGTTGGAATTTTGTATTCCATGGATGGCAAAGTTGGAGTTGGATGGTGGCCAATATTCTCAATGACATTTGCTTACGCACTGTGCTCGCTCTAGCTTGAATGTGGACGTTAAGGATGATCCTTCTATTCTTTTGAAAAGGTTCTGAAGTTGTATAGACATTTGGGCCAAAAGACGTACAGTTTTAGAGAATATACACAGTAGTTTTATAGACCTGCCTCAATTTAATGTACAATTCTTCATCTGAGTGTCTGGAGAATCAACGGTCGCGGGGATAGAACACCGTCCACGGAACTGGAAAATGTAGTTTCATACCATTGTACTTAACCGATTAATCATTGATAATAAATGTATCTTGTTATCAGTAAGTATTTGTTTAACTATTCATTTCCTGAAGTTCCGTATCGTAGAAGAAACAGTTAAATAAACAAACTCTCCCAAATAGGAGAGAACGGGAGAGCAAAGATAGAGAGAGATAGAGAGAAGAAAGAAACTATAAAAAGAAGACACTGTAGCTTATCATAATTCTACGGTTAACGCCTGTGTAACAAATATTTATACGGAACATCGACGTGTGCGTCGGTAGCAGTGCTAATCTGTGAGCTCGAGAGTAGTGCTAACTCCCGTGGGCCAGAAAGCAAAGCAAACGTGAGTCTTAAAGCCAGATAATCTTTAGTCGCCACGTAACCTGAGAATGACTAAGTGCAGTTTATCGCTGACGTGGAGAAAGTAGTAGCTGAGTTTTAACAGGACGACACGCGCACATTCTAAATTATCACTGACACAAGGGTACAATTACAAATTTAACACACGCACAAATGCGTAATCACAAGAATATTACAATAAATAACTTCGGTGATTTCAGAAATATCAGTCGAATGATATCATATAAATATCATACGCGATACGGATCTTAGAGAAATTGCAGTGATAAGGAGTATAGACTATGTGAAATGGTTATTGGTTACTCGTTATTAAACTGACGTCATTGCACTCCGGGCAGACCTATACGTGCTCAGGTTTTCACAATAGATAACGAAGAGTATGCATACTGGTAGCTCACTGATTAAACACACTCTTCACTCTGCTCCTCAGGCATCCTGTTCTACCTGTACAACGGGTAACTTCAAACTACTTAAATCGCTGGATCGATTCAACATCTATGTTAGTGTCCTCATCGAACAGAAAGTCGCGAAGAGACCGAAGAACATCCCTCTTATCCATCTTCAACTCCCCAACAATCGATGCTGTTGATACAAGCATGTCCGCTCTCTCATTACCGCGAACACCCGCATGCACAGGACAGTAGATCCACTTAAGCCTCTGGGGGTTAGAAACTTCTATAGACATCCACTCGTACCGAAACCTGCATTTTTGGATCTTGTGAAACATCGACCGAGGGTCGGATACAACAACGGCTTAAGTAAATGGAGTCCCAGAGAGCCAATGGATGATAGTAGTATGTGAACTAATTGTTGCAAGTATAGAGCTATGTGAACTGAATGTAGCAGTTTTATAATTATGTGAACTGATTGTTGCAAGTATAGAACAATGTGAACTGAATGTAGCAGTTTTATAATTATGTGAACTGATTGTTGCAAGTATATAACTATGTGAACTAAATGTTGCAAGTATATAACTATGTGAACTGATTGTTGCAAGTATATAGCTATGTGAACTGAATGTTGCAAGTATATAACTATGTGAACTGATTGTTGCAAGTATATAACTATGTGAACTGATTGTTGCAAGTATATAACTATGTGAACTGATTGTTGCAAGTATATAGCTATGTGAACTGAATGTTGCAAGTATATAACTATGTGAACTGAATGTTGCAAGTATATAACTATGTGAACTGAATGTTGCAAGTATATAACTATGTGAACTGATTGTTGCAAGTATATAGCTATGTGAACTGAATGTTGCAAGTATATAACTATGTGAACTGATTGTTGCAAGTATAGAACTATGTGAACTGAATGTTGCAAGTATTTAACTGTGTGAACTGATTGTTGCAAGTATATAACTATGTGAACTGATTGTTGCAAGTATATAGCTATGTGAACTGAATGTTGCAAGTATATAACTATGTGAACTGATTGTTGCAAGTATATAACTATGTGAACTGATTGTTGCAAGTATATAACTATGTGAACTGATTGTTGCAAGTATATAACTATGTGAACTGAATGTTGCAAGTATATAACTATGTGAACTGATTGTTGCAAGTATATAACTATGTGAACTGATTGTTGCAAGTATATAACTATGTGAACTGATTGTTGCAAGTATATAACTATGTGAACTGATTGTTGCAAGTATATAACTATGTGAACTGATTGTTGCAAGTATATAACTATGTGAACTGATTGTTGCAAGTATAGAACTATGTGAACTGATTGTTGCAAGTATAGAATTATGTGAACTGATTGTTGCAAGTATAGAATTATGTGAACTGATTGTTGCAAGTATAGAATTATGGAAACATACTTTTGAAAATGTAGAAATCAACGTCAGTGTTACCTCTGAAGTCGGAGAGGGCGCGCCTGTATGGCGGAGACATTGTTTTAAAAAAAGGAAAGCATGTTTCACGCAAAAATAAGTCAGAAGTGCCTACTACGCCTGAATTCATATATGGGAGAACGTAAGAAGAAGAAGAATTTTCAATGGAAACATAAAGAAGCTACAGCTGAATTCAAAGTGCTGTATGGATCGGAAACATAAAGAACGAAGAACTTCAATGACAAAGTGTTGTGCTGTATGGATCGAAACATAAAGAAGACTAAACTATTAGCTAAAGACTCAATGACAAAGTGGTTGTGCTGTATGGATCGGAAACATAAAGAACAACTAAACCATTAGCTAATAAATTGCAAACATTCAACAACTGATGTCTGCGCCAATCAGATAGACGAGATGGTTTGATAAGGTCACAAATGAAATGAGGAGCTGATGAAGAATATGAAACAGATCCCAGTAAACCAAAATGTGAAGAAAATACACTGGTGATGGATAGCACACATCATGAGAAAACACGAAGGGGATATAACAAGAAGAGCCCTTTCCTGGAACTCACATAGAAAGTGACAAAGAGGAAAACCTAAAAATACATGAAGATATTTGTAGGTAGAGATTAATGATATACGCAAAATATGGAAGTGAGTGCAAGGGATAGCTAAAGACAGGAAGACTTGGTATGAGTTGGGGGACCTACACACCGACCGGGGTCTAAAAGGCACAAAAGAGATAAATATATACATTTTATGCAAGCTAGCTTCCCTTTGATCTCATTATGTTTAAACTGAATGCTCTCCTTAACAATCAATACGGTTCTACTTATTCTGTTCTAATTACTTCTGTAAAAATTAGTTTATCTATTTCTTTAT
Organism: Arion vulgaris; assembly: GCA_020796225.1. Classification (NCBI taxonomy): domain Eukaryota; kingdom Metazoa; phylum Mollusca; class Gastropoda; order Stylommatophora; family Arionidae; genus Arion; species Arion vulgaris. The sequence goes on from CM036753.1 coordinate 23,920,575, forward strand.
TTGTTTCAATTTGTACGTTGTCACCTAGTTATTCATATAGATTTGTTTTAAAGTTCTTAACACACAGTTTTGTCTCGTTTGGATTTCTATGACACCAGTGGCTAGCGAAAGTAAATGAGAGATAATGGCGTGAAGAGCTGATTGACAACAGGAAGGAAGCAGAAAGTGGAAAGGTCAACAGTCTGACTAAGTAGCGACGAGCTCTTGTTTATCTTGTTAGATCAGACTAGCATTCTTTGCCTCTCCTGAAATCTATTTCTGAATTTCTGTTACTCTAAATGGAATGACGATATAATTACCAAGGGCATTCCCTGGAAGAGTCTCCAGTCGGGACCTTTATCCACTTTGCAGCTCACCAGACACTTAACCAATTTGTTCACTGAGATCATTAATTTTGTCAAGAAGATTTCATTCACCAAGCATCCAAGAGTATGGAACAGGGGTCAAAAGTAAAACACACAAACTACGACATTGCGAATATGGTGGGACAATTATTTTCTAGTATTAGTGAAGAACAAAATGCTTGACTGCTCTGACAAGGTTTGAGGTGTCGTGCTCCTTCATAAGGTCAACAGCATTAAGGCCTTCATTGAAGAGCCATTTGTGGCAGAGAGAAAATGGGCACTCGTAATTCACGATCTTCTTGGGCAGGAAATGAACATTGAGAACAAATAGCCCTAGAGCTGTAGATCTCGTCCCGAGAACTAAAGAAGAACAACACTTGCGGAAATGAGGTAATATTTTATCAATTAGTCTAAGCATCTTTGTCTGTCTTGGGCGCCCATCCTTACAATAACTCTGCAATATCCGAAGAGCTCTAGCGAAGACGAGTAGCTTTGATTTCACGCGCATGAATAAGATAGCCATCATTGTCTCGCCACCCACACTGCTTGACAAAGTTTTCTTCGCTCGATATTTTTTTTTCCCATCCAACTTCCCCCAACTCCGGAATCTTGCATCCGTTTCTCTCAAACCCGACTAAGAATTTTAGAGCTGGTGATCAATGAAGAATGCAGAGCCTCAAAACTCTCTTCATCACTTGTTCAAAGCCAAAGATTTCACCATTATGATTTTCTGCCTTCTTAAAAATAAACACATCGGGAATATTCTCCTTTTTCTCACAAATCTGGAAGCGACATCTTGTTCGTTCGCAACCCCCACCATGCGCGTGTGAATGTGTGATTGAAAGACACTGTCTTCTAATGTTAAAGGAGTTATATTTGTCCTGAAGGCTGAATACTCTGCTACAGTATTCCACAGTTCATGCGCGAGTACTCATCCTTTTGTTGTAGTTTCCAACTCTCGGAAATTAAAGTCAATGGTCAAAGCGCACACGGCTTTTGAAATTTGTTGACCTGAAGTGACACAGAATTGACTGAGAGATGTCTTCTAATGAGCTTGTTATAGGTGATTGTTGATGACAATGTGATTCGCTTAATTCTGTATTTGGCAGGTGGTCGCAGACAACCCATATACCGATCTAGTGACACCATATTTCTTATTTTATTTTCTCTGTCTCAGTCTAAAGTCTAAATAAACACTGAGATCTAACATAGTAAAGTCAATAAAGATACAAAACTTAATTTGATTAAATTAGTAGGATGCGAGTAAGGAAAAAGATTGAGGATGAGGAAGGTTGAAAAAAGGGGAAGGTGTATTATTCGTTTAAAGGCTTAAAGGGGAAGATTATTCGTAAGTTGCACGAGTAGAAAGTAAAGGTTTAAAGGGGAAGGTATTATTCGTAAGTTGCACGAGTAGAAAGTAAAAGGTTTAAAGGTGGAAGATATTATTCGTAAGTTGTAGGAGTAGAAAGTAAAAGATTTAAAGTTGAAGATATTATTCGTAAGTTGCACGAGTAGAAAGTAAAAGGTTTAGAGGGGCAGATATTATTCGTAAGTTGTAGGAGTAGAAAGTAAAAGATTTTTAAAGGAAGGTATTATTCGTGTTGCACAGTAGAAAGTAAAAGGCTTAAAGGAAGGTATATCGTAAGTTGCACGGTAAAAGTAAAAGGTTATGGGGAGAGATATTGTCTCGAAGTTGCACGATGTAAACGTAAAAGTTTAAAGCAGATATTATCTAAAGTTGCACTATAGAAAGTAAAAGGTTTAAAGTTGAAGGTATTATTCGTAAGTTGCACGAGTAGAAAGTAAAAGTTTAAAGTTGAAGGTATTATTCGTAAGTTGCACGAGTAGAAAGTAAAAGGTTTAATGGGGAAGATATTATTCGTAAGTTGCACGAGTAGAAAGTAAAAGGTTTACCTCTGAAGTCGGAGAAGGCGCGCCTGTATGGCGGGCGACACTAATAATAAGTAAAGCAGGCCTTCACGCAAAAATCAGTCATGCGCCCTGACTATGTCTGAATGTAAAAGGATGAAAGAGGTGGTGGGTGGGGAGGACTAGCAACTTGGTCTCGGAAGGAATTCAGTCAAGATGATATACTGTACCAGTAAAATTATGTAACTAAAAGCTAAATTTGACAACTAGGAATTAACTTATAAATCAATGCAATCGTATTCACAAAATATGAAACAATAATCGATATCATATATAATTGAGAGTACTCAAAGATACAAGAACTTAAACCTCTAGGGACCAAAAAAAGGGAAACAATACATGTCAGCTCGTCACCTCAATCATAGCCACCTTGAAGCAAATAGAAATATTTGTTAACGGTGACTCCCACCTAGACATACTGAACCTTGAGCGGAAATGTGGGAGAAATTATCATAATACGTAATCGATTGCCTATCGACTCGGACACAAGGGGTAGGGGTTCAATCCCACGCTCGGTGTTCCCCACTTGAGGAAAGGAATTGACACTCCTATCTTCTGCTCACTAGGGTCTAGAAATTGGAAGTGACAGGCACTTCATATCTTAAGATTTGAAATGGCTGCGGAAATTTTAACAAATTGTATATAGTCATGCGTCCAGAAACTTGGACTGCACCAAGAGGATATGGACTTTAAATGGACTTCTTAAGGTGTGTGAGGACAAATGATAGCGACAGACAAAAAAGGAGAGAAAACATTGTAAATTAACATATGACCGAGTCATATGAGGTAAAACTCGGTGCAATGAAGCCAGTCTTTTGGCTTTAAAACCCTTTTTTAAACTTGATGTTGTTTTTAAACGTTTACTTGCCCGCCTGCCCAGCGTGTTCGTAGCGCGTTGGACGACGGTCTGACAAGTCCTCTGTAAGTGCGGGTTCAATTCCGCGGGCTAGCAGAAAAAGCCACAGGTTCTCCAGATTTACGGTGTTCGTGGCACCGAACCGAACTGTTACGATGTCCATGGCACCGAGCCGAAGAGCTAAAAGATCAAGTGCTTCTGGATCGGGAAAAAACAAAACAAAACAAAAACGTTTACTTCAAGCTTTGTGTTGATTGAAATAGCAGATTGTAGGTCTATCTCCCAACAACTACATTTATCGTACATTGAAATTCTTAAGCTTTTGCTTCCGACTCTATTTTTTTTTGGTCACTATACTAAGCTGTCAAGTAAATTGTCTCATTTTGTATCCCTCTATCTCTCTATTTCATTTAAATCCATTTCATGTCTCTTCGGTGTATGTTTACTCTCATTCTATTGTCATTCTTACTGTTTCCTTCTTCTCTTGGACTCCGTTTACTGGGACCATTATGGTATCTGATTTTCAGTCGATGCTACGAACGGTTCAAAATGGCAGGTTGCGGTATGAGTGAATGTCATCTATTGAAGTTTCTAACCTCCAGAAACTTACGTAGGCCAACTGTCCTAGGCGTACAGGTGTTTGTGGCAATGAAAGAACGGACAGGATTGCATCAACATCATTCATTGTCGGGGAGCTGAAGATGGATAATCGAGATGGTCGCCCGTCTCTTCACGACAGTCTGTTGGATGAAGACGCTAAAATAGATGTTGAATCTATCCAGCGAATTAAGGAGTTTAGAGTTACCAGTTTTACAAGTAGAACTGAATTACTGAGGGATATAGTGAGAAGTGTGTTTAACCAGCAAGTCATAGGAACCATCAGTATGCATACCCTTCGACATCTGTTGGGGAGAAACTGAAGCATCTATGGGTCTGCTCGTAGTTTAATGACGTCTGTCCAGTAACCATAACTTTACGGTTTGCTAAGATGTACATTTTTTTCCCAGAAGGATTCCATCTCTGTCACATAATGGTAGCAAATGATCTTGAAATAACAGAGACCCGGACATTTAAAAAAACCACACAATGTCAACAAGTAAACAGAGGTTAATAAACAGTTTTAATGCAATATACAAGAATTTTAGTCATTTATTTCAAACAATTCTGTTCACAATAACAATACATACTGCAATCATGACTTTACTGCCATTACTACTAATCCTTCTTTTTTAATTATGAAGTAAGGATGCAACTGTTACTTCAAACCCCTTCCATAATGGGAGCTGTCTTTTAACAAAACCACTTGTTCATACAATGTCAACAGGCAAGTTGTATAAAAGTTTAACATTTTTTAGCATTTATTACATTTTTCACTACATAATTCATCATGCTTTTTACACTATCATTCTTTTTTTATGCATGATCAAGCTTTTTCAGCACTATTCATTAGCTCTTTTTCAGCACTGTTCATTAGCTTTTTTCAGCACTGTTCATTAGCTTTTTTCAACACTGTTCATTAGCTTTTTTCAGTACTGTTCATTAGCTTTTTTCAACACTGTTCATTAGCTTTTTTCAACACTGTTCATTAGCTTTTTTCAGCACTGTTCATTAGCTTTTTTCAGCACTGTTCATGGGCTGTCTTTGTCAGCACTGTTTGTGGGCTCTGATTCCTCTATTTCCGCACCTAATGTTCTTGGTCATATATGAATGATCTAAGTCTGATGCGAATTCTAACTGAATAATAATGGAAAATTGAGACTGGTAACATGTAGAATATCATGGACAGAAAAGAAAACAAATTGATCTATCTAGAAAGAACTACAATTCAAAGAAAACTGGATGATGCTACAAAAAAGAATGAGTAAATTGAAGTATTTTGTACAAATAAAGAGACACAAAGGGTTGAATAAAACTATTATGGAAAGAGACATCCCAGCAAATAGAAGAAGGGGAAGGACATGGAGAAGAAGGATTCATGATGTAACATGATGTGAGCATGATGGCAGCAGAGTTAGGACATCTAGTCTATGAGTGAAATTCCAAAGGACTGTTAGGGTAGCAAAATTCTGCTCAGGACAAGCTATTTGATGAGAACATGTAAAACAGCCATCATAATACCAATATGGAAAAAAGGGCAACAAAAGAGAATGCAATACATACAGAGGCATATCATTATTAAGTCATGTTGGGAAACTATATGCTAAAATTTTGGAATCTAGAATCAAACCTATAATAGAACCACAGCTGAACATCGCTCAATTTGGGTTCAGAAAGGGAAAGAGTTGCACTGATGCCCTGTTCACACTAAGGCAACTCAGCGAAAACACCATAGAATATGACAAACAGCTCAACTTAGCATTCATAGACCAAGAAAAAGCCTTTGATAGAATAAACAGAAACAAACTATGGACCATACTAAGTGAATATGGAATTCAGGGCCAACTATTAGACAATATTAGAGCGCTATACCAAAAATGCTCAAGCGTAGTACGAACAAGCGACGGCCTGACAGATGAATTTGAATTATCATCAGGAGTAAGGCAGGGATGTGTGCTTTCGCCTATACTTTTCAATATTTACATAGACAGGATAACGCAAGAAACCAAGACAGATAACAACCTCGATAACAACTACAATTTAATAAACGAACTACTCTTTGCAGATGATCAGAGTATAATTTACAACAACGAACACAAACTTCAACAACACATAAATGCCCTGCAAGCCACATGCGAAAAATATGACATGAAAATTAACACCTCCAAAACAGAAGTCATGACAATAAGCAGGTCAACAGGTCAACTAAATATACACGTGAATAATGTCAAAATACAACAGACTCCAGAATTCAAATATCTCGGGAGTATATTCACAGCAGATGGACAGAGAAATCGAGACTAGATGCCAGAAGGCAAATGTAGTGACATACCAACTGTCACCACTATTAAAACATCCAAGCATTAACATGGCAGTCAAACGACAACTGATAAACTGCATATTTATTCCAACTCTCTGCTATCAGTGCCAAACATGGCCCCTGACTAAGACACAAGAAAGAAAAATTACAACATGTGAAATGAGATGTCTACGAAAAGCTGTCAACGTTACAAGGCGAGATAGAGTGAGAAACGAGAATATCAGAAGCATCGTTGGTACTATACCATGCATACAGTACATCGAGAAGCAAAGATTCAAGTGGTTCGGCCATTTAATGAGAATGGAACCACATTTACTACCATCACGTGCCTATAATAATCGACACTCAGGGCGCAGAGCACGAGGCAGGCCAAGAACAAGATGGATAGATAACATCTCAGAGTCCCTGCGAAAGCATGGACTGACAACGTCAAGCGCAACACACCTGGCACAAGATAGAAACTAACTCTCCCACGACGCTTCACGGCAAATGTGGTTAAGATAAGATAAGATAAGATAAGATGTAAAACAGACAGCTAAAATCATTGCTCAGACAAGTGGATAACGAGAATAGAATGATAGCTACTCAGATGTTTGTGTTGTTGTTAACAACACCAACATATTATAATTCACATGAGATTCTAGACAGACTATTCTAAACCACTTCACATGCCAACTTCAAAGTACAAACATGCCAACTAATATGAGTTACCTGAAATTTAGACAAGTTTTTTCATTATATTCAAGTCTGTATAATCTTGTATACTTTCTCTACATGCTTGTCCATTATAAATGGAAACAGACTTATAATGAAGATTGAACAACCAAAAAAAAAACTTACAACATGACTGCATCATCGTTTTGTACAGTTTCTAATGAACAAAATCATTTGTTTGGGTTTGAACATGAATGAAAAGGGAATTAGTATTTCACAAGTCTACTGTGATGATCATAAAAATGATAGTCATATTCTTGTGTTTACTATGTTCAACAAATCTCTAGAATTTGTGAGCTTATTTTCATGATTCTACTAGTTTTGATGACTTAATAGGCAGTAACTGTGCTTGTTTTAGAGGAAGACTCAGTCCTTGAGTCACTGCTTCATATCTAATACCATTCTGCTTGCGCTCTTCAGAAAGCCAATACAACATTTCTGTTCTGTCCCATTTTATCTTGTCAATGTATGGTCGGCCCTGTAAATTAGACAGAAAGTTGGTGTTCATGTACTCTTTCTATAGTGCTTTAATAATGCATCTTAACCCATTCGTACTTCTGAACCGATATACTGGCTCATTTGTATTTGAGATATCTCAAAGCCAGTATACTGCCCATTTTATTACACATTGCAAAGTAAATGAGCCCGGACGTTAAAATAATTATGTAGTGCAAGGGTTAATGAGCAATTCTCATTTTTTAAATAGATTAATTAAGTGAAATGCTAAAAAATAACCAACAAAGAATCAACAATACACAATGGCAATTATTGGCTATTAGTTATTGAACCAACTGCAGACAACTCAGGGGATACAAATAGGTAGACAATCTTCCCCAGTAGATATATCAAATGTTATGCATATCGATAGTTCATGCTCAACATCTGCTTCTTTATCTCGGTAGACAAGAGGTTTTGTGCCATGTAGTGTGTTCTGTGCTGAATCACATCGCCTGTTGTGGCTATAGTAGCATGTTCTGTTGTGGCAATCCTTACCAGCTGCTGCAGGTAAAACTGGAGATGATGTAGATGGTGCTTTCACTGCATCTACCTTCGTTAGTTTATGTAGTTCAATGATAAAACCATACTCCTGCTTACTGTCCCTCATGATCAGGTGATCAATCCTATTCATGCAATGCTTAAATACAAACTTCCTCAATATCAATAAAGTAAAGATCCCATTTTCATACCATGTGTTATACTAGGGGATCATGTCTGTATTTATGTTTGACAATATGCGAACGATAGGTGATGCACATCAATATAGATGCAGCATCATTTGTCATGATGATCCTTGGTCCATAAGCAACTGCAGTATGTGTCACCTTATCCATCGCAAATGCACAAACTATCTGTGCTTTAATGCAAGCAATTCTGTTCTCATGTTACAATGAATATGTGCATATAGAAGATCTACACAAGAACCTGGAGGTAAAAAGCAGTTAGATATTCTATTCTCTGAGGTCGGACCCGATAGCTGCCCTAGTACATGGAGTTCTTGAGAGATATCTGAGGGCAGCAGCAGCAATTCCCATTGAAACTGGTAAACAATGGTTCTAATTTGTGAGATCTTCTTCTTCTTTCCGTTCGTTCTTTACGACCAATTTTAATCACTCTTTGTGATATGATTGATCTTTGCCAAGAACGTGTATACGTTGCACATTGGTTTGGTAGGCCCCTAAACACATATAATTCTACACATTTGGTAACAGTGGTTCTATTCTTTACACCCCAAATTTGGACCCCGGTAACCACTCGGGCGATTTGTGAGATAATATTAATGAAGATTTTTTTAGCTTTAATTATAGAATCAAAAACGAAATAACCCGATATCATAGAAAGAAAGACAATCCTGAAGAAACTAACATTGAACTGAAAAAAAACAAGAGTTGTCTTTCATCAAAGTTTACAATCTGTCTATGGTTTACTAGCATCGTCGGTATCTCTAAAGTTATTTAGCAATATTAGACCACACTTATAAATGAACCAGTTAGAATTGCAACTGGTTATGTTTTATACTAAATTACCTTGTATGTGATGACATCATGAAACTGGTTGCGTATATATTCTATTTCTTTTTTTATCTCATCATCTAGGGCATCAATTTTCTGACAAGAAAAAACAGAACAAATTTTTATCACTTTAAAAAAAACCACAATGTTATGTCAGTGTTATGTTAAATAACATGATATACATTATACTGAAAAAAAATCCTCTTTAATTTGATAAAAACCACAAAAACACAGGACTGTTTTTGCTATAATGCTATTTTATCAGACTAATGTATTGAACAGTTGAAAGTGAAAAATGAATAAAACACACACAAGATTTGTAATAAAGTGGCTGCTGAGAACAAAAATAGTATGTGATATTCTCCACATAAAGACACACAGTGAATGACTTGAACTTATTTAAAATAAAGGGTTACGTATAGTCCTACGCTGCACTAGAGATACTCCTATTGTGAAAATGAGATATGTTCTTAGATTTTTGTCACTACGTTCCCACCATGCAATCACCAAAACCAGAGCATATATGCGGGTTACTGCTGATCTGAGACAGTCACTGCACAAGAATACTAATGATGTTAAGGGTATGAGAAAAAAGCGTAGCATATCGTGGATGTTCCAAGCTGAGAGAACAATTAGTCAAGTGACCACAGTTGCGTCTCTACCAAAAAAGCCAAGAATGGATCCCAATAGACGGTAGTATGATCAACTTCTGCATTGTTATCATTACTTTTTGGAAGGGAATGTAGAGATTGGAGCAAAATGAAATGCTTAAAAGGTTAATCGACAAAGTTGTTTATCTTCTACATGAACTTACTTTGTATAAATAGGTTCTTTGTCTGGATTCTTCAAGTCTGCAGATGCTATTCTTGGAATCTATGGATTACAGGGCACATTTGAATATCATTCACATTTTTTTTTTTACTTGTGTTATGTAAGAGATGACTTAAATACAAAATTACTTACACAAATAACAATTTCATGAAAATTAATATAAATGATTACTCTCTCTCTATCTCTTTCTCCTGCTAACATAAAAACACACGCACACACTAGCACACACACTGACTCTCTCACACACACACTAACCTTTAGCAAAAAATCTGTTTGGATCTGATGCCTGTCTTTCAAATTTCTCCAACTGTGCTAGCAATGTTTCCCTTTGCATTATCAACTCTGATACAAACTCCCATTTTTCAATGGCCTGTAATACAAGGAAGTAAACATTATAAAATAAACAACGCTCCTGACAAAACAAAAGATAATTTGCTGCACCTAATTGACTTGCAAAATCAGATATGCAAATATCCGATAAACATATTTCTGCTTCATTTATCTCTTTGCATAATTATGTATTTTGTACTGCTGGCAGTTACATCAAGTACAACTACTAACAGACCAAAAGTAAATTCAGTGTAACATTTAAAAAGTATGAACAAATTTGAGTAAACTGAAGTCAAAATAAGATTAAAAGGGTTTAAAAGCCAAAGGATTGATTTCATTGCACCGGGTTTTTACCCCATACTGCTCGATCCCTCTCCGCAGAACTGGCACGCTACTGGCCAAGAGTATTGCACAAAGCACGAACTATCAAAATAAGATATTACCACTAACCTCTGCTAATTTATGGAAGTAATCATGACAGCTGTATTTGATTGCCATGTCCAATCTCTGACTGTCTGGAACATGAAGCTGCTGCCATACACATTCAAGTCTGTCCTGAGCACCCTACAGTGACAGCATTATACTAGTATTAAGTTATAACATATGAATATCTCACAAGGAGAGAGAGCAGGTGAAAAGTATAATGAAAACATACAAAATACAGTAAGAAAAGAGACAAGGTGTATTTCTCATCAATCTTTTCTATTCTTCATCTGTCTTATATATCTGCTTCTCTGATTAGTCATTGCTATAATATTTATTTGTTTCTTAATATTGAGACATACAAACAATAAGTTCCAGAAATAACAGCTTTAAAATGTAGGAAAAAGAGAAATATAGAGATTACACTTACGTCTAAGTCTGGCTGAGACACCTTTGATACACTATGAACATGGACTCTGTGAATTATAATAATAGACAAAAAACACTGAGATATACATTAACATCCCTAACTAACAAACAATGAAATCTTTACATAACAGATCAATTTGATCTCAGTTTAACTCTAAATGAAATGTGCATGCATGACGTGTGTGATTATTTATTTATCACAAGAGAACAACACATTTAACTCTTAGTGAACCTGGGCAAAAATCTACATTTTTATACACCATTTAAAATTTTCCATTTTTATACAGCCGGCTATTTTTAGTTTTGTAATGAAACTATAATTGTTTATTTATGAAACATGCACCATATATCAACATTTTTAGAATATAAATAAATGCTCTATTTAGTTACGTTTGTGAAATATTTCAGAATAAGAAACTGCAAATGCAAAATAATTTTTGTGAGAAGGAAACAAATTAAAATATAATAAAATGACATTAAATTATCGCTTACCACTCAATTTATATATATTCTAGACGTCTGCAAGCCATAAAACATGTTTCTGTTCATACCGCATCAATATAACCTGCTGCCTTGCAGGTCGGCTGGGACAGCCAAAGGCTGACGGAGAGCGAACCCAGTAAATGCTTACTGAAACTGGACACATAGCCAAAGGATAGCACCAGAGCTCCAAATGGTGCTGAAGATGTGACGTACAAACCACACCAATGCTAAGGCTGCATAAATCAGATTTCCATATGAATGAGATTTATGGGGAAATCTGGTACACCAGTCTAAGTGGTGATCGCGAAGAAGAAAGATACCGCATCAAATATTTATACATTCTATGAAAGTTTCATCAATTTTTATGAATAAATAATATTTTTTTACAGTTTTAATGTCAGAAGATGGCATCCTTATTTCAAATTGATATTGTATATAAAAAAATCAGTTGTTGAGTTTTGGCTAATTTTAACACTGCTAAACTAAAATCTAAAACAGCTATATCTACATGTAAAGCTAGAAATCATGAATGACCTTAGGTTAAATTAATAAAGGACTGGAATATAAATTTACTACAACTGTTTAACTTTAGATACAAATGCCCTTAGTTAACGTTTGCAAATTTCAAAACAGCTATATCTAACACAAATGTGGCATAGCATTTGGACCTTTTAGACATAACAACAATGACGAACAATGAATAATAACAATGACAAACCTCTTTTCTAGCGCCCTCCTCACATGATTAGACTGTTTCTGATTGGTGGGCTCTACAGGCCTTGAAGCTTGACTTACATTAGGCTTGTCCTCTGATATATCAGCCAATATATATGGAAGTAATAACACTTCAATATACAACATGTTTTTCTCATGCCATGTTTTTCTAATGTGAAATGTTTTTCTTATTTCAAACTAAGTCAGTTTACAAAACACATAATATATGACAAGATACTTCATATTAAAATATATAGTTCTTATGAATATCGTTAACTATAGATTAGGAAAGAGAAATGCATAAAGTATATTACTTGCAATAAATCTTTTACATTGTGTACAAGCGTAATGATAGCATAAAATAGCTGAAGTATGAATGAAAATATATTAAATATTTCTGCAACTAGAAAGATCAAATTTTGATAGATTTTCCTTAATCAAATTACTACAGGATCACCTATTTTCAAAAACTAAGTTATAAGCACAGCAGAAAAACAGTAAAAAAAATGTGTTACAGATTGAAATAACTATAATATTCAAACTCAAACATACACATGCATTCATGAACACACTGTTGCAGGCACACACACACACACACATATATGTTTATAAATGTAATTTGTAGATCTCACTAACAAAAAAGTGTAATTTCACATTTTTCTTCTTCACAACAATAACACTTAACAGCTAATAAAGAACACAACAATGTTATGAAAGTACAATTTCATTTTTGAAGTTTGTGATGAGCAGACAATTTTTAACTGTATATGTATAAAGAACATAACATTGAGTACATAAGGTGTCAGACAAGGTTGTGTCCTCTCACCAATACTCTTTATTGCATATATGGATAAAATAATTCTGTCAAATTTAGATAATGATGAAATAAATGAACTGCTTTGTGCAGATGATCAGTGCCTGATACACCAAAATTAACAAGATCTACAACAACATATTGATACCCTAAACCAAAATTGTATAAATCATGACATGAAAATCAACAACACTAAAACAGAAATAATGAATATGGGAAGAAAAAAACTAGACATCCATGTCAATGGCACTACAATATACCAAGAGAAAGAATTCAAATACTTAGGAAGCATATTCACAGAAGACGGAAGACTAGATAGAGAGATAGAGGCTAGAGTGCAAAAGCAAATGCTGTAACCTACCAGCTAGCCTCATTGTTAAGGCACCCAAATATTTCACTGACGGCTAAGCAACAGATGATCAACAGCATTTTTATACTTACTTTCTGTTACCAGAGTCAAAGATGGACAATGAGCAAAGCACAGTCACAAAAATAACTACATGTGAAATGCGCTGCCTGCGAAAAGTTACCAACAACACCAGAAAAGACTGAGTCACCAACATAAGAAAGAAGGTTGGCACAGAACCTTGCTTGAATTACATTGAGAAAAAAGAATGAAGTGGTTTGGCCACTTAATAAGAATGCATCCAAACTCACAGTATACAGAGTCTTCTACAACAGAACATCAGGAAAAAATACAAGAGGAAGACCACGGAAAAGATGGTTAATGGCATAGCAGAATCCCATCAAAGAACAAAATAACAATCACCCAAGCCACCAGAACAGTGCAAGACAAAAACAGAAAACCATGACACTGGGCAACAACCCGCTAGCAGTGTGACGACAAAAGAAGAAGAACATTGCAGGTTTTCAAAAATATGAAATAAGGTTTTCAGTATTTTGTTCAAATTTAATGCAGAAAATCAATGACATTAAAAAGATTACATTGTAGATTACCTGAAACTTCAGGATCTTTACCAAGACCACCCAATAAGACAGTATTTGCATTCCAGAAACCCTTCTTGTATTCAGATTTCAAATTCTGCAGTTCTTTCAGCTTGCGAAGTCTCTCTCTGAATAGAAGAAACACAAGGCAACAAAAATTGTACACTGTGTTATGTGATAAATATGAAGAGTCTTTTTTTCATGCAAAGACATAAGAATAATATGTTTTAAATAAACATATCAACTAAAAGACTTTTATCAGGCTACAACAAAACATGCATAATATTAAACAGTAGTTAACTCATTGAGAGGAAATGTGAAAAATATAGAATATAAAATGTTACTAATCTGAACAAAGGAACCAATGAGGCAATTTGTTAAGGTTTAAAATTTGGAACAACACAGAAAGTAAATTGGAGATGAGATATGAAGCAACATTTCAAATCTACAAAACAACCAATGAACTTGTCTATGTAAAAGTTCAGCACAATCGGTGTAGAGTGGGAAAAAGAGGAATGAGGGGAAAATATGAATGGCGAATAACTGGTAAACCAAAATATGAAACTGTGAATGATGTTTAATCCAGTAGGCTCACACCAACCTTGTGAATCAGACAGTTTTCAATTCACAAGATGGGTGTGTCTATGTCTAATTCAATACATTTCCTATACAAATTAACTTCTAGTTGTTATGTTGTGTACTCTAGGCTCTTAAGTGAACAAATTCAACAGTTGCTCAAAATATTGAACACCAAGCTTAATCCAGAGCCTGTTGTATTCTTGACAGATGCAAAATCAGCACTACAAGCACTTCAGTCCAGAAAATTGTCAGGTCTACAGATCCTACTATCTGAACTGTGCAACCAGAACAAAGTCATCTTGGAGTGCTACTGTCTCACTTTGGAATACCAGGAAATGAGACAGCAAACCAACTAGTCAAGGATGGTACTGCAGTAGAACAATCAGATGTACCAGTTACCTCCCCAAAAAGAAAAGGATGATTAAATCAATCAGAAAGCCACCAATACTAACACAGGACGACTACCAAAATATAAGCAGGTTATAACAAGTTGTCATTCCATGTCTCAGTACAGGACACAATCATTTTCACAGTATTATACAAAATTATATCTAGAATTTACATACAGATAATTATACAAAATTCAAGATTGCAATTCAGCCATGTGTACACGTGGACAAGCTCCCCAGACTGCAGAACACTTATTTCAAAACTGTCACAATATGATATACTGAGACAAACTCACTGGCATAGTCAAACAATATTGGAAAGAAAACTGCATAGACCTCACTGTGAGATACAAAAGACAGTGAAGTTTATACAAGAGACAATATAAAATATATAGACAGTATTTCAAACAATCAAAAGGCTTCACAAAATGACATCACATTCTCAAAGCAGTTAGACAAACAAATACAAATATAAATTACTAATTCACGATAAATGTAATTATACATTGTAATTAACTTGGTATATACGCCAGAAAATAACATTATTACATGTTTTCTACCATTTCATTACTTAGAAAACCATGCTATTTTGGCTCTGTATTTTTTTCACTATGATCAACAGCCACATTAAGAGAGTATGGCATTTACAAGAAGCTAATTAACACCAACCAGTTGTATCTACAGTTCATGATTAATCTTTTATGACTGGATTCACCTTTCTTCAAGACTAATTTTGCCTCTGATGTTTGAGTGAGCTCCCCGTGAAGCATGATACATCCTGCTCAATGATCCTTCATTTTCTGAATCACTGTCAACTTCTGAGTCATAGAAATGGAAGACTGCTCCCAGGAAATCTGTTTCCTTTAGAGATAAAATATATAGTACTATTTCCTAAATGACACAAAATAATCAAGTAACTCTTAAAAAACTCACTGCCTCTAGTGCAGAAGTGAATTATACTCTTGCCTTCATTCTGAACATGTTCCTGGGCACTTGCATTGTGAGAGCGATATTGTGATAATGCCAAGTTTGACTCCACCCCAGATATAACCAGTTAATGGAACAGGATGACAAGCAGTTGCAGCTCATTTTGTGGGGCTAGTATAAACCAGTAAGTACACTGTTACAGCTGAATACTGTGAGTTAATGTACTCCAAAGAGTTATGATATAAAACATCACCTAGTGTATAACTTATTCACTGTTGAGAAAACAGTGCTGGAAAATGTATAATATTTTGAGCAATTATTTGTAAATGAAAAGTAAAATATGTTAATTCTATATAGTGAAATACAATAACTTGAATGAGGACATTGAAGAACTGACTAACTCTTTCCACGCTTTAAGCCGCACACTGCGCCATGGTGGAAGTCCGTTGCACACTATTAGCCGTACACTGCGCCATAGAGTTGGTTCCTTTAGAAGAAGTCTTTCTAGTTTTACTTATACTGTTTTACTTCTACTACTTTTCAACCTTGTTATTCTATTAGGTTGTCCAGTTTTCTTCAATTTAGTATATAATAATACATATGTTTATTTATTGACGAGTAGTTGGGTTTTTTTTTTTACCTCCCTTGAATTAACTGCTTAAAAATTGAGGAAATAACTGCGTGGAAAGAGTTAAGTAGAAAAATGGACCAGTACCTGGCTACTCACCATAAATGAAAAGAAAACCACCTTCACGGTCTTCAGCCTCTCAAAGAATAAGCAAATGGTGAAACTTAAGATAAATAACCACCTACTCCCAATGGAGGAATGTCCAACATATCTGGGAATCACCATGGACAGCAGAATGACTTGGAAAACTCAGATAGACAAAGCTGGAAAAGAGCAAAGCAGAGAATGAGGATTATGAACAAGTTAGCAGGCACCACCTGGGGTGCAGATTGTGGTATCTTGAAAAGGTTATATACAGGAAGAATCCGACCAGTACTCGAGTATGGCATAGCAGCCTGGGCTACAACCTCCAAGACACAATTTGCAAAGCTAAGCAGAGTTCAAAACCAGGCCTCACGGATCATCACTGGAGCCATGAAGTCTACCCCCATAGAAGTACTGAAAACTGTGACAGGGCTCCAGCCAATGGAGGACAGACGGGACATGAAGGTTCTTCAACAAGGAGAAAAATTCAAGAGACTGACGAACCATCCAATGCACCTCTGAATCAACAGCTACGGTGAGGGCAGATTAAAAGAAATAACTTTGTGGCAAACTCCAAAGAACTTGCTCACAAAGACGCAATATTGGCACTGGCTCAACCAAAACACATCCAACCAGCCAGCACCTCCCTTCCCTGGGCATGCAGTCTCCCAGAGTTCTCAGAAGAAATAAGTGGCATTGGCAAGAAAGGAACACAGACAGACCTGGAGAGAAGGCTCATTGCAGAAAAACATATAAATGAAAACTACCCAGTGGACTCATGGACACAAGCATACACGGATGGCTCTGCTACAGATGCCACCCACAATGGAGGAGGGGAGTTGTCCTCAAAAAAAAAATGGAGAAGAGCTAACCTTGGCTCTGGCCACCGGCAAGTTCTCAACCACTTTCAGGGCTGAGGTAGAGGCCCTCAGTGCAGCTGCAAAATGGCACTACAAAATATGAACCAAATACATGGAAAAATAGTGCTCTTGACTGACGCATTGTCCGCTATCTCAGCATTGAAATCTGAAAGGAACACAAAACTAAGTGACCTCAGGTCAACCTTAGCCCAGTTATCCCATGAATCTGAGAGGGTAGTAATCCAGTGGATACCCTCACACTGCAAGATCAAGGGAATGAAGATGCTGACAGACTGGCTAAAGAGGGAGCAGAAATGCCCCAAGAAAACAACCTGGTTAGCTATGAAGAAGCAAAAACCATCGCCAAGGGCACTACAGGGCAAAGTGGGATAAAGAACACCCAAAATACAACAAGAATGATGGATATTACCAACTGTCCAGAAGGGACCAGACGGCTATACTTCGCCTTCGGACGGGTCACAACAGAATGAGACACCACCTGTACACCAAATTCAAGATAGGCACCAACGACCTGTGCCCCTGTTGCTTAGCAAGTATGACAACAGAACATATCCTACAGAACTGCCCCCAGTATGCAGACCTGAGAAGAAAGAGGTGGCTCACTTACACCAGCGTCCAAGACAAACTGTATGGCGTGGGTGATGATCTGAGGCAGACGGCTGCCTTTGTTAGAGAATCCGAAATCCAAATCTAGTGAGAAGCGAAGAAGAAGAAAACACAACCAGTGAAAATGTGTGAACAACATCATACAAAGATCATATTAAAGCAACAACAAAAAGTACCTGAGTTGATAAATACTTCATGTAATCATCACTATTCGCTGTTGATTTCCACCACTGCAGCCAGGCCTTATAGGCACGAGACAACTTTTCCTCGGTAGAGCTGAGTTTGCCTGTTTGCATTATCTGCCCAAAGCTGTTCATTACAGCATGGACTTTAGTCATGTCAGGGATCTGTGGGATAACTTATTACATGATTTAAAAAGTTATCAAAAATTTAATTGTTTTAAATACCCCATTCAATCAAACAGAATTCTCTTGGGTAGTAGATAGTACAATACAATTGGGGAATTGGAAGGCTTCATTAAGGAATAAGCTGTTTCATACAGATAAAAACAACAACAAAGAAGAATATTAGATTAAGCAAGATATGTGTATGGCAAATCAAAATGAAAAAAGGAAAAACAAGAACAGTAAGAATATAATAACAAATAAAAGAGACAATGTCCTCTTAATGTCCCATTTGACACATAAGTCTTCCACAAGAGATTTCCATTGTTGACATTCTGCCATCTTTCTATTAATTGTTTCTCATGTCAGGCTATATCTTCATCTATGATATCCTTTTGCAATATAACTGGGTTTTCTGATTTTTTAATATCAGCCTTCTAATATTGTTTGATCTAATAAGGATATCTAGTGAACAGGTATATAGACTAACAGATTATGAATGTCTTGTGAACATATAAATAGACTAACTTACAATAGCAGCAAACATGTCCTCTCCTCTAGTGTTTTTAGGTGGATTAACAGGTCTGGAAATGAAAATTATTGTTCTTTATAAAACATATTTCAGTAGTGGTTACATGAACATTAAAATCTTTAATTGTGAAAATTTTCACTCCTGTGTGTTGTCGGTGCTCGAAGGAGCAAAGAATACTGGCATGGCAACCTACAAGGCATGTCATAAGAGGTGACTTAGGTAGGCGTCTAGGGAAGCTATCCTAATAAATAAAAAGTGTCACAGAAATTGGATGTACTGGCCTACTTGTGGGCGCATAACTGGCGCAATGTACAATTGCTCTTAGGTTCAGTTCCCATTCAAATCACAAAGAGTAGTTTAATAAATGGTTGATACAGCAAATCACAAAGAGTAGTTTAATAAATGGTTGATACAGCAAATCACAAAGAGTAGTTTAATAAATGGTTGATACAGAGCATTCAAAGAAGCAGAAGAGTAAGAAGAATATTTTCAGCAGAATCTTAGAGAAGGTGAACACTTAACATATGTAGTAAACTGAATTATTGTTCTTCTTTTACAAATAACGATTAATTTATGTGTTTCTGACAAACTAAAATATGTATTTCACATGGTGGAACCCATCACTGCACTTTATGCTGGTTGGAACAATCTGAGCTTTGGGTTTAATCCTGGGCTCTACCTGACAAGTTTGGCGTAGAAGAATTCTCAAATGGATTTAGGTCAGACGGAGGAAATTGAGAGGCAACTCTGTGTAGGACATGATTATTTCTTGGAAGAGCCCAAAACCAAAGAACATATTTCTAGCCTTACGTATTTGAAGAACTTTTAATGATAGTAAAGAATTCACAGTGCGTCCATGTTTCCCTGTGTCTGGCTGAGTAACAAAAGTGAAATGTTCTCTGAATATGTGCAGATAGTGTCTGATGCTCATGACTATTTCTTCTTCTGTTTTCCATTTCCCGATGATGGTTGCAAGGTAGCAAATTGATGTCTTTAACAAGCTAACTTTCAAAACTCTTGCTCATTTGATATTTGCATTATTGCATGTATGAAATATTTCATTGGTAGCACAGTACTTTATGCTGCCCTATCCCATTCTGTTTAGTTTGCAACTTGCTTTTTTTCATTTATAATAAAACTGGCACACATCACAGTCTTTATTTTTTAAGGTCATCCCATTGTCCACTACTTGTAAACATGTCTGACTTGTGTCAGTCAACCTTCTGTCAAGCCCATGAATTCCTATTTTCATAGAGTAGAATGTCAGAAAAGTTAATAAAAATCTGAGATTTACTTAATGTCAAGTAAAGTTCCCTGAACTTGGCACTAGCTACAAAAGAGCGACCAGTTGAACAACAACATCAATTATTACAGCAGAGAACTGTTAATTTTGCTGCTATATATACTTTACAAATTGAAGTTTAGAAAATTGAAGCCATTGTTTGAAATGCAGCAAACATCATTTTGAATATAACTGACATTCATATGAAAAATGTATTTCATGCAGTTAAAGGTGTTAATGTATTCCTTATTTATAACTTAATGACTAGCACGAGTATACAAAACAAACGTATATAATTACGTTTTTGCCCACTCCCTTACATCACTGTCTTCCCAAGGTGGCCCTCTGTCTCCTCTGAAAGTTGGATTGATGATTCTATCCACAACTTTACGAGAGAGGGTAGCAGAGGCCATTGTGTTTGATAAATCCATTGAGTCTGGAGGATTCAAAACTTGAGAATCCTTTAAGAAAAGCAAATGAATTATATATAGAGAACTGTAAATTCAGATATGAAAATATACATAAGTAGGACAAAAAAATCTGCAATAGTTTAACTTGAATGCTAAATATAATGAACAAAATACTTGGGACAGTTTAGTGTGTTTCCATTTAGTTGATATAGAACCAAACCTTGCTGCACATAATTTAATAGTTTGTAAGTTGGAACTACAAGAACCAAGAATCAAGTCTGTAAACTTTCATTTTTGTTTTAAATAATTTATTCAACAAAACTTAAATAGCATAAATAGCATACCAAATCAAATGTTCAAAAATTTACTTTCCTCATATTTTATGCATATAGATCTAGTCCTTCACCTCCACCATTCACATTTCTCTTTCACATTAAATTATGTCAGCAGAAATTTGTGTATTTGCAATAAATTTATAGACTTTTAGTAAATCATTGTAGAAGTAAAGATTTAGGAAAAATGAACAAGAGGAAGAAAGCATTATGAGTTGGATGAAACCATAAAAAGGTGGACAAATAATAGTTTGTACTACCATGACAAGTATCAAAAAACTGTTAGAGATCCATTACAGTCAAGCTTTCATGTAGAGATGGCATTTTATCTGTTTTGCATGTCCCACAAATAATTAAACAGTGACTTAATGTGCAAGTCACTGCAAGAAAGACTGTCTAAATCTGGTGTCATTATTATTCATACTTGCTCTAAGCAAAATAAATTCTACGAGCAAAACAATTAATGCATCTTTGAGAACTCCATTTTAAGAGTCAAAATACTTTTGTTTAGATTAAATTTCATTTCATTCTAATTGATATTAGTTATTTTAGCGTAATAAATATTATTATTTTATTGTATAAGTTATTGCTTTTGCTTAAACATCATAATGTTTCTAATGGTATATTTTTTATTCATTGTTGAATTGTACACATGAACTTTAATATGAAATTTAGCTTCTGTACCACATAATCTGAGAACCACAATAGCATAGTGGTCAGTTCACATACTTCAAAGACACATGACCCAAGTATAAATTTATCAGTTGCAGTAACATTTTTCCTGAGCTCCATGGTTCACAAGTACACCCTGCCTTAACTGGGTTCCAGACAAACACATGAAAATTAAAGTTGTCTGTGTTAGCTTATAAGAGAAAAATAAAGGACAACACTGTATTATCCAATACCACATGGTATGAAATCAGGTTTTTAGCTTTTACTACAAAATGTGAACTTTATTTACAGGTTTAGAATGTTGATTGACTCATTCTTAATAATGTCAATTTTTTAGTTACACTAAATGGTCTAAAAACCAAAGATTGACTTCATATTATTATAAATGAGTTTTTCATGTAGAATCATTTATATGCACAACATGAACCAAGAAGATGTGAGGCACCATCTGTTAAAGCTTAATACTATTTATAACTTTATATTTGTGGGACTATTAATATGCTTTGCAGCTGCAATATTAATATCTTTTATTAAATGGGAACTCCAGCAGACCTTGCTAGGGTGTCATCATAAAATGTGCAACAACCAAATCATATCTTGTTCTCAAGTGTTTGAGATAAAAGATTGTGAAACTGTGTTTCCCTACAAGAAGGTAACAACAAAATCAAAGATCAATACGCTACAAGAAGTACATAGCCAGTTATATCACCTGGTAACAATGATGAAGATAATGAATTTGATTGGGAAAAAACTCCACATTTTAATTAAATAACACTAAGAGACAAAATGATTGAACAAATATTTACTTCACAAAAATACATACCAAAAACCACTAATTAATAATATGCATACTGAACTTGTATAAAAGTGACAAATTAAACTAATAATTAACGTTAATGTAAGGTAGACATCAATTTAATCTTGTGAAAACAACTACAATTTATCATTAACAAAATATGAAGAAAATTAGTAAAATACCCAAACTAGACAGGACTAGATAATTATAAATAAAAAAGGCTAGTAATATATTTGGGTGAATATTAAATGTTACTACAAGAAGTTAAACAATTTGTAAATAATTGTAATATTTTATAATGTACACAATCTTAAAAAGGATAGGATTTATTTCATTTAAACACATCCTATTAAAAAGAATGAAGAATAGCAAATCAAATTTAAAAAATTTGTGATGATTAGCGGAACACCAGGCTCACTTAACATTGATGCTTATATCAAGCTCAAACTGGTCACACAATTCAAATACTTGGGAAACATTTCATTGGAGCATGGAAGTCTTAGTTACTTAATCATTGCACTTCTACCATGTGGTGCATAAGTAATCCAGAGAAAATGACACACAGTGCTATCAGCTTTCTTGTGGTCTCAGTTCAGTCCAAACATTAGTCCTTCAGGGATTGTTTGATGTTGCTCATCCCTTGCACTCTGGGTTTTCCTGGAGGTCTAAATCCCTGACTCTTAGCCTTTCATGATTGTCACACCAACCATTCCTCTTCTTCCATACTGCAGAGACAACTAAACCTCTGTTATAAGCAATGTTCCATTCTGGTCTCTAATGGTTGAACTTTAACCCTTTCGCTGCTACATACTTTCTGATGACTGAGCTAAAAATAGCTACTCTTTGTTTCTAGGTCACAAACGTGAATGTACGCCTATAGCAGTGACAGCAGAAATGTATAACGTGTTTAACACGTCTTTAGCCCACAGAGGAGAGATAATAATAGACGTGTTAATGCGTCTTTAGCAGTGATTGGGAAAAACGTATATATACGTCATTAGCAGCTAAAGGGTTAATGATTTGTCTGGTTGAAAAAGTTACTTCTTGTTATTTGAAATATCCCTCAAATATCACATGTCTGAAGTCTGAAACTGAAGTTTGTGAGCTATTGTCAAATTAACAAATGAGCTATTATTCACATTCATATGTTAAGACTTTCCCCGTACATAGATAAAAAAAAAACAGCAGTAATCTTTCTTTCTCTATTTTCTCTTTTGATGAGAAATCCATTATTAATGAACTGGAATACTGTTGTTCAGATAATCAGCTCTTTTTTAAATGCCTCCCTTCTTGTCTTTTACAACTTCAATATATTTAAACTGTCTGACTTGCTACAGTGCCTGTTCTACCAGTATTTCCTACTGCCTTTTCTCATCTTTTTAGATCACTGTGGTCTTTACTTGAAGAAAATGATGATCATTCCTCTTTTCCAGCTTTTTCATTTATACTTGTAAG
This sequence comes from Arion vulgaris, assembly GCA_020796225.1. Lineage (NCBI taxonomy): Eukaryota > Metazoa > Mollusca > Gastropoda > Stylommatophora > Arionidae > Arion > Arion vulgaris. Next base: position 23,944,230 of record CM036753.1, read on the forward strand.
TTGAATTGCAATTGTGTCTCAGATTTGTCCATTATAATCACTTCATATGCAAATGAGATTATTGAAATATATATATATCTCATCTACCAGTCCCCAATGAGAACTTTCTGGTTGTCTCATTACATTGCTGTTATTATGGTTGGATCCAAGACTAGCATGAAAACATAGTGATAAAAGTCAAATATCAGTAAAAGATCAACAGTAGAAAATTTAGCTTTAGAGCATGAGAAAGACAAAAGTGGCAGATGGATAGACAAATTGCAGTAATTATACAACAAAATGGGTTGACAGTATCCAATGAAACATGCTATTTTTCAAGGCAATCAATTTCAGTATTACAGGTCGCCTTGTGTCAAAAGTGTTTTAATAAGTAACTAATCAGTAAAAACAACGGTGGATGACCAAATATATAATTTAAATAAAAAAGAACCTCCACAGTTTGAAAAATGAATTATTAGGTTGATGTACAAATAAAATGTAGAGAAAAAAATAATATTAAAATACAACAGAAGAGAAATGGCTTCAACATTACCTTGTCTATCGGCTAGAACAAAAGAATACAATATGTATCAGAATCTTAGTGCAGTTAGGTAGATATAACAAGGATGGTCAGAATAAGACAATAATGCCTAAGTTGAAATTTATGCTTCTGTCCTTAATTTTTATTTCTTAGTAATATTTAGTAATATAATCATTGGTGTAGATAAGTGTTGTGAGTAGTTATGTTGCAATAGAAACAACTCATGTTTGCTTTCCAGTTCAAGAATATTTGAGTTAAATAAGCTGTAAAATGGGTGCATTAGTTAGCAAAGGAGAAAGTTTGCATGCAACTGACTTGGTTACACAACCTCTAAATTCTATGACATAGTGATGATGATGGTATCCTGTTAGTCTTGAGAAACAATGGATGTACCATTCATAATGAATTTCATTTCTGCTTTATCCTGGCACATTTTATGTCAGCAAGTTATCTGAATCCACCTTCTCTAATTTTCAGACCCGCTTTCAAAGTCTGTCTCCTGCTAGATCTGCTCCACATGAGTGTAGTCATTTCAAGTGCCTTCAAGTCCAGCTTGCATGCATCTTTGTAAGAAAGGAAGGGTCACCATAGAGTTATTTTGCTAGAAGTCAGCTTCCTGTATAGAATATTCTTGGGGATCCGGCAATTGTTCATCTGGGTCAGGTGACCTAACCATCTTAGGTAGCAATAGTGGTTAAAGGTAACTATTCTAAGAATCCCAGCATATTCAAACAATTTGTTATTTGCTACATGTCTCTCCAGGATATTCCTAATATAATCCTCAAGCAATGCATGTGGAATGAATTCATCATTTTCTCCAGCAACATGTGTAGGGACCATGATTTGTTGGCATAAAATGGCTTATTAACCCTTTGCTGCTAAAGCGTATAACGTTTCTATTCACTTCTAAAGCGATTAAACGTCTGTTATTATCCTACTTGTGGCTAACAGCGTGTTAACATATACATTAGCTACTGCATGCATGGATGACATTCACTTTTTCCTAGAAACAAAGTAGCTATTAGCTCAGCCTCGAAAAGTTTGTTGGCTAAAGGGTTAATGATAAGTGAATAAAACTTTTCACCATAGCAAAACTATTGTACTATTTACTCCATTTCTTTTGATAGTAATATTTCTACCACTATTGATTTTGTTTTCTCTCACGGCGTATCACGCCAGACAATGTACCAGATTTCCTCATAAATTCTATTCATGTGGAAATCTGATTCATGCAGCCTTAGCATTGGTGTGTTTATGTCACATCTTCAGCACCATTTGGAGCTCTGGTGCTTATCTTTGGCGATGTGTCCGGTTTCAGCCAGCATTTGCTCGGTTTGCTCTCCGTTCTGTAGCCATCTAGTGTTTTTACGGTGTGGGGTAGCTAGCCCCACGCCCAACCTCCTTAGTTGCTCTTACGACATGTGTGGCAGGTAACAGTGGTTCTATTCTTTACACCCAATTTGGGCCCAGGTAACCACTCAGGCGGGATTTTGTTTTAAGAATTTATATTACTTGATTTCTAATCTGGACTAAGATCTGTTTTGTCAGTATTGAGAGGATAGGGGAATCTTCTTCAATATCAAACAATGATATCATATGCCTGTAATCTTGACAGATGTTTCTCAACATTCATGAAACTTGGCAGCTTCAATCAACAAACTAAAGGTATGCTAGTTTTTTAAAAGAATGAAACTGAGAAAAATTACACCAAAAATGATTACCTCTGCTGCCCTCATCATGACAAAATATTGATGTTCACATACAAAAATGAAGAATCAAAACATATGTTATGAAAAGAATGACACAATTAATTATATATATATATATATAGTCTTTATGTACTAATAATGTAACAGGAATATATATTTCACAATTCTGTTAATCAAATTATAATTCAGTGTAATAAGTGTCACATATCACAAGCGTGCTAGGGTGAGCCAAAGTCAAAGTAAAACTTTCAAAGTTTATTTTTAATAGTATGTTAGGAGATTATATCTATTAATTCAATTATTATTTAACAGTTTTTCCTAAAATTATAAAGATAATGTTGATGCTATTATTTAAAAAACTGATGTGTTATTGTCATAAAAGCAAGTAATTTAGTCTATGGCTTACAAAAACAGTGAGTTGCAGACTTTTACTTGTATGCTGTGAGATTCGATCACACATTCATATCTAATTCCACGCTATGCAAGTGAGAGGTAGTCATATGATAAACAAGGTGTAGTAATTACTATAGACATGTGGGTGCTACCAGTTCAACCTTAACTAAATTATTTAATGTGAAAGCTTTGTTTTACACTGAAAGAAATATACTTACTAGTTTATTTACTATTGTTGAGAGTAACTGTTCTATTAGTGTATATAGTGTAAAATATATTTTTTACATTTTAAAGTTACATTTCTTTACTTTTATGCAATTAAAGAAATGAATACTATAGACCCCCAACAAATGTACAAAATGTTCAGATATGAACTTTGGCTTACATTAAATGTACTAGATGTTTAAGAATCATGTATTTTTCCTAAATGTAAACCATTTTACTAAAATTACTATATTAATTACTAAAATTACTATAAACCATTTTACTAAAATTACAATTAAGCAGACATTATATTTACCAGTATTGTATAATTATAGTAATAATAACATGAAACTAATATAACCATATTCTGTGTATAAGTCATTCTAGATATAGTGATTTTATAGCGTATAAAATTCTCAGATTGTAGTACGCCATGTATGAAAGCGGATACACCATTGAATGTAACCATTTTGTACCAGGATACACCACTGAATGTAACCATTTTAACAGCTCTTCTTTCTTCTTCTTTGCGTTCATTCTTTACGACTAATTTTAATCACTCTTTGTGATATGTTTGATCTTTGCCAAGAACGTGTATACGTTGCACATTGTAGGCCCCTAAACGCATAGACTTGTACACGTTTAGGGCATGTGCATCCAATTTCAGCCAAACATCCTTAGTCGCCTCTTACAACATGCATAGCACGCAACAGTGATTCTATTCTTTACACCCCAAATTTGGGCCCCTGTAACCACTCGGACAAGCTCTTCTTTAATTAGTAATGATTAAAGTATATGACTGCTGTACAAGACAAAATTATCAAACCCCACCTTCACAAAATTATCAAATACCTGTTCTCATCCTTTCTCAATTGAATCCCAGAATCTTTTTTCGTTAGCAGAAAATAATAACATAATTACACACTATTCAAAATGTTGTAAGATAAGCAACTAAGAAAGACTATGCATGTCAAATAACTTGCAACAGAAACCATCTGTGCAAGAAAGAATAACGCATAGATTTCCTGTATAGAAAATAATAGCAGTAGTTGCACCATGATCCTACAGGTGCACAAACAACAGGATGATTAGAGACAGCTGACATAAAATCAAACATAATTAAACAGACATATTTTATAATGAATAAGTTAGAAGATCACTAAGTAGTTATTCTTGGCTAAAGAAGATTAAAATCTGCTTGTTCTAGCTGCCATAATGCAGTGTTGTAAGTTTTGTTTTTATTATTGTAATCTCGATTAAAAAAATAATGAAGAATTTACCAAAGTTTGAACCTGACTCACATGACTAACAGACCAATTTTCTAACCACTCAACCATATGTTTTTTTTAAACTCATAACATCCATAACTGAAAATCATCCTTAGAAGTGTTAAACTTACATCATCCAGTTCCATATGAGTGACAGGCACTGTCTTCATAATTTCCTTGTACACTTCATGAATTTCATCACTCAAGAACAGATTTGTGTCCAGATTCTTAACAGTGTCTTGGTTAATCTGAAGAAGTAACATTCACATATTCGTAGAATAAAACAATCATGCTACACACTATTTCTTGATTAATCTGAAGAAATAATATACACATATTCATAGAAAAAAGACATTAATGCTATATATTATTTTTTAGTTAATCTGAATAAGTAACATTCATGTACTCGTAGAAGAGGACATTTATGATACATACTATTTTTTAGGAAAACCCAACAAATAAAAGATTACTAAACATACCATGAATCAAAAATACAGAAACAATAATAACAAAGTATTCAAAAAGTTTTTCCCAGATCATAATAATGCATACATATGTTTGAAAGCAAATCTTAAATGTTGAGAAAGTATAACAACTAACAAGAAAGACTACAGTAAAACTATATACGAAAGACAAAAAATGATCTGAAGTAGTTATAAAAAAAGAATAACAATAGAATTCATCAACATGTTGACTACATGTTACCATGAATAGAGAAAAAGATAAAAATACTATCATTTGCTTCATGTGGACATTAAATACAAAATCACAGCCTCCTGAAATATAAAGCTGACCAGCTCAAGTGGAAATTCATGGAAATCATCCTTCTCACATCACTAGACTTTGCATTCTAATACTGTTAGGTTAAGATGAGTTCATTTTTAAAACTAGCACAACACAAGAGGACACGGTTTTATTATGTCACACATTAAATACCAAGGGATAGTAATATTATTAACACTTTCTATTAATAAATAAATGCAAAGGATTGGCATCATTGCACCAAGTTTCTTCATATGGCTCTGTCCCTGTCTGCAGAAATGGCATGCCATCTACCAAAAGTGTTGCATTAAAACACAAACTCCATAGTTCCAGCAACAAATCTAGGGAACTCATGATAAAATTGCACATGTGACTCGGTCTGGATTCAAACCCACAACCTTAAGAACGGCAGGGAAACGTCTAACTACTTCGCCATAAAGACCCCCAAAATAAATAGTAATGGACTAATAGAATTCTGTTAAATTGCAATAAAGCTTTCAATGTCTTATCAAACAAATGTAAAAGTTAACCCACTCCAACAGGAGTTTCCATTTTTTCAACTGAGCTAGCCACCCTTATACTACAGTGGGCTGTGAATTAAACTTTGATGTAGTATATAGTTTTACTTTACAGAATGACCTCACTTTGTGTTTTATCAAAGTGAAGCATCAAGGAAGTACAGAAAATTTGAACTAAAGTAAATGATGTTTGGTACCTCTTCTAACAGATCATTGTAGACAGTAGCATGCCGTCTAAGTGTCATGGAAGACATACATACTCTTTCAGAGACTCGAATATCAGATGTTCGAACCACACCCTGAAAAAACGAATAAAATATGTTACATTTGTCTTTATCAAACATTAACTTTAAGGGGGGATTCAGTGGTATGGGGATCATGAAGCTATTTTCATTGTTTTCACATTAATGTAAAATTTGTATAACCATTTTGAAAGATTATGACTTAGAATAGTAGAAAAAATTAGTAAAAAAATGTCAAAGCGTTGCCATGGAAACAATACAAATGGCACCAAAAACAAAATTTCAAATCCTAAGGCTCTGAATCTAATGAATGTAAATGAATTCTGTTTTCACTCTAAGGTGTGCAATTGTAATATCTAAAATATTACACATGATGTTTAGGATATATTAAATATTTACTTTTTATAAATTTTGGGTAAAAATTCCCTCCAAATTCGGTCAAAAAAGTTGTTTTTGGGGGTGTGTTTCCCCAAAAATTCATTAAAAATGTAATATTTAATATATCCTAAACATCATGTGTAATTTTTTAGATATTACAATTGCTCACCTTAGAGTGAAACAGAATTCATTTATATTCATTAACTTCAGAGCCTTAAGGATTTGAAATTTTGTGTTTGGCAGCCATTTTTTATTGTTTCCATGGCAATGCGTTGACATTTTTTGTTTTACTAATTTTTTTCTACCATTCTAAGTCATAATCTTTCAAAATTGTTATACAAATTCTACATTAATACCAAAGCAACGAAAAAGTTTCAAGACCAGAATCCCCCCTTAATAATCACAAATATAAAGTTCAATAATAAATAACATGAATACAAGAAAAACATACTTACAGATGTTCCTAATTTTGTGCTAACGGTATCCGGCTGTGGGTGAGTTGCATCTTGAACATAGATACTGGGAAAAAAAAATGTGTATAAGACAAACTTAAAGCTTTCTTCTTTAGTTGGTCTAGATTGTTTTATATATATAATATAATCTTGTTCCTCTTGTATTCTTGCGGTGTCAAGTTATATATATATATATATTATATATATATATGATATAGAGAACAGACACATAGATAAAAGCAATGAGTGATAGATAGTTGACAATTAATTTGATGCATTGAAACAGTGACTTTTGCATTCTAAAAGTGACGTGATGCTGACATGCAAAAGAGAGAAGACAAAATGTTAAGACACTTTCATCAGCATTGACTACACCTGCAGTGACCACACAGGCAGTGACCACACAGACAGTGACCACACAGGCAGTGACCACACTAGCAGTGACCACACAGATAGTGACCAGACAGGCAGTGACCACATAAATGGTTAAGTTTCTTCTCTCAGAACCATTCTCACTGTCAAACATGTTTTTAACAAAAGATTGACTTCATTTAACTGGATTTCCCATATAGCTTGGCCACTCTTCACAAAAATGACCCTCTGCCTACAGAGAGTATTGAACAATGTACAAGCTCTATAGCTCCAGCAACAATCTTAGGGGTCTTTGGAAAAAAATGCACTTGTGAATAGAATGGTGTGATTCAAATCCACAACATTCAGAGAGCAAGGCAACTGCTTAACCACTTAGCTACAGAGAATCCCACTTTTCACTGTCAAAGTATGTTGCATTAGTTAGCATGACATTTTAGTGGACTGTTAACTTCAAACTTTTCATAATTTAATATAAACAAATGGTCCCATGAAGACCTGTTTAATCTGACCTCAATGTATACTTTTAACAAATTATGCTGTTTCTATGTAATAACTATCATTCTCAATTTCATAGGAATTATGTGGTGAGCTTATAGTGATAAGCTGGTGGTGTTAAACTAATTTTTTTTCAACTGGCAAACATAAACTGATGGTCATAAACTGACAATGGTAAACTGATGTTACTAAATTAATGATCATAAACTGACAGTGATAAACTGATATTAATAAATTAATGATGATATATAATAGCCGTCCATCACAAGCGATGATGACAACAATCTCAGACGTGTACTGTTGCACCTCTCTGGTGTGTGTGGAGGTGACTGTAGAGTCCAATCCTAGAACAGAATCCCCGACCACAGGTGGGGCATACATGATCAAGGTTAGACATGAGCGTGTTGTGTGCTCTGTCTTTTCGGGCTGCTCGTTTTCTCTGTGACTCAACAATACGATGATTCTCAGCTATTGGGTTCCTATTTTGTTGTTACAGCGCCACATTTGGCATCTTGAAGGAATTCCCAGCACGTATTAATGATGATAAACTGACAGTGATAAACTGATATTAATAAATTAATGATGATAACTGACAGTGATAAACCATGGTAATAAATTGATTGTGATATGATTAACCTGTGAATCGATAAATTAATGTTAAATGAGTATAAATTGATTATTTAAACTGTGGTAAAAATTAGGTGATAAACAGTGCTAAATTGAGCATTATAAACTGTTGGTGACAAACTGATAGTGTAAACTGATCAATATAAGCTATATCACTAAAAATAGTGTTTCACTAAAGCAGTAATCTAAAGTCTAACCATTCTACTCATCCTCATTCTGTCTTTCCTTCAGTTCATTCAGTTGCTTCTCATTCTTTGTTTCAATCATCACCTGCATTACGATAGTGGCCTGTATAAAAACAGTGTATAAATAATGAGTACAATATAAATAAAAGTTAAATAAATCTTAACTCATTCATTATTTCCTCATCATTTTCTAGTCATTATCCAGAGTAATCAACACAAAAGATTCATCCAGCTGCTTATCATATCATATATGTATTATATACATAATGCCTTGCATACAGATAGGCTTGTAGTTATGAAAACAGTGTATAAATAATGATAGACAATATCAAATAAGATTATCAAATAAAGTTAATGAGCATTCAGCTTTCTATAAATAAGTTGAGTCAAACAAATCATTCAAATTCTGTCAACAGTCATTTAGAATGACATCCTACTTCTGAAGTGGGAGAAGGCAAATCTGTGTAGTGGTGGACACTGATAAAAATGAAAGCAGGCCTTCAGTCAGAAGCGCTATACCAGATCCTATGACGCCTGAATTAATAGCAGCAAACTAGAAAGACGAAAAATAACATTTAATCACTCATGGCTCCTACAAATATATACGTATTTTTTTATGATTACATATAATCTTTCCAGCATTAAACACTAAAAAAGAACAACTTTAAACTAAAATGGGTCATATTAAAGGTCCTGAGATCAAAGTAATTAATTCATATTTCTCAGAAAAATGTGAAATATTTAATTTGTCTGATTGATAATTCTATGATCTTTCTAGAACATTAGCTTAAACAAATGCAATTAGTTTTTGACATGATACGAGAGTTACATTTCATGAGAACAAAATTTATAGAATAGAATGACTTCACTTTTATAGAAATAGGGAAGACTGCAGTAAAACTTGGTAAATAGCGAAACACGTACAAACAAAGTACTATAGTTTTACAAAATACAGAAAGAGTGACGATAAACAGCAACGTTTCGACCAACAAGGCCTTTATCAAGCAAACGAACAAACAGGAGTGACAAATTAAAATGAAACACAAATGGACGACCAAATACAAACGTATCTAAGGAACTATTAAATCTTACCTACTACGTCACACGAATAGTTGCAGCAATATGGCGACGAATATCGAAATAGGGGAAGACTGCAGTAAAACTTGGTAAATAGCGAAACACGTACAAACAAAGAACTTTTATAGCAAAATTGAACCTCAATGTGACTGCTAAACAGCAACGTTTTGATCGTTACAGCGCTCATATTGTTTCATCGGTAGCAGGAAATTTACAGATATTTCCAATATACAGTCCAGTATGAAAACAGATCTTTACTTTCACTTGGCTATGATTTGCATTGTATGGAAACTATATGCTAAAAATAGATTGTTTTATTAATTATGATATGATTTTCAGTAAATAGCTTGCGAGGTATCTTACACTAAGTTGATAGAGGCTGTGACTAAAAGTATGCATTTATTTCTATGAAGGACTTAACTTAGAAACACTTAAGCACTTAAAAATCACAGAAGCATTCAATGAAAATTAAAATTACCTGTACCAATGGAGGCAAGTCATCATCACTGTTTCCATCAAAACATTCATATTTGTCATATTCTGTCAACTTTTTCAAATCATTCTCAATATAACCTCGACTACCAAGTTGAAAATCTGTTTTCTCCCCTTTTTTCACCTGTTTAAAAATAGTAAATAATCGTCTGGTTTACAAACAAATATATATATATATATATATATATAAGAGAGGCAAGAAATATCAGTCTCAGTTCCATGGAGGAGATTGAGCGAGTTGCCCAGGATAGAGTGTTATGGAGAAATTGCTTGCAGGCCCTATGTAACGTATAACGGTGCGAGAGGAATTATTATTATTATTATATGTATACATTAAAGATTTATTACATATAAATTTACACTATAAGTATGGCATATAAAATCTACATTTAACATTTATATTTATTTACCATCTCAGCTTGAAAAGAATCAGAAGACAGACAATATCTGAAACAGTAACAAATTCTTTTTTCTTCTTCTTTACATTCATTCTTATAAACCAAGTTAATCACTCTACGCCCAGTGGTTACGGACCCAAATTTGGGGTGTAAAGAATAGAATCACTGTTACCTGCCACGCATGTCGTTAGAGGCGACTAAGCAGGTTTGGCTGAAATCGGATGCATGTGTCCTAAATGTGTAGAAGTCTATGCGTTTAGGGGCCTACCAAACCAATGTGCAACGTAAACACATTCTTGGCAAAGATCAAACATATCACAAAGAGTGATTAAAATTGATCGTAAAAACGAACGCAAAGAAGAAGAAGAATCACTCTTTGTAATCTGTGTATGTTGCGTTGAGAACACGAATATGTGTTTTGGTTCATAGGCTCCTGTGCATCCGAAATGTTTCTGCCTAAGAAAATTATTGGGTTTGTCTGATCTACCAGTCCCCCACATTTTGGGGTTTTTTTTTAAACTGAGCATACAACATTCTCTATTGATCAATGCTGCATGCGTATGATTACCATCAAAGAGCATGTTCATGCATTGCCACTTTTTTCAGACTCAGTGATGTCATTCCAGGTTGGGAGCATTTTCAACCATTTTAGGACGTATATAATTTTGTTGCCACCAGACAGTTTGGAATTTTCCACTCTGAATTTTCTTTTCAAGAAAGCAGAAGTGTCGAACTAAGAATGAACACAAGAAACCAAGATGTACAAGAACAGAACTTTTGATCCTACATTAAACAAATTCTGCCCAGCCCACCTCCACATGTTTCACCTCTGAAACAGAATTTACTGCAGTCATCCCATTTGTTAACACATGATAGACATGTTACCTCAGCCTTTTACAGAGTCTTGATGGGACTGGCCAATTCTGGCACGACCAACCAGCTTTGCTTTGGGTGACAAGATTTTACATGCACAGAAAATTCATTGGTATAGTTCCTGAAACCAGTTTCTCGGTCACTTGCACAGCACTTGTGCTTGTTATCCATCTCTAGATGTCAGTCAGGAGACTTGTATTAATTCATTCTCTCTGAGATTTTGTTTGTCTACAGTGTAAACAGATCTTATAACATTTGTGGTTGCGCTTACACTAATACCATATCACACGGTAACTCTCTTTTGACACCTTCCCGCTTTGCCAGACTACAGTGCATCAGTCTGTTTCCAGGGCCACCACATGGAGGCAGAGTAGGGTCTTAGTTGGTGCCAGCTTACTGACACTGGCAAAGTATTATCCTTTTATGTTACTGCACCGGTGGTCCCAGTAACAAGTTCAAAGACAATATTATCAGGGGAGTCATAAGTTAAGCATTTGCAGATTTAAGATATAATGTATCAATAACAATATAAGAAGGAACAAAAATAATACACACCCTTGACAATCCCTCTCTTTCTCTATGCAATAATCCCAGGTCCAACTCAATCAGTTTATCCACTTTGACTTTATCATCTATATCAAGTTCCTCAAGCAAGTTTCCACCTTTGTCAAACAGTGGCTCAGAATTGCATCTCTAAAAGCCAAATTAGATTAGTATTAGTATTTAAAGAAAGTAGAGATATGGTGTGTACTATATCTTTTTATAGATAAATTAGGTTAGTATTAGTATTTAAAGAAATTAGAAGGATGGTGTGTACTATATCTTTTTATATCAATTAATCAAAGCATTTAACGATTAACTAATAAAATAATTTCAAACAGCTATCAAGTGAAAATAATTAGTAATGTTAGCGCTTTTATTTATTTAAGATGTACAAAATTAACAAACTAATCAAATGTAACAATTTAATGTGTAAGAATGTCTTTGAAGTGTCCTAGTACAACACATTATTCAAAAACTATTGAACAAAACTTTTGTTATAACTTTAATACAGAAACTATCAAAAGTAAATTAATAATGTCTCTCATCTAAGCCATGACCACAAGAACACTAACTTGGTAATAGTTTTAAGAAAACAAAAAGATGTTCACACTTTTTGTTACATTATATCCTGAGACACTGAACTAGCTTTCATTTTGCACAGATGCAGCCAAAATGCATAAGATAGTTTTAGCAAAACTAACAAACATTGAAACATATGATTGAGCAGGTTGGTTTTTTATAGAGATTTATTGATAGAAAAAAGAATGGCAGTACAGTTTTCTATCTATACTAGAAGCCTCTGAATGGTGAGTCTTTTCACCTATTATAGATCTATGAAACATCATAGGCAGTTGCTTTTTTACAGTCTATGGTTATTCATCGAAGTGCAGTGATGATGGTCCTATTAATCAATTGGTCAAACAAAAATAAAGATGAAGAGAAACAGAAGGAAATCAATAAGACTAGATACTAAAGACAACTCTGACACTAAAATAACTATGGCATACAGCTAACTGAAACTTACAGGGAACGAAAAGAGTGTGATTGTAAAATACCTGACAGTGAACAGTAGAAGAGGATGTCAGAAAGGTCAGTGTCCTAATGTATAAGAAGCAGATCCAAAATTGAAATCAGTGGAGAGCAACAGTTACACCATTATATTTAATAAAAACAAGAAGAAAATTTAGAAATAGTAATAGTAGCTATTACCTGTTACATTTTTCAAAAAATCAATTAGAAGTTTATTTTATTCATTGCAAGTGGTCTTTATTATAATGTTTCTGTATACAGAGCAATAAGAAATAATGATATTAATAATACAATAGTAAATCTTTAGAAGTAACACCGCTACAAACTAATGAAATATGTGATTAAACATTTTACATGTGATCATCTGAAATACATCAACATCCCATCATTAATGTTCAGTTTCTGTTTCTACTGCTTTTAGGTTAGTGGTAAACATTAGATCATCAAGCTTGTTGCCAGGTTAATATCCATAGTCTTCTCAAGGTCCAGATGACAGTCTTATGAAGGTAGACTTTGTGTCTACTAGACTCTCTCTCTCTCATAATCCCGGCCTAGACTGATGAACCAACTTTTATCATGAATTTTACCATTGACTCCGTCCCCGATACAACTTCCGCGGAGCTCAGTGTTATCGGGCCAAGTTTATTTTCTCAGGGCTGCAAACCACTGGCAGTCTTGCAGTATGTGTTCTGCTGTCATTTCCGCAGTGGCAAAGACTAGTTGTGCCAATTTTAAACCCATTAAACGTGTGGGCTCGGAGTCTGTTGTGGCCGGTATGGAGGCGGAATATGGCAACTTGTTCCCCCCCGGGAAAGACCATAGTATCCATGTCTACTAGACTGAACATCATGACAATGGGTCATATAATTACATGCCAATCTCCCTGTATTTGTGTGTGTGCCCTAATTAATTCTGCTTTCTGTGCCGTAGCAGACACATTCCCACTTTGGTAGATGGGAAGTTAGGTTTTCTGAATAGATTGTCTCCCATATGCATTCTGTCTAACAGTAGTTTAAAGGTAGCAGGATGGATGATTTACAAAGGTTTTTCTTCCCTGTATCACTTAATGTTCCTGTCACTATGAAAATGGAGTGTTTCAATGTTAGCACCAGCACCACTTGCTGTTCCACCTCATCGTGCGCACTCGATCTGCAACACAATTGGTGTAGATCAGTCACTACTATCTGCAAAGTTTATTTTTCAAAGTTGCACTTAATTGAATAATAAAAAATAATATTTTCTATTGTATAATTACTGACTTGCCTGATAAACAATCCTCGTCTGCTTTGAGCTATCTTTTTTGATGACTCTGAAATGAAAACCAGTCATACATTATACCTTCTTTGATTTCGGCTGACGACGAGACACTAACAATGGTATTGAATCAATCTAATGATTTGAAGAGTTTGGAATTACATGTTGTACAAGAGTAAAGTTGCATGTCTGAGGGGCAGAAAGAGAAGTGTGTTCAACCAGTGAGGCACATGAACAATCAGTATGCAAACATGTTTGACATGTTGGGGGAGACTGAGCACCTATGGAACTACCCGGAGTGCTATGATGTCAGTTCAATAACCAATAGCTTTGATTTCATATTTCAGAGTTATTTATCGGTAACTTCTTTATTTACATAAAAATAACATGTTGACAAGATTTTGGGTTTTGAACAGATTTTGTCATCCTTTTTACAGCCTTTTATGTTCTATTTGAGTGAACATCTGTGACTACATACAAAAACAGCTTTGGTTAGATAAGATTTTCAACAAGTCTTGAAACATTGGATCAAAGCTATAAATACTCACGTAGGCCTAAGGGATTCCCCATCAGAAATGTGATTTAGTCTGGCATGAAACTCTGCAAATAAAAAATTCACAGTTCACCTTTCCAAACTTAATATAGTTTAGTAACATAACTAAAACCATCACCAAATATTCATTTATATCAGAAAAATGCATGAATAGTTTTAGCGTCCTGACTCATCTGTTCTAGCTGTCAGTGTATGACTAGTTAGTTAATCAAGATATTAAATAGAGTTTTGACAAATTAAGCAAACATCTATTAATAATACCATAAGGGAAACAATAAGGGATAGTATCCATTGAAGAAAACAACTTCAGATTATAAAATGCCAAACTATAAGGAAATAACACAAATGTCATTTAAAACATGACAACAGCTCTTGCCATTAAACCCAGACCACATAATATGTATCTCCACATAAGTGAAAGGGAAACAACTAGGTATGAATTCTAATTAGTTGACAGTTGCGGCCCTGTGAACGTTTTGGAGTTTAAAGTATTAACTCTTTCCACGCCCATTTATTTCCTCAATTTTTAAGCAGTTAATTCAAGGGAAGTAAAAAAAAAAAAATTACGATCCCAACTACTTATCAATAAATAAACATATATATATTATTATATACTAAATTGAAGTAAACTGGACAACCTAACAGAATAACAAGGTTAAAAAGTACTATAAGTAAAACAGAAGAAGTAAAACTAGAAAGACTTCTTATAAGGAAGCAACTCTATGGCGCAGTGTGCGGCTTAAAGCGTGCAACGGACTTCCGCCATGGCGCAGTGTGCGGCTAAAGCGTGGAAAGAGTTAATCAAATATGAATGCAATACTGACAGTTTAACATCACGGCATGGTAAACAAAACAGTCAATAACAGAACTGTTAAATAGCACTAGGACCAAAAGTGGGGATATTTATTGCCGTTACGCCCGCCTGCCCAGCGTGTTGGACGACGGGTGACAAGTCCTTTGTGAGTGCGGGTTCATTTCCACGGGCTGGTAGAAAAGCCACAGATTCTCCAGATTTATGGTGTTTGTGGCACTGAACTGAAAAGTTACGGTGTCCGTGGCACCGAGCCGAAGAGCTGAAAGCTCAAATGCTTCTGGAACGAAAAATAAAAATTGCCTTTACCAGCTGACCTAGGACTTCAAGAAGAACAATACATCACTGTTTTAATGGCAAATGTGTGATCCACCACCAATATCAATGTAAAACATTTTAATTGAAACATATCAAACATAATTAAACATTAATTAACTTTAAAGTAAATAAAACAACACAACGTAGCAGTGCATAAAGTTTGTTTTAGTTAAATTATTGTTAAACAAATTTGGTCTAAATGTACACACGTTATTTTATTCAGCCATAACTCATTTGACTCCTTTTTACTAATAGCATAAATCAATATTTATCTCCCCAACCTTCTTCACTGGGTGAATGTACATCCCTCACTGGAAGGTTTGCCCATAGTTCCATTAAATGTTTTGTGTCCAAGAAAGGCATACTGTTTTCAATCTAATGGGAAAATATAAATGTGTAAAGTAAATTTCAATTATCTAACCAATTTTGTATAAAATAATAAGACTTAACACACGCAAAAACTTACACAGCAGCATGACAAGAATCTACAGATAACAAATAGAACGATAAGCCTTATCAAAAGAATACTAAATATACAAAGTCAGATCCAATCATGAATTATCTCTAAATTGACTCTACATATACCATGAATGACTTCTGGTTCAAGATTGTGAACATTCCTACCATGTACTGTGTGACACCACTAATTTCTTGTACCATTCAGTGAAGATCTGTGCTGGTATGATGGAGTTCATGCATCTTTGCTGAAGTCTTCTTGGGTACATCCATTGATAGGCAGTAACAACATCTTTCAGTTATGGTTGTTGACAAACATAAGACAAAGTGTGGTAGGTGAAACAGAAAGGAGAAGCATGCCGGCATTAGAAGGACACAGCTAAAGTCTGTTGGGCTTGGTCTCAATAATATTAAATTTATGTATTGGAACTGTGCAAGTGTAAAACGACAGCAGTTTGTTGTGCATCGCTTGTTTACCGTGAAGCAGATATCATAGCCTTCCAGGAGACACAGCTGAGTGTTAGTGATATACTGTGGATGATCAGGTTTCACAGTTTTTATAACAGGCGAATATAGGACAGGCGCTCTTATAAGCAAAAATATTGGCGTACAAGAGGTACAGATGTCCAGTTGGAATTGTCATGATCTGTCACTTCAGGCTGCTAGAATCCAATTAGCCACCTTTTTGTGTTGGTGAATGTTTATGTCTAATGCAAATGCTGATGTCCAAAGATGACAGTATTTTAATGAGATTCTATCCAGGAGAGACAAGTCATTGCTGTGGCAATTTCAATACCAAAGATAAATATGATTGGGAAGCACCTCTACGAATAACCAGGGTGAAGTGATTGAGGCTGCTATGGTAGTCTTGACCTTCTATGCATCAACAGTGGCGAGGTAACAAGAATGGTAAACCAGAAGACAAGGACAGTGATACTGATTTAGCACTTGGGTCCCCCTCTAGCCCATCGTATAAATGGGATGTCTTGGGCAATCATGGCAGTCACCACTACCCATGTATCATGTTGGTAGAGAAAGGAATATCTAAAAAAAACAGGAGACAAAAATGCTCTCTTTCAAATATAACAGTGCAGGCAAGGATATTGTGAGCAAAATTTGAAGAGCAAAACATCAGACTCACAAACGTAGAAGGAAAGGTCGCCGAGTGGTTACTGGGGTCCAAATTTTGGGATGTAAAGAATAGAACCACTGTTACCTGCCAAGCATGTCGTAAGAGGGGACTATGGAGGTTTGGTTGAAATTGGATGTATGTGTCCTAAACATGTAGAAGTCTATGTGTTTAGAGCCTACCAAACCAATGTGCAACGTATACATGTTCTTGGCAAAGATCAAACATATCACAAGGAGTGATTAAAATTGGTCGTAAAGAATGAACGCAAAGAAGAAGAAGAGAAGAAGAAAAGGTTGGGAACAAGCACAATGGTAAAATGAAGATAATGAGAGAGCCTAGGTAGATAAATGAGAAGCTGCTGCAAAATGGCAGAAAGCAAGGAAGACAAAAAATGTGCCATTTCACCTCGTTGTTGAAACAAGACAAGAACAAAAAAGTTCACCAATTCAAAACAATTGCAAATGATGCTAAGGCTATTAAGTGGGAGGAATTCTACAAGAGGGTGCTTATTGAGAAGGCTCTAAAGATGTTATGGTAAATGTCATGAGTGGCTCAGCAAAAATGTAGGGAATCGCTCATTTTAGAGTGCAGATCTCACCTAGCAAAAAGACTGAAAAGAATAGAAGAAAGCTTTTATTCACACACCAAAAAAAAGTGCCATCTCAATAACTGCCCTCTTGAAGAATTCACATACCACCTAAGAAAAATTGGGCAGAGAAATATGGGAGCATATGTTAAAATTAAAGAACTATATCATAAGTATGCAGGGTCCAAACAAGTTAAGATGACACAATTGACACAGTCAATGAGATACTGACCCTACTAAGGCGAGCAAAAAACGCTGCACCAGGGCCTAAAGTGGCAGTAGGTATGAGGATTATTATGTATAGGATAGTTATGTCTGAAAGCAAAACAAAATTTATTTTTGGTTCTTTTTGCTAGTAACTTATTGATTAATAAATATATGTTTACCTCTTTGATTTCACGCTCAACTGTGTTGGTATGAACTTTTTGATGCCTTGTACTTGAACAGCTGGAATCCATCTAAATTAACACAAATACTAGTTACTACTTGCTCAGTTTGTCCTTAGAAAAATAATGACACACTACCACTCCATCTACCTTCACTTTTGTAGAATAATTTGGAAACAAACGTCAGTGTCTTTATGTTTTACAGAGTCTGATAGTAACCTAACTTAACTCTTTCCATGCTTTAAGTCGCACACTGCGCCATGGCGGAAGTCCGTAGCACACTAGTAGCCGCACACTGCGCCATAGAGTTGCTTTCCTTATAAGAAGTCTTTCTTGTTTTACTTCTACTGTTTTACTTATACTACTTTTCAACCTTGTTATTCTATTGGGTTGTCCAGTTTTCTTCAATTTAGTATATAATAATATATATATGTTTATTTATTGACGAGTAGTTGGGATCGGTTTTTTTTACCTCCCTTAAATTAACTGCTTAAAAATTGAAGAAGTAATTCCGCTTGGAAAGAGTTAATCATTTGCACAATATAAATCATTAACACAGGACCAATAACAATGGTACAAATTTTTCCTTCATTTGCTCAATATAAATTATACACACAAGAACAATAATAATGGAACATTTTCTTCATATTCATTCATACAATATCAATCTTAAAGCTCACAAATCACAAAATATAAATGAAATTATAAATATTGAACATGAATGATATTCTAAAAATAAATATATCTTACCATGGTTCTATATGTCAATGTTTTGGCTGATGGTGTTCGCTTTATTGATCTTGGAAATATGTCTGATTCAACATTCATTGTAGCAGCAGATGTTTTAATGTCGTTAACAATATAACGTCGGATCTTCAAAATGTTGAGTCTGTGTATAAAAATAACAAAAAACTACCAACTTTAACTGATTGGCTCTCATAAGATGCTGGGAGCTCTAAACAAATTATTGTGTTAGATTGATCTTGAAGACCATTCATTTACCTTACAAAATAGTATATTACTAATAAAAATATGTTAATAATTATGAAAACTACAGCTGAATTCATACATACACCTGGCGAAACACGCAATCACAGAGTACTGTAGTTTTACAAATTACAAAAACAATGACAATGACAACATGTTTCGCCAATCAAATAGTTTTACTGCAGTTTAATCTATATTGTGATTACACACCTGCAATGAGAAAATGGGACCTAAATTTAATTCAGTCACAACCCATTTTTTTTCAATTCAGTAGCTAATCAGTTAAAACAGATGCTAAAGAAAACAATAAGAGTCAAGTTCCCAGGGCTCTCAGTAACTTATTAAATACATCTAGAATACATTGACAGAGATTTTTAAACATAAGTGGACAACAATATTCACTTACAGCTCACCAGCCTCTAGCGCCAGCTGAACTTTTAGACGACTCATGTTGGCTGGACCACTGAATACACCACGGTTGTTTAGAACTGAAAGTACATTATTATTACTGAAATTATATTCATAATCTTAAAAACTAGCTATTAAGTCTTCTATGTATTACAGTATTATCAATTGTTGTTTCAAATTTTGTCATAATTGAAGTAAATGCAAAAGTATAATAAACCCTCAGATAAAAATATTTAACACACACACACATGTATGTAAATATAAAACATGAATATAATATAAATGTTTGTAACATAAAACCCTTTTGTTATTTCAAAATATATTGTCTCATTGTACTACAAGGAAACTCTATTTCAGTAAAATCACCTTGTGCCTTGTAAAGATATTGCTGAAAAAGTTTCTCACAAACTGTAACAATATGCACAGCAAT
The DNA here is from genome assembly GCA_020796225.1 of Arion vulgaris. Classification (NCBI taxonomy): domain Eukaryota; kingdom Metazoa; phylum Mollusca; class Gastropoda; order Stylommatophora; family Arionidae; genus Arion; species Arion vulgaris. The sequence goes on from CM036753.1 coordinate 23,964,088, forward strand.
GCGTCTATTTAGCTCTTTGTTTTCTTGAACAGTCTGTTGAAATAGATCATATAGAAATGTGAGTAAATGAAATAGTGAATAATTAATAATTTATTATTTACTTATGACTCATTGACTCATGTTATAGACCTAGAAACAGATAGAGATACCACCTTTTAAACATATCAAGGGTATAAATTCTGATGAGTGTGAATGTGACCGAGATAAAATGACTTAGGAATATTGCTTTTTTCTAAAACTGATTTGGTCAACATCTGTACCATTGCAGGACAAACTCTTTGGAGATCTTGATAGCATGAGGTAAGCCACCACTTCTTTAAACATATTCAAGCTGACCTTTGAGAGTGTACATAAAAGAAGATATAAAACATAACAAAATTGCATACCTTCAACCATAATTGTAACCTCAAATATAAACCATATCAACTACTTCAGATAACTCAATATGGTAATAAAGATAGTACAAAAGTTCTTACAATATTAATTCACAAACACATCACTTCTAATCTTCTAATATTTACTTTCAATTTATCTGATTTCTATAACTACTTTACCTTCTAAAATTAACATGTAGCATTTTCCATATCTACTAACTTATGTTGTTCTACAGAACAAAGATACTTACTAGAAATGGATCATCAGTCTGTCGCCTAATGTCAGGCCATATGCCATTTACTTCACCAATAATAATGGCTGCCTGATAAATAAAGACACAGTAGTCATCACAATATTAAAGTCATATAACAGTTCAATTAATGAAAGTTAAAGCCTCAGAATTTAAAAAATTAATTAAATTGTTGAAACTGAACAATTACCTTCATACTTTAGCAATACGTTTGTTAATTATAATAATAATAATTCCTCTCGTCACGTTATACGTTACATAGGGCCTGCAAGTAATTTCTCCATACGACTCTATCCTGGGCAACTTGCTCAATCTCCTCCATGGAACTGAGACCGATATTTCCTGCCTCTCTCAGCAAAGTTTGCTTCAGGGTCTCCTTAGGTCGACCTCTCTTTCTTGAACCCTTTGCATCCCACTTCAATGCCTGCTTTGATATTCGTTGATCATTTCTCCTCAAGGTGTGCCCAACATATCTCCATCTTCTCTTTCTTATAACAGTTGTCACTAGTGGTTGACCAGACATGTCTCTGATTTCATCACTTCTCCTGAATTCGTTCCATTTTATATTCATTATTTTTCGAGACATCTATTTTCAAATGCATTCAACTTGCTTTCTATATCTTTAGTCATTTTCCAACTCTGCTGGCATATGTTAGGATTGATACAACATTTGAATTGAAAATTGTAATTTAGTTTTAATACTATATAACTTGCAGTTCCATATTTTATTTAGACTTTTAAAAGCTGATGTTGCTTTGCCAATTCGTATCATAATTTCTTTTTAACATTTCCTGTGCATTTGTTAATTATATTGTATTTGAATTCATTGAATGCATATCACATATTTATTTACTTTCTCAAAATTAGGAATCATTTACAGCACATAAAACAAATATATTTCCAACAAGAATGTTATTTCATATTTTTTTCAATATCATTATCATCATATGCCATGCTGGCTGGAATGGTCAAACGTGGACCTTCACAAACATCTGTCCTGAATACTGGCTATCAGTTTAGATATTAGCAATGTATGTGCCATGAGGCTGAGTTGTCCAGAAGCATCTCTAAACCTTTAATCTCTCTCTCTGTTATCCTCTATCTTGTCCCAAATTGATTTTGCAGGTTGTCACTATATGTTCTAAACCTATTTTTATCAGTACCACCCCCAAAGATAATTACCCTTTCTTATGTAAAAATATTTTTTTTCCATGTGTGTTGACATTTTTTAACATAATGTGTTATAGCAGATAATGTTTCTGTAAAGCCACATCTCTGAAACTTCTAGGAATGTTGCAATCTGTTTATTTATTATTCATAAATGGCTTCCATATGTCAGAACTGACTCCATGTAGAACTAAATAGTTGTCTTTAATAAACTCATTAGACAATGAGCTGTTGCATAAAATGAATCTCATTTACTGAAATACTGTTTTTTGCCTAATCTATTCTGTTCTTTATTTCTGATCTACATCTTCTACCTAATGTTATCAAAGTTCAAGGTATTTAAACTGACACAATATAGTTTAATCATACATTTCCAACAAGGAACTCACCAGATTTTTCTGATCATCTATGGATAAAAAAGGGACATTAGGTTTAGCCATAATTCTTCTTCGCACATACTGTGCTATTTTATCAAATGTTTGAGGCTGGGTTTTAATCTCCTCCTAGTCAAAGATAAATAATCTCACATATTAAAAACATGCATTACTCAACACTAGCAATGGCACTACAATAATGGCACACAAAAATAACAACTCTAATAGTTAAATGTGTTTTGATTAGCAATACTTTCTCTGCATATGATGATGTTACAAACAGGAACAAATGGACAGACTATTACTACACATTAGAGTGTGAACTGAAATAAGCATTGACAAAATATATGCACATTTATTTTTAATAAATAAATAAAAAGCAAATAATTAACACTTTAAATACTTTTACTGTGCAAATGTGATACATTTTTTAATTAGTAAGTACATTATATATGTACATAAAGTTACTAGAGTCGATAAAGTATTTAGTCATACATTATAACAAGTACACACATTATAGGAAATAACGAGAGACACTGTAGACACACATCATAAAAAAAAAGAGCCAATAAACATGTCTTAATACATCAAATGGAGCAATACCATTTAAATTATTGAAAATGTTAATAAATGTATAGATATTTCAATGAGAGTAATTGGAGTCTTGTAGACATGTCTAAATATATAAATGAGAGAAACTGGAGTCTTGTAGACATGTCTAAATATATCAATAAGGGCAACTAGAGTCTTTTAAATATGTCTATCTATATTACTAAGAGTAACTGGAGTCTGGTAAATATGTCTAGGTATGTCAAAGGAAGTTACAAGAACCAATGTCTTGATATATCAAAAGGATTAGGTGGAGCGTGCAAACATGTCTAGATAAAACATAAAGAATAACTGGAGACTCTATACATACATACATACATTTATAGGAGTAATTGATCTCTCCAATTGTAATTGTTGAACAGCAGGAGTGGCTGAAAGAATGAAATACAAAATAAATTCAGTATGAGACTAGTGCTTAATACATCATTTTATGTTAGATGCATTTGGTCAAAGAGAAATGAGAACTATGTGTTATATAAATGTCAGTCTGAGTAAACATACTATCTTCTTGGGCAGTAAAACTCCCCACAAGTGCAAATACTCCTTGTCCACATTGCAAAAGAACATTTCAGGCCCACACAGGGCTCACTAGTCATCTACACACATACAGACAAACATAATGCAACTACAATCTCTTGGATAAAAAATGGTTGTCATCCTCACCCGTGATGGACAAGCATCACTACCATCTCCACAAAGACAACAATTGTGTCTACTACTGTTGGTGGGAAAACTATTCAACATTTTATCATGAAACTAACAAACAAATCAACAATTGCTATATTTGTGCTGTACCAGAAAATACATTTTTAAAGCATATAAAATGACCGAATTGTCTCTCACTTTCTATCAGATTGGTGAGTTCATGTCTGGTTACTATAATCCTGTAATATGTTACATAGGCCATGCAAGCAATTGCTCCATATCGCTCTATCCTGATCAAATAATTCAATCTCTTCTAAGAAATTTAATCCAATAATTATCACCTCTCTCAGTAAAGTATCTTTCAAGGTTTACATAGAGATGTCTGATTATTCATTGGTTTATTATTATCTCTGTGGTTAAGCCCTCGCCTTGCTATCCGAAGGTAGTGGGTTAGAATCCAGACCGTGCTACTCTGTTCCAGAGACTCCGAAGATTGTTGCAGGAGCTACAGAGTTTGCGCAATACTCTCACAGGTGGCATGTCATTTTTGCAGAGATGGGCCGAGCCATATAGAGTAAAATTCGGTGCAATTAAATTAATCCTTCGGCTTTAAACCCACTTTTTAAAATTATGTAAAATAAATACTTTCTCTTAAATATAGAAATACATGTTGTATGTTATCTGGTTTTCTTCCACATATTTACGCTTGTTCATTAATCTACTGTCCATCTGCAATTGAAGTTTTAAAGTGTGGGTGGGATATTTTTGAAGAAATGCATGTTTCTGAAACATACAGTTTCAAAGATTGTATATATTTTCTGAACTAGCTCTAAAAAGTTGATCAAGATTCTAATTCTTTTTTGTCTTATCACAGGTGAAGATTAGTTATCACCATCCTTTCTTTGCCAGGCTGTTCCACTGACATCATATTTTAATTTGCATTAGTTTTTGTAGACCTATGCTTGATCTTTATTGAATATCTTTCATCAAATTTCTATTGTTTGTTGTCAATGAACCAAGATATTCAAAACTTTTCACTATCTCTAATTTAACTCTAGCACTATAATATATTTTGGAGACAGAAAGAGACATGTCACTGTAATTAGAAGCAAACTGGAAGAAAGTATTGTGGGCAAGAGAAAAACAACTATTTAGCTGGGAAGAAAACATTAAGAGATAGACAAAAAACAATTTGGCCAAATTTATCCCCACAGCAAAAGACAGTAAATTTTGGAGGATCTATTACAGTTGAAAATTGAAGTGAAGATAGTATTTGATCTGATTTGTATCCACTTGCTAATGTAGCAAAAAGTGTCAATTAGTACTCTACGTAACCCATAATTTACAATAAAAAACATTATAATGTGTTTTGAAACATCCTTAATTCAGAAAAACTTTAGCATTACTTTTTTTTCGCTAAGACAATTATGACAACACTTAATGCAATATTATACTGAGATATTTGTAATGTTTCCTAAAACTAGTTGAAGATCATAACATATCTCTTTACCATCTTCCTCAGAATTTGGGAGCAAACAGTGACAAAGGACCCAAAACTTTGTCTATTCCTTTCTGAACATCTGACTGTAAAATGTAAATAAATCAGCATTACAAATGTTGCACCAAAATGATAATACTCACTATATTCCCTCTCTCTCACTTATGTGAAATTTTTTCTAGTGTAAGGATTATAACAGATCTTGATTATACCTGTTCCTGAAACTGTTCATCATTTCTGTTTTTTATTTCATTTTACATTGTGAGGTTAACCTGTTCTTCAGCGATCTCTGGTCATGCGCTTAATTTACTGTGGACCACAAACTGGGCAGACAGCTTCAGGTCTGTCAGGTTTCCCAAAGCTTAGTTTTCAGGTCGACTGGGTGTGGCCACATGTTGCTTCTCAGCTCACACAGAAGAGGACAGTCTTGCAGGATATGCTCTGATGTCTGTTCTGCCTGCTGACACTGGCAGAGAGCTGTTTGACTTATTCCTAGTCTGTATAAGTGTTTGTTGAGTCTGCAGTGTCCGGTGCGTAGTCGAAATATAATGACCTGGTCTGTTCTGCTTAGGTCTTTGAGGGAGTCTTTTCCATAATCATATCCAGTGTTTGTCTTCCAGTCTACTGCAGATTTTCTCTGTATGAGGGTTTTGACCTCTTGAAAAGACAAGGGTTGGTAAATTTGCTCTTTGGCACTGCCCTCCTTAGCTAAGACATCAGCACTCTCATTGCCTGCAATGCCACAGTGAGATGGAATCCACCTGTTCAATATCTTCTATCTCTGTCTTTTTTCTTTATTGATTGTGCCAATTGTTACTAGGAGTATCAACTGTCTTCTTTATTAACTTTAGAACAACCACTTTGTGGTCTCAATCATTAAGTGAAGTTATGCTGTGCTATGTTTAAGACAAAGCTGCCTTTTGTCACATCACATCTGATTTCATCATACGCTTGTGTTCAGCTTTGCTTTCTCTAGACTGTGACAGCCGCCAAACTGTTAACAATACATCGTTTTATATAGGTTTGCTTTCCTAGTCCATGGCAATCTTCCCACTGTCCACAGGGTAACACCTGTGGTTCTTCTCTGTAACTGTGATATGTTGTGTCCCGGACACTAAGCAGTTTTCTCTAGAAATATGTTCTGAATAAAGATCACTCCAGTACCACAGGTCTCTGATTGAGTTTTCTGGAACCCATGAGTGCCAACGGTGTGCTCATCATCATGAAACCGTTCACAACCACCTCTTCAGGTGCCAAGCACTAGATGATATCTGGAAGATCCTCCTTCCTCTAAGGTTAGATAAATGGAATACACTATATGGAACTAAAGAACAACTTACAAACACATGCAGATACCATTGCATAGCATTGGGCTGAAGGGTAAGAGTTCAAATGCTGCTGGATCATTGAAGAAGAAAAACCCATGAGTCTCCATGTTGTGGTGTAAACTTAAAGTGAGAATCAGTATCTTGTGGTAGACTATTCTGCTTTAAAACCTAAATCTCAAATGTTTTCAACTAGCTTTTTTTTAAGTATTATTTGTTATCGATGATTCACTAGCACAGAGAGGAATTAACTAAATACAATCTTTATTACAGCCACTGACAATGATTTATTTCTTAGGATGCTCTTCAATTTATTGCAAAGATCTTTATACTCAACTAGAAAAAAAAATTTCTTGCAGCCTTTTCAGACTTTACAGTATGAAGTGCCTGTCACTTCACATTTCTAGGCTCTAGTGTATAGGAGGTAGGAGGATCAACTCTTTTTCTCACAAGTGGAATGCCAAGTGTGGGAATGAACCCACACCTCTCTTATATCCGAATCGATAAGCAAACACTTAAATTTTTACACTAATCTGTCCCATTGTACTCAATTACTGTACAAAATTACAGTGTTCCTTTTTCAATCTATAATGTACATAGTCTTACTATTAAGGGTGAATCATTTATATAGAAACTGTTCATTATATGAATAACACATACATCAAGCAGCTTTACACATACATCAAGCAGCTTTACACATACATCAAGCAGCTTTACACAATAGGTCCTACATATATGCATATAAAATGATACGAAAACAGTTACATATAACTAATGGCAATATTGCCCAAATGGATAAAGTTAAATGTGCTTACATGATCAATGCATGTCCACTTCAATGGATACATGTCATCCATTTTTTCAGGTTTGCTATATACAGATGGGCCATACTTGGTTAATTTTCCAAAATCTTTGAACAGATGAATAGAATGTTCTTTTTCCTGAAGCTGGCATTTTGAAAACGTCTGTGTTAAGAGTTAAGGAAATGTTAGCAGATCAATGTATTAATCGTAAATCTGAACAAATAATTGGTATAAGTACATAACAAATCTGAACTCGCTTCTCATGGCTGGTGGTCTGGGTTCAACTCCGCAGTGCGCGTGAAATTTTCCCGACGCAACGGCTCTCAGGTCGACCCAGCCTCAACTGGGTACCAGACATGTTCTGGGAAAGTAAAGGCGGTCGGTGTGATGCTACCACATCACCCATTGTGTGCTGACGGTCAATGAAAAATACAGGCCTAACACTGTATTGCCTATATACCACGAGGTATGAAAGGGTTCCTTTACTTTTACTATAAGTTCTTTACTTACAAAAATCGAAACCTACAAAACACATTTCTCTAGAAATTTGTTAAAATTTAATTCAACACTGAAAATCATTTTAAAATAAAACTAAACAGCTAGTTATTGAACGAAATGCATTATTTTCTGATCATGATGTTAGATATTAAAGATTATGGAAATACTCGTTCGAAGAATATATATATATATATATAGGGTGTTCAAGATAATTGCAGCCCCATTAACAAATCGAAATTTGCCAGATAACCTATAGGTTGTGTTTATTTACTATTTAAACCGGTTCTGACTAGCTCTCCTACGTCACATTTGTTCATCGACCCTTCCGCACTACAATTACACACCATCACACAACCTTGACCTATACTACGTCATAACTGAACCTTCTCATTTCCATACATATATGCCAGATTAGCTCCATTCATAGACTGCTTTCAAGTTGAACACCCTGTACATATACATATAAATAAATTCCATATCTCTACTTAACTAAATGTAGCAGTGGGTGCAATATCCCATTCTAGTCTTTTTTTTGGGGGAGGATCTTACAAACTCAAAGAGACACTGAATATGAAACTATTTCTTTCCACAGACAGACACAAAAAACAAATATATGGGGATCTCTGTGGCTAAGTGGTTATGCCTTTGCCTTATATTTTGAAGGTCATGGGTTCGAATCCGGACCACACTGTTCTGGCACACAGAGATCCCTTGGAGTGTTGTCAAAGCTGTGGAGTTTGTACTTTGTGCAATACTCTCGGCAGGGGGCGTGCCACTTCTGTGGAAAGAGACCGAGCGACATGTGGTAAAAACCTTGTGCAAGAAAATCAATCTTTTTATTTTAAACACTTTTGCCGATGCTTCAGATGGTTAAAAATGGTAGGTTGCAGTGTGAGTGGATGTTGTCTATTGAAGTTTCTAACCTTCAGAAGATTAAATAAATCTACTGTTCTGGACATGTGAGTGTTTTCGGTAATGAGAGAACAGACAGGCTTGCATCAACAACATCGGTTGTCTGGAAGTTGAAGATGGATAGGTGTGATGTAATTTATTTTCTCTGCGACCTCCTGTTAGATGAAGACACTCAAATTTATATTGAATCTATATATTTACTTGAGAAATTTGGAATTACAAATACACGCAGTTATGAATGCTCAGTGCAGAGTGAACAAATGTGTTTAACCAGCAAGCCACGGAAACCATCAGAATGAATACCCTTTGATGTCTGTTGGGGAATACTGAGCACCAATGGGTCTGTTTGAGTGCTACAATGTCTGTTCAATAACCAATAACTCAGAGCACATAACCAATAACTTCCAGTTCCTATATTCCATCCTACCAATTACTAAAACTTTACCAGGATATAACAACTGATAGCACTCGCTCTACTACTACTTATTCCTCTCCGCTCCTTAAGGAGCATAGATGCCTCAACAGTTGTTTGTCACTTTTTCCAGTATCTGGTTGTTTTTCATGGCTTCCTATGATAGACCAGTGGCCTTCAGTTTCTCAATAAAACTCAATCTCCAGGTCTGTTTAGGACATCCTATTTTTCATGTGGGTTTCACTCAAGTGCTGGTTTAGTGACACTTGACTGTGTCTTCCACAGGGTATGTCCGACTCATCGCCATATTCTTCTCACATAATATTTTACAGGAATGTTAAAACAGCTCGCGATGAACTGTGCATGGAAAAAGAAGACCTGGACACACAAAGGAAACATGGAGAAGAACCGTGGAAAGAAAATTGAAAGATTTTGGCCTGACATGGGAAACAATGCATCCTTGCCTAACACTAGTTGTGACCTGGAGTTCCTCGGACAATCTTCCATCATGGATAACCTGGACAGCAAACCTATCATATAGTTGCTGAATGATGTTAACAGTCTTATCTTACCCCATAGTGTTTCAGGATACTCCATATTGATTGCCAATCTATGCTGTAAAATGCCTTCACAAAATACATGTAGAATGGAGTCTGCCATTCCATTTTTTGCTCTATGGTGGTTATCAGGGTTGCTATCTGGTCATTACAAGATCAATCATTCCAGAATCCAGCCTGTTCATCTCTAAGCCACTCTCATCATGTCCACGAAAACCCTAGTGAGGACTTTGCTTGAAATGGAAGGCATCGCATGATCCATCTCCACTTGTCCCATTGTGATAAACCATTCTTTGGCAGTCTTACAATGAGGCCTTTCTTCCAGTCTGTTGGGATCTCCTCCACCCCTTCCCCCACACTACCGTTCCAAACCATGTTAAACTGTAAGTGGAACTGATTTACCATCTCTTCTCCTTTTTCCCTCTGTGTTTCCACAAGGGTGTTATTTACTCCTACCTCCTTGCTATTTTTCAGGTTTTTCAAGGTCTTACTGGTTTTCTGATATCTCCTACATAGATGGTAAGTGAATCTACTGGCACCAGGTTTGCACACCCACTCTATGTCGATTAATCAAATGTATTGTGCCTCTAAAAACACTGTTTGTATCTGGCAATTCCCAGCGCCTTCATCCTGGATAGGGATGCAGATTCATAATTGTTTTCAAAGTCATCTATCTATACAAACTGTTTTTCTTATGGCATTGATAATATCTATACTATCCATTGACAACTGCTGTATCAGCCAGGTGATCTGCACGCATATTGCGTTGTGCTGGTACAAAAATAAAGGTTAAATTGATCACTCGGGATGTGCTCAATGTAAAAGGTCATTTCTGTCGTATACATTCTTGAGGTTATTCATTAAGTCGCTCAGTATACACTATAATACACGCATGTGTGAATTCCTGTGTTAGTGTTCTCAACCACTTCAGAGCCATGTTTACAGCTTTGATCGCCATTGTTTAGGTGCTTGTAGTTACAGCCTCGTGATCGTAGTAAATGTCCACGCACTCAGTTTGCTTCGAATCACTGGGTCATTAGTTAGTCATTAATTTGTATTTAATTTGAATTCTGTAGATTTTCATTTAAGTCGACACAGGTGAATCTGTATTCACACTAACCGTGTGTAATTATACTAACTAATAGGTACAAAAATTGCACTTTACCTTATATTTTATAATCTTTCCTTACTGAATTAATATTAGACTACATTTTTAACCGACTAAATTGCAGTTTCAAGTTTGCAGAATTGTTCGAAGTGAGAATTCCTTATTATTGTTAGTGCTCAAAACCGGATGACACAAATTGGTTGCTAGGAAGAGTTCATGTCCTGCGATGTAAGATTTTAAAACTTGTAATCGTGCTTGCATTAATTGTAAAAATAATATATGGGTTACTGTGTTTTGCAAAAATAACAACGCCATGAATAAGGCTAACACAAAATGCGTTCTTTAGGTTAACAAAATAATTTATAAATAACTGACTATGGGGTTAAATATCTTAGATGGATGAAGATAGCACAAAATACTTTGAATTGTTAGTTCTGACAAAAGTATTACTTTTGACGACAATTTTAGTTTTTAATCCACCTTTTCTCTCGTCACACACACATGAGAATAAATAAACAGAACAGACAATTAAGATACTCAAACTGTAAGCTTTTATTATTATTGTTACGTAGCGTAAACAGTATGTTTTATTTTTTTCATCCTTTCTCTTCATAATCATCAAATGTCCTGCTCTCTCTCAGGCCATAAGCCGATAGGCCAGATGTCCCGTCTCTGCACTCATGCAGCCGTGTTCTTATCTGAAGAGTGAAGTGTTCAAATCATAAGTTATTTATAATTAATTAATCCATGAAATTGAATCCATCTTCTCAGTTGTCTTCCTCTTTTCCGGGATGTCTCCTTCCATCATGGTCTTCTACAGCACTTCGTGCCTCTTTATATGTCCAAAATACTTTAATTTTCTTTTTTGTAGCATCAGCCAGTTTTAGTTTTTTTTTTTCTTCAAGTTTCTGAATAGAAAAAAGATATCTAATTCTTTCAAGTTTCTGAATAGATCTAATTCTTTCACGTTTCTGAGTGAATATATCTAATTCTATCATCTATCACTATCATATTTGTCCTCTTCTCTGTCCATTTGGTCCTCATTGGACTCTTTTGTAACACTTATTATATTCAAAAGCACATATATGGTAACTAATTAAATAGTGTTTAAGAACCAACATGATTGCACTGCAGAAAAAACCCATAGGTGCTCCACAGAAAGACCCATAAGTCTTTTCATGCTAGTCTTCTTATGCTCGGATTTTTCTCAGTATATCTTCATGGATGTAGCTCAACTAATTTGTAGTTCTAAAAAGTATTCTTTTGATGACCAATCTAGATTTTAATACTTCCCCTGAACACTGAGATATAAAAGATCGACTTTGATGCCACTGTCCTCTTGTATTATATGTTTCACTATAATACATGAGTTAACTAATTTATAATGATAAAGATTGTATATATAATACATTATCCGAGTTGATACTAATTTACAATTTAGCTACAGCACAGTTGAGTAAGTTCACTAACTTGTATTTTGTAAGCCTAAAGGCATCCCTTTCTCTAACAAACATTGCATGTCCATATTGTGATTTAGGTACTTCTATCGATTGTTGCAACATAAAGCTGAGCATATACGAGGCAAAAACAACTGTAATCAGTGAGTCATAGAACATTGTCATGCATACTTTTGTCATGATAAGGGGACTGAGCATCTAGAGTGTTTATTAAATATATAATGTAGGTCGCTGCATCAATTCATTCAAACAATTACACACTCTGTAAAACCCGATTGTAAGTCATAGAGCTGTAGGAATATATATTCAGAGTGTAAGAGAAAGGATGATCAATATCATATATCTAAAAAAAATGTTAATATATGTGTTAAATATATATATAGAACTCTATAGTGAAATGTCAAATTCATGAACCATTACTTCATTTTTATTATAGATCAAACTATAATTATATTAAAGCTAATTTATTTGCCAGGGATGGAATTCTTATTTTTCTCTAATCCTGTTTTTCACCACAGTGTCAGGATAAGAAGAGATAGATATTGGCCCGTAGAGAATGGGCCAGGGCAATGCGGAAATTCTTGCACTCGTGGATCAGCACTCCCATCCAGGTGATATCATTATCTACACGATGGCTCTGTCAAGTGTGGACCAGATCATCGTGGGCTTACTCAGCACAACGAACGTCGCACACTTCATGAGGACAGCGGAGCTTGAGACAACTGACATCGAGCATGACTATGGAGATTACCGCTGCCTCCAGGGCTCTGTCGTGGTTGGCTGAGCAACAGGTTACCCATATGATCAACATATCAGACTCATGAATATGCTTCAACTGATTGAATCTGGAAGTATGCGTGTGGAATGCGGTGGACATCATTCGAGATCACATCTCAAGAAAACTGACTTGCTGGAGTGCGGGGTAACGAGCGTGCTGACTCTCTTGCAAACAGTGCCCGACTCAAGTGGGCAGAAGTATGGACAGAGCCGATATCATCAATGCGTTACGCTCTCAATTGTGTGACACAGGCGGGTCTCATACACTGGAACGAGTTGAGAATTAGCGTTAAGTTTGGACATGCCAGACAGTGTCGTCTTCGTGGTAAGAGAAATATATAGTAATCAACTTCTCATGGTACTGGAGCAAATGGACTTTGGGATGGCTGCTGCAACGGAGGACAGAGCACGAATGGGAATGCCCAATGTGCCATGACGTCGATCGCATAACATAGAGATAGATATAGCTTTTGTGTGCACTTCATATATGTTGTATTTCCCAGCCTCTGTTATTTATGTGAAATACTTGGAATATTATTGAAAGAAAAAGAAGCAAATATGTCAATTTTGTAACAGCTTAAAATTGAAGAGAAGTCGTGGATAAAAATAAAAATATTTTGTACATATAAAAATGACATGATTTTCTGGAGGGCATAATACCGGGCAGACAATGGAAATGAAGACTAATTAGATGATGCATGCAAGATGTCGTAGGCAAGTGAAATATGACTAGCAGACGCTGGACACCTCTAGTAGGACAAAGAGACAATTAGTGTCGCTGTCATGGGAATCAAGTTCCGACAGCGACAACCTGGATGATGATGAATCACAAAATAGTGAATTATATGACACTGTATAATTTTTTATTCCAGATCCCTGCCATGAGTTTTACAATGCAACCAATAGGTACAATGAAGTCTGTATTTCACTTTAAAATGGCACACCCGACAGTCATCACTTTGTGAAAGTGCTCGTGGTGTTATCACTATAGAGAAGAGCATATTCAACAACCCAGAACATTCTCTCATGGGTTTGGAAGAATATTCACACGCTTTGGTAATACTTTTATCTACAATTAAAACCAAATTGGCATTTTCATTCCGCTTATTTGACATGCAACTTAGTTACATTTGTCTAGCTAAGAAAACTAATATAATCAACTCTTCTCGTGGATTTAATTCTTCATTTTATGAACATTATTAATTTAGTGAAGTCACAAATTCTTCAGTTAACTAATTGCATCATGGTCACAGATTTACATACGTGTATTAATTTTATCAAATATGACATGTAACTTAGAAATAAGCAACAAAATACATAAGGTATATGGAATATTTTTGTAGATAATGAAAACTGATTGTGTACAGCATATTTTTGCCAGTGGAAGTCCTTTGGTGTACCTAAGTCTGTTTTACTGCTGTAAAAGGAAGTAATGGGCATAATATTCCTAAAGTGATAAGTTGCTAAAACCAATTTCTCAGCATTCAGGAGGTGAGCTGCTCAACAAATAGTTCCCGCAGCTGATGTTTCTAAAAATGGGTAACCAAGTGCAATCTTACTGGGAGCCATGGAGATGGGATGTTGTAGATGATTATGTATTCTTGTGATGCCAATGAACAAAAGAATGTGTGCATTAAATAGAACTTAGGTCTAAGACATAGTGGATAAGATGATGCGAACCAGAACTGATCAAAATTATGCACTGCTTCAAGTTATGGCCTTGGAATGAGTCAGATCTGATTGCCTTTCTATGATCATATTAGATCTAATACCTTGCTACAGTATATCTCCAGATGTACTTTAAAGTGAGGTTTTTGGTACAAATTTGTGTCCTGTTAGATAATATGCATACACTTCTGCCAAATTTTACATGTATCTGTCCTACATGTCGCAGGGACTTAGTGTGGACACAATGTACTCACACTCTCAGCACAGATCACAAAGAGTGGTTAACTTGGTCAACAAGAATCAACACAAACAAACAAATGATCGCCCTGACAGTATTCTTCTTCACCCTAGGGAAGCATAGGTCCGCAACCAAGGCCTTCCAAGCCCGCCTATCCTAGGCCATCCTTTCCAGATCTCTCCACTCTCTTCCCATTTTCTTGTATTCCGTCTCCAACTCTTCCTGGGTCTTCCCCTACCTGATAGTATTAGCAGTAGACATCTTTCAGTCCCACTGGACTATAGAGCTCTAGCCCTGGATAGATACTTTGCAGGTCCACTGGGAACTGCAAAGTTTGATGCAGGAAAGACAGTCGCTGGCACAATTCACATGCCTAAATGATAAGATATGTCTCTTGAGACTGAATGGAATCCTGGAGTAACCCTCTTTTCTCTGCTTGTTTGATCTGTGCTCAGAATGCAACAGCCCACTCTCCACCTCTATTTTTAGGTACATCTGTTTTTGTGACTGTTTCCCATGTGTATGGGCTTATTTAAAGAACCTGCAAATCTTGCTTACAAACTCCTTATATTGCATTTGATGTCTTCCAGTCAGTCTCTTCGCAGTGATCAGTTCTCCCTAAAGAAGATCATTGGAAATTTGGCCATCCTTCATGAATGATGGCCCTAGTAATTAGCTGTATAACTGCAGACTGGCTAAACAAACAGGAATCAAAAAGGAAGGCAAACCCAATATCAAAAAGGCAGTGCTAAAAACAGATTTACAAGCCAAAAGGGGATATAACAGCCTCTGTAAACTGCAACACAACATAAGAAAGAAAAAATATAAGCAACTGACATCTTTGGGCAGGACATGTAAATAGGAAACTTATAGCTTATTGTGACAACAAATAAAAGTACTGAGAAGAGCGACAGAGAAGATACTGAATAGTTAACTATTATTGTGTAGATAATAACATAAACCCATCTAATGTAAAGTATAAAAAATAAGTTTGGTAGAGACATGGTTGTCTAGATAAGTTAATATGGCATCTGAAAGGTATCATGCCATCACTCGTTAGATTAAGGAACACTCATTGCATCTTTTGTTTCAATATCACTTACTTTAAAAGTATAAACAGGTTGGAACCTATGTTAACCTTTATAAAATACATTTAAATCAAAGTTAGAATTTGTACATGTAACCACAGTGTACTGGTACTAATATGCTTCTTAGTTTATTACTGAAAACTATTACCTCATATAGACAGAAAAATTTACATATACAAAATAGTAAAATATATTGTTGCCTCCTTTCTAAAGTTATCACTATCTTAGCAACCTCATTTTCCTAGTCATACAGGTGTTCGCGGCAATGAGAGATCATGCCTGCTTGCATCAAAAGCATTGATTGTTGGGGGTTTAGGGGATGTTATCTTGGCGACATACTATTGGTACTGGTGGATGAGGACACCAAAATTGATGTTGAGTTCATTCAGCGGTTTATGGAGTTTGGAATTTCACATTGTACAAGTAGAGCTGGATTCTTGAGGTGCAGAGAGAGAGCTGTGTTTAAGCGTGAGCCACAGGTACCATCAGTATGCATACCCTTTGACATATGTTGGGGGAGACTGAGCACCTATGGGACTGTCCGGAGTGCTGTAATGTCAGTTCAATAACCAATAAAAGTACTCTATTGGTAGTTATATATTTGACTGGTGTTGTTAGTAGTAATTTTACCATTTTCTAGTCTACAAACTAAAGTACATTTAATACCATACAATAAAGTATTGATGTTTCTTACATTTCAGGATTATTTTTATCTTTCACAAAAATGGCAATCACACCAAGGCTAAAGTGAAGCCTCCCAGACTTAATGGAAAGAAAGTAGGCGTATTTTCATCTAGATCTCCTTTCAGGCCTAATAGCATTGGCCTGTCATTAGTCAAGATAGACAAGATAGAAGGTAAATATTTCAAATAGAATTGTTATTTTCAAATACCTGAAAATATATCAATTATTGATTTTGATAATTGATAACTATATTTATTGATAACTATATAAATAATTGTTGTCATTTCTTACTGCGAGAGCCATAATAGCATAATGGTTAGTACACTTGCTTTGTAAGTGTGTGGTTCTAAAATCAAATACCCCAGTTGTAGTGGGATTTTTGACTGCTATGACTCTCAAGTTAACCCAGCCTTAATTGTGTGCCAGAAAAACGCTTAAACTTAAAGGATAGCACCATGATGTTGACCGCATCACCCATTGTGTGATGTTGGACGAAGACAAATATGGGCCTAACGCTGTATTTACCAATATGCCTTTTGGTATTATTAGAAGGGAATGCAGAGAGTAGTGTACTGGGGGAGATTATGCTGTTTATGCTGATGGGGCTTTTGAACTAATGTGCAAAGCTGGGTTTTTACAGAAAGAAGCCTGCAGGACAAGAACCTTCCTTATGAGAATGGAAATTGATGCAGTTACTGCAACCCTTAATTGGTTCCTTGACAATCCGTTAATAAGTGATGTCATTTGTTTATGCTGTGAATGATAAAAATGTATTGATGATTGAGAATTCAAGTCTTTTATGAGTCTACTATCCTAGCCATACATTAGTTTACATTATCAAAAGAACTGACACATTTCCTTTGCAAGCATCAATATTAAAGGCATTTCCTTTGCAAGCATCAATATTAAAGGCATTGGCTTTGCAAGCATCAATATTAAAGGCATTGACTTTGCAAGCATCAATATTAAAGGCATTGACTTTGCAAGCATCAATATTAAAGGCATTGGCTGGATAAGAGAGACATATTGAGTCACTAGCAAGAGATTACATAAATCTGAGATCAAATGTGATGGAGTGATGCCTGAGAGAACAGTTTGAATGTATGATTAATTTGCATGTTGCAAAAATAATCAGATGGGAAGCAATCTTCTGAAAGAGAGTGAGCACCTATGGGTTTGCCAGGAGTACAGTGATGCAGATTTAGTTATCCTGTAACCAGTAGAACACTTTAGAGATTTTGTGGTCCATACCTAAGACCATTTTAATCAAGGATTTGTATTAGTTTGAAATGACATCAGAACACCTTTTAATTAAAATGATAACTGATATTTCCATGTCTCATTTGTTGTCTCTATTTCTTCTCAGTGTTGTACTTATTATTTTCATTAATTTATTTATATTTCTCCTGCAGGTACCTCTGTACATGTATCAGGTATTGATATTCTTGATGGTACTCCTGTATTAGACATTAAGCCTTACATTCCTGAATATGATAAACCTAAAGAACTTGCAGAAGAACAGTTGGAAAATATGGCATTAGATTATCATATAGCCCCTGGTACTACTCATGCCTCATATGCAAACGTTGAAGACATAGGAAGCTTAGCTGGACAACAGCAAGATGCTGTGAACATCATAAGTGTTGATCAAAATATCAAAGATACTGATTTAGTTCAGACCATTACTATGCAACCTTCACATCCTAGGGAAGAAGATCACATTGCTGAAACAGAAAATCATAAATATAAAATTCTACAGAAGAGCAGACACACCTTTAGCTGTGCAAAATCAGATGAACTAGAAAATAACTTGAATTCATGTGATTCTGATGATGGCAAAGACAATCTGAATAATTTGGATCTGATTCCAGAAGGGTTTTGTGCAATATTAGCTTTAGACAATATGGGAGATAATCTTGGTAAAGTTACCGGCCAGCAGGAGACAGGTTCTCAACATGGACAGAAGAAAAAGCAACTTCATAATTGCTCAGAAGATCATAATTTATGCCACAGTGGGTCTACAGGATTAATTAATGAAGAGAAAGCCAATGTTAATATTCTTGTAGACAGCATCACATGTAAAACAACATTTCAACCAACAGAAACTAGCTCATCACATTGTACTTCTGACAATACTTCCTCACCTGAAGAAAATTCTGTATGTGTCAACAATCATTTGGATACACCAAGTACAGTTGTACATAATTGCAAAGATCATAAACAGAAAACAAAGGATATTATAACATCATCAGACTCACAGAGTACTTGCATAGACTCTAATGGACCTACAGTTGTTGCCTCTTGGTTGATGAATCCACCAGTATCCAAACTTAATGTAACCTTCACATCTCAAGCTCTTGAACAGTTACAGACATTCAGTAAACAGTCACATGATTCCAGTTATCGGCTTCAGATGTTTTCAAGTCCAGAAGAAGCACATAAGTCTATCACTGACATTTTACGAGAAGAACCTAGATCAGTATACCGTCGTAGGCATTGCCAGGATAGTCTTTATTACTTTGCAGTAGATGTGCTGCATGTGACTTGCTGGTTTTATGAAGACACTGCTCAAGTGGTCAGGGTTAAACCAGTTGCACTTGTTCCAAAGTTGCAACCACAGATATAGGGAGAGAAGAGAATGAGTTTTTTTAAAAAAAGAACTCTAGGGCAAGCAATGGAGTCAATTAATAAGATCATAAATAAATAGTTAACAAGTTAACTGCACAAGAATCACATATATAATGATAATTGCATATTAGATGGTTAAAGACTTGTGAAGATCCTAAACATTAAATTTTAATACAATGGCAGGTAAATTTGGGAGATACTAGACTTGTTTACAATGTACAGAAATAGTCCCAGCTGTGAGCGTCTGTAGCTCAAGCGGTAGTGAGCTCTATCACAACCCAAGCGTCCCTGGTTCAAACTCCACATCGAGCAAGTTTGGAAGCAAATTATTTCCCTTTGATTTTTACGAACTATAAAAATAGACCTCACCCTTTCAGAAAGTAATGGCAAACTACTTAACGTATAAGTGGTGCCTAGAAAATCGATGACTCATTTACTGTTGTTGATGGCCAAGTCCTGTAAAGGATATGCCACGATTTTCATTTTTCAGTCACTTATGTTGAATATTGTATTTAGACCAGCACCAAGTTGTCTGTATTGAGCAAGCTAGTATCTAAAAGTAATGAGTGATCACATCAAGTAAGACTACTTAACCTTAAAATGTCTTATAAAATAATTCCATTAAATACTCATGTTGACTGATAGGGTCATCACCATTGCACTATGGTGAATAACTATGTGTACTCCAATCTCTTTCTTACACAGGAAGATCTCAGGATGTTGTTTTTGATATGCTGAACTGTTCAGAATGACTTTGAGAATAAACTAAAGTAGACCCTTTCATAAACCTGCTTTAATCCAAATTTAGTAATGCATTTTATCATTATGAGAACTTATCAATAGATGAAATAGTTCTTGGTTGTACCGCTTGTTGGCCATGCAAGCAATGCAGTGCAAAAAATCACATTAACGTTTTTGGGACTGTTGTTCAACAACAAGCTATGTTGTCATTTTACTGACACAATTTCGTAAAAATACATCCTACAATGCGGAGACAGATCTTCATGGAGAAATAGCAATCAAGGTATTTCAAATACTCCTTGACATGAACTGGTTACCATATTTTGTTGATTGCTACTATACCACATGCAGACGTATAATATACTTAGTAAAACATGTTGTACAGAGATACTGAACATAAATAGGTAGAAACTTTGCTTCATAAATCAAAACAATGAAACTACTACACTGTGAAACAAAGACATATCTGGGCAACAATAAATCCATTCTTGTAACTGAATGGAAGGATAAAAGGGTAAAAAAAACTATGTAGTTATCACATCTTCAAAGGCCTCAGTTACAAATGTTGCTGTGGTTGGAAGGAGGAACACATTCAATACTAAACCTAAAATTAGTTACATAATTATATCTATTCAAATAGTTGTAACTGGATTTGTTCAGATGCTGACATACTATGGTAAATTCAACAGAAGAATGTATAAATTGTGTAAAAATCTTTCACTGGCCTTTAGAAATATGCCAGAACAAGGTTTTATTCCTGTATAGTCTAACAAGACAAAAACAAGTAATGATGTGTTGGATGCCCTCTTCATTTGCTCTACACAAACCAGTTTTTAAAACAAATCTTTCTGGTTGGTATGTAATTTGCGTGTTAGTTTGTTGTACTAGTTAAGTGCCTACATGTACCTGTAGACCAGCACATCCAGTTTCTACATCTTATTTTTTATTTTGGTCGTCTCCTGCGCAGGAAAAAACCAGAAGGAGGTCCGTCCTCCTAGGTGGGACAAAGCTCTGTTAGCGGCCTACACCACTGGGAGGTTGGGTTGGCTCGTGTATTCTACGGCAATCAGCAGGTTACTAATTTTCAATTTCCGTCCTACTTAAGAAAGGCTGAATGCAGAACACACATTGCAGACCATTGAATTTCAAATTGACACTTAATAATTGAATTGACAGAAGCAGCACATATCGACTACTTTGATGCCTGATACTATGCAACAAAGATCTCTAGTATTGACTGATAGACCCAGAATTTTAAATCCTGTGGAGAAACTGCAAGAAACTCATTATCTTGTTATGTGACCTGAGAATTATGCCCATCGCCAAAAATCTAAAACTACTTTTGTATATACGAGAAACAGTTCAAATTCTCCCTTATGTTTTAAATATTGTTTTAAACAATATCACAGTCAAAATAAATTTATTAATTTCTATATTAGGGACAATGTTCAAATACTTCAGTCATTTATTGCTGGAAACAGAGGTTGTGATAGCGAAACTGATAACACTCTGCTCTAGTGACCATGTGACATGAAATTCTGAGGTTCGATGTCAGGTTTGCGAAAAAATTCTTTGTGTGCATTTAGTGTGTGGTTGTACTACAGAAGACCCTGATCCCTTACTTAGGGGTCTAAATTACAAGTGCCTATGTAGTCGGAGTAAGGCTAACCTTAATGGTGAGAGACACTGAAGATAATAAAGCAAGCCTTCCGCAAAAATTAGTCAGAGGCACCATTGCTAGGTATCATGACTACACCTAATTCAAAGAAGGTGAAAACATTTGTTAAAAATAAAAACTCCTTGATACATGTCTTTATTTTGTCTAAAATTTGACAAATATTTATTTAAAGTTCTTCACTGTTAGTCATGTAGCTAGATTTTGAATAGCTATTAATAAAACATGCATACAGCTTGGGAGGTCATCTATCATTATCCACAATTTTGAATTAAATACTAATATAGTGGGAAACATTAACTTTACTGAGATGACACCAGAGGGTACATGAAAATGTGTAAGACCCAAAATGACTTGAAGAACAGTAGAATAATAACTGAAAGAAACGAATCCCAGTTGGAACATCATACATTGGACTATCCAGAACAGAGAATGATGTGCATTTGTTGCTGCCCTAATCACCAAGGGCATCACAAACTAGATAGGGAGAGAGGTGGGAAACATTACCTATAAAAACATTCTATAATTTGGCTCTGTGTTAGAATCATAATTTATGTATGAAAATATTAGGTATGCAAACTAGCAATAGAATTGTATGTTCTCAAATCTTATTATAGATATTGAATATTTCTTCTTCTTCCCCTTCGCCCCTAGGGAAGCATAGGTCCGCAACCAAGGCCTTCCAAGCCCTTGCCATCTTCCAAGGCCATCTTTTCCAGATCTCGCCACTCTCTCCCCGTCCTCTTGCATTCCATCTCTAACTCCCGTCTCCAGATGTTTCTGGGTCTTCCCTTACTTCTATTGCCCTGGGGTTCCATCGGAGAGCCTGTCTCGCGATGCTGTCAGGGGTTTCCTCAGTGTGTGTCCTATCCATCGCCACCTTCTGCTCATTATCTCCTGTTCCACCTGCCGTTGTCCTGCCCTATCCCATTGAACATTTACTTGTGATGAAATGATTCTATTATTTGTTGTTGATGTCAAGTTACACTCATTAACTGATTTCATGTTATGTTCATGGATTTGGAAGCAACCCTTCCTGCTTCCCATGAATGGTGAAGGAATTTTACATAGCACTACTATGTCTCTAGCGACCTCGCTGGGCGAATATGTTCCAACTACAAAGCATAACTCTTAGCCCTTCTGATGGCAGCACAGCACATGAATAAACTGCAGACAAGATGGTATTTCTTACAGACTCACTGTCAGCTACACAAGCCCTGGAGGCTAAATTCGCGCAAAGCACATTACAAAACTTAAAAAGAGAACTTGCTCATCTGCCAGAATAGGCAGAAATTCACGCAACCAGCGCTTTTTTCAAGAGGTCAAAACCTTATAGAGAGAAAATCTGCAGTAGACTGGAAGACAAACACTCAATATGATTATTGTAAAGTCTTCATCAAAGACCTCAGCAGAACAGACCAGGTCACTATATTTCTCCTACGTACAGGACACTGCAGATTAACATATAGACTAGAAAGAAGTCGAACAACTCTGCCAGTGTCAGCAGGCGGATCATACACAGGAACCTGCAAGACTGTTCTCTCCTGGATGAGCTGACAAGCAACATGTGGCCACACCCAGTCGATATTTTCTTTTTTCGATCCAGAAGCACTTGAGCTTTCGGCTCGGTGCCATGGACATTGTAACCCTTCGGTTTGGTGCCACGAACACCGTAAATCTGGAGAACCTGTGGCTTTTCTGCCAGCCCGCGGAATTGAACCGCACTCACAGGGAGCTTGCCACCCGTCGTCCAACGAGCTACGAACACGCTGGGCAGGGGGGCAACCCAGTCGATATAAAAACTAAGCTTTGGGGAGATCTAACAGCTCTGACTGCCCAGTTTGTGGTCCACCGCAAACTAAACGCATGACCAGAGATTGCTAAAGAAGAAGAAATTTAGAAGCTGACCGCCCAGTTTGTGGTCTACAGTAAACTAAGCGCATGACCAGAGATTGCTGAAGAAGATGATATGTTAGCTTTAAAAATGTCTTTGTCAAAAGAATATGAATATTTTTTGGGATGTGATTTGTTGAATACTCAAAAGATAATCTTCTACCAACGTGTGTAATTTGATCGCATTGTGAAAGAAAAAAATTAGCAGTATAATGTTTAATAATTAAAAAGTAATAAAATATGTAAAAGATATGTAACACAGTTGCAGTTGGTTGTGAATACATAAATGTTTGTAACACATAAACAACAGCAGGTGGTGTCAACATGGAATGTCAGATGTCGTTTGTATAGAATAACTTGACAAAACTATTTGATTGGCAAAACACGTAATCACAAAGTACTGTAGTTTTACAAATTACAAAAAAATATTTTTTTATTTCCAGATTTTCAATAGAAACGTTTGTTTTTGGTTGTCCATTTGTTTTTTTAAATTTGTCACTCCTGTTCGTTTGCTTGATAAAGGCCTTGTTGGTCGAAACGTTGCTGTATTTTGTCATTGTTTTTGTAATTTGTAAAACTACAGTACTTTGTGATTACGTGTTTTTTTTAGAATATCTTGACACACTTCAGAAATAAAAAAGAATTGTTGAAAAAAGATTGAACACAGACAAATCAAATATTGCTGAATACATAAATGATTAGAAGTATCTAGACGCTATTTTGCTGTTTAATAGCGTGATAGCTCCTCATAGGAGACCGCGATACTTAAAAAGGGATCAGTGATGACTTTCTTTCTTTTCTTTTGTCGTCACACTGCTACCGGGTTGTTGTCCAGTGTCGTGGTTTTCTGTTTTGTCTTGCACTGTTCTGGTGGCTTGTGTGATTGTTATCTTTGCTCTTTCACAGGATTCTGTTACGCCATCTAACCATCTTTTCCGTGGTCTTCCTCTTGCCTTCTTTCCCGATGTTCTGTTGTAGAAGACTCTGTATACTTTGGAGTTTGGATGCATTCTTATTAAGTGGCCAAACCACTTCATTTTGTAAGTAAGTATTTCATATGGTAAGTATTTTCATGATTCGATTTCATAGTCCTATTTGATGACTGCCCCTCCTATTTCTGTCCGTCGTCACATTTTCCATACTTGGGGTCTCTGTGGTGTGGGTTAGATGCTTTTGTGGTTAGAGGTTGGTGCTTGCCTCTGTGGTGTAGAGGTTAGGTGCTTGCCTCTGTGGTGTAGAGGTTAGGTGCTTGCCTCTGTGGTGTAGAGGTTAGGTGCTTGCCTCTGTGGTGTAGAGGTTAGGTGCTTGCCTCTGTGGTGTAGAGGTTAGGTGCTTGCCTCTGTGGTGTAGAGGTTAGGTGCTTGCCTCTGTGGTGTAGAGGTTAGGTGCTTGCCTCTGTGGTGTAGAGGTTAGGGTGCTGTGGTGTGTTGCCTCTGTGGTGTAGAGGTTAGGTGCCTCTGGTGGAGTTGGGCTTGCCTCTGTGGTGTAGAGGTTAGGTGCTTGCCTCTGTGGTGT
Organism: Arion vulgaris; assembly: GCA_020796225.1. NCBI lineage: Eukaryota > Metazoa > Mollusca > Gastropoda > Stylommatophora > Arionidae > Arion > Arion vulgaris. The sequence goes on from CM036753.1 coordinate 23,988,985, forward strand.
AGAGGTTAGGTGCTTGCCTCTGTGGTGTAGAGGTTAGGTGCTTGCCTCTGTGGTGTAGAGGTTAGGTGCTTGTCTCTGTGGTGTAGAGTTGAGTTTGTCTCGGGTGTGAGGAGTGCCGTGGTGTAGTTGGTGCTTGCCTCTGTGGTGTAGAGGTTAGGTCCTCTGGGAGTTAGTGCTTGCCTCTGTGGTGTAGAGGTTAGGTGCTTGTCTCTGTGGTGTAGAGGTTAGGTGCTTGTCTCTTGTGGGTTGTGTTGCCTCTGGTTCCATATGTTCTTGGTTCGCTCCCTCGTGTAATCATGGAGATATTTTTTCGGAAATCTCTGATGTCAATGTAGGTGAGATCGAGTTGCTAGTCCTATCGGAGACGGGCGATAAAACGTAGGACCAGCAAATCGAAAAGAGTAGGCTGGAAAACCGCTGCCCTGGCAAAATTAATTATAAAAGTGTTTTTTTTATAATAAATTCCTACAAAATATATTCATCATCTTCTAAATGACAACCGGGACCCTCGCTGGTGCTACGGAGTTTGTGCACTGCCGCTGAAATCTTCCTGCGTAAGAAAGATATCGGAGCACATATGGTAACTCACCGAAGTGCAGCGATGATGGTTCTATTAGTCAGAGAAAAGTATAGCATAAATGAACAATAGAAAGACAACGATATAATTGGAAATAAAACATTAAGAGATGGAACAAAAAACAGTCTGACAAAATTAATCAACATGGTAAGGGTATAGGTTCATCTGAAGCGGGGAAATGAAGAAAAAGACTTTAAACCTGAAGGGCTAACTTCACTGTGTTGCCACACATGATGCTGTCCCTTTCCGCAGAAATGACACACAATTTGAAAATTCTAGTGATCTCCACAAAATATGCACTCCTGAACCAAAGGCTGCGGTTCGGATTCGAATATCTGACCTTCGGAACTAAAGACAAAGGGTAAGAAGAAAAATGAACAGATTATAAGAACACAGAGAAATGTGTACCATGGCTGAAGCACATCCAACTCTAGATAACTAGGCCAGTCAACTGACCGGGGAATACCTGACCTAGATAAGAGAAGGGGGCTGTAATGTATATATGTTTGATAGAACACTGCAAGCTTTTTGCAATTTTACTCAATTATGTGAGTCTATGGTTATTTATTGGTGAAAAATATTCATAATATTGATATTCCTTATTGTTTTAACTTAACTTGTTGCATAATATAACTTCAATTTAGCATTTTGAGTTGATTTTAACATTAATTCGTCTATATACACCAATACTGGAATGCGAGGTCACGTGATGTAGTTGTGGTCTGATTTCCCATAATTCTTGCCCGAGTCCGAAGGCCCATAAGTTTATAGTTGACTCTGGCTGAAGTCAGTCCAGTAAGAGACTTAATGAAATGTCTTTTAATCAAGTTATTGCAGATGTGTCTTGATGAAAGAAGGGTCTAGTCTTATGAAACGTTGGAGGAATTTGGAAAGGCCGACAGATAACTATATTTTATAGCAGCCATCGAATGTCCGAGAAAGGGTACAAAGAAGAATGCCAATGTTCGAAAAATCTTAACATAAATTGACGAACATTGACAGAAACAGATGATCAGAAAAAGCAAATAAAATTCACTATCAGGATACAATAGGTAACATCGAATGTCATTGAGAATGCTTTATGAAAATGAGCGATAATTCAATGCCATAAAAGACAGATACCTGGGAGTCGAGGTTTTACTCCTCGGGTGAGATAACTTTAATAGCCTTTCTTTTGTTATTAACTAGTTTTTATACAATCACACTTTCCTGCTGTGCCGTCCGTTCCTCGACGTTACAAACAGGTACCCACTGAGGAAATCAATTCTTAGAAGATTGTTACTGCCCAGACTTGAAGTGAATTTATTGGCACGCTACTTAAATTGACCATGCAGAGAGGCGTTGACTGTGAAACAATAATACGACACTGATGAAATCTCAACTTGTTATATGGTTCGTTTTCCTGTCAGCAATCATTTTCTCTAACTATGACTGCGCGATGTCTATGCCATAACATTAAAATAGCTATGGTATGGTTCCTTGAACATTACAATACACATGGACATGACAAAACAGACAAGTTAGCCAAGAATGGGTTAGATTAACACGAGAAAACCCGTTCACAGTAACAATCCTCCATTAATCCAAACAAATCCTAAAAACAATAAGTAAAAATGTTTATCTAAGGAAAAAGCCACGGGGAACACTGAAAGAGAGCTTTACAGACGCATGATCAACCCGAACGTTCGGGCCATTTATTCATAGTTATACTCACGTTCTCGGTGCAAACCGCACAGATAATAAATAGTGTATAACTAAGTTGGCAAGAACGAAAGTAAACAAACTTTTTTTGTTAAGTATTTTCATGATTCGATTTCATAGTCCTATTTGATTTTCACAGAAGATGATTCCTATTTGATTTTCACAGAAGATGATTCCTATTTGATTTTCACAGAAGATGATTCCTATTTGATTTTCACAGAAGATGATTCCTATTTGATTTTCACAGAAGATGATTCCTATTTGATTTTCACAGAAGATGATTCCTATTTGATTTTCACAGAAGATGATTCCTATTTGATTTTCACAGAAGATGATTCCTATTTGATTTTCACAAGATGATTCCTATTTGATTTTCACAGAAGATGATTATTATTTGATTTTCACAGAAGATGATTCCTATTTGATTTTCACAGAAGATGATTCCTATTTGATTTTCACAGAAGATGATTCCTATTTGATTTTCACAGAAAATGATTCCTATTTGATATTCACAGAAGATGATTCCTATTTGATTTTCACAGAAGATGATTACTATTTGATTTTCACAGAAGATGATTCCTATTTGATATTCACAGAAGATGATTCCTATTTGATATTCACCAGAAGATGATTCCTATTTGATATTCACAGAAGATGATTCCTATTTGATTTTCACAGAAGATGATTCCTATTTGATTTTCACAGAAGATGATTCCTATTTGATTTTCACAGAAGATGATTCCTATTTGATTTTCACAGAAGATGATTCCTATTCGATTTTCACAGAAGATGATTCCTATTCGATTTTCACAGAAGATGATTCCTATTTGATATTCACAGAAGATGATTCCTATTTGATTTTCACAGAAGATGATTCCTATTTGATTTTCACAGAAGATGATTCCTATTTGATTTTCACAGAAGATGATTCCTATTTGATTTTCACAGAAGATGATTCCTATTTGATATTCACAGAAGATGATTCCTATTTGATTTTCACAGAAGATGATTCCTATTTGATATTCACAGAAGATGATTCCTATTTGATATTCACAGAAGATGATTCCTATTTGATTTTCACAGAAGATGATTCCTATTTGATTTTCACAGAAGATGATTCCTATTTGATTTTCACAGAAGATGATTCCTATTTGATTTTCACAGAAGATGATTCCTATTTGATATTCACAGAAGATGATTCCTATTTGATTTTCACAGAAGATGATTCCTATTTGATTTTCACAGAAGATGATTCCTATTTGATTTTCACAGAAGATGATTCCTATTTGATTTTCACAGAAGATGATTCCTATTTGATTTTCACAGAAGATGATTCCTATTTGATTTTCACAGAAGATGATTCCTATTTGATTTTCACAGAAGATGATTCCTATTTGATTTTCACAGAAGATGATTCCTATTTGATTTTCACAGAAGATGATTCCTATTTGATTTTCACAGAAGATGATTCCTATTTGATATTCACAGAAGATGATTCCTATTTGATTTTCACAGAAGATTATTCCTATTTGATTTTCACAGAAGATGATTCCTATTTGATTTTCACAGAAGATGATTCCTATTTGATTTTCACAGAAGATGATTCCTATTTGATATTCACAGAAGATGATTCCTATTTGATTTTCACAGAAGATGATTCCTATTTGATATTCACAGAAGATGATTCCTATTTGATATTCACAGAAGATGATTCCTATTTGATTTTCACAGAAGATGATTCCTATTTGATTTTCACAGAAGATGATTCCTATTTGATTTTCACAGAAGATGATTCCTATTTGATTTTCACAGAAGATGATTCCTATTTGATATTCACAGAAGATGATTCCTATTTGATTTTCACAGAAGATGATTCCTATTTGATTTTCACAGAAGATGATTCCTATTTGATATTCACAGAAGATGATTCCTATTTGATATTCACAGAAGATGATGAATTTCACAAATATATAGAAACATCACACTTGCATTTAATATAATATATCCATGGGCGTCCGCATACAATTTTCGAGGAGGGTGGGGGTGAATTTTAAAATGTGCTGGTTATTTACTACGCGGAAATTGAGACGATCAGATTTGAAATAACACTGTTTTATCAAAAGCCATTTTCCAAGAGGGGGAGGTACATTTTCCGCCCCTCCCCCAGCCTTAACGTATGAGCGCTTATGATAATATATGTAGTAATGAAATAAACAATGGGTGAAACAGATGTAGGCAGAAACCGGTAGTTATTGATATCGCTGGCAATCAGTCAAAGAAAGTTGAATTGTATCTTTCATTTAACCGACACTCTTATACCATCGGTGTGTTTCTTTGATTTCACCTGTATCAATGGTCCTAATAATCATTACAAATGACTTGTTCTAAATTGTATCTTGTGACAATTTTTACAGAAGTGACGAGAGATAGGATGTCAATTTCGTTGTTTTCACCTTTGTTAAGACAACTTCTTAAAGCCGCCTACTTGATCTTTCCTTAACAAGACGTTCTCCCTTCTGACTGACGTTTGTGCAAGACTTGATGACAAGTACACCTGTACTAGTTGCTGGAATGAATGACCTGTATTCCACGAATGGTAACATCCCGTGATTCGGTCTGACAAATTGCGAACAATATGTCACTAATGGGATGCTGTCATCGCGTAGTTACGATTACAGTTAGACATTTCTATTGTCTTCGACATCTTGTAATAGTATTCACTGAAACATATGCTACATATAGACAAGCAGATGTGCCCGTTCTTCGCACGGAAATGTATGGTTTAAATCTAATTGTAAGTGTAGTTAATAAATGAAAATAGACGTTGATGTTCAACGCTTGTTTGCGTTACATGAAGAACGTGTGAATGTGACCATGAGTCGTTTATTATGGGGAAGTGATATTTGTCTCGGCAGGCCTTCTTTAATACTGTTGTGGTAATTGTAATGTATGGGAAGCTATGGGGAAATGTACTTATCCCGACATGACATCCTTAAATCAATGCCTCTCTGTAGACATTATTGTAAGTTTTTCCTGTAGAGGCTAATAAATATAGACAAACTGTATTTGTTACGAAAGCCACATAAAGCTGACCATAATCGTTGCTCAGGAAAGCATTTTCAAACATGTCTCTTGATATTTTCTTTTTTCTAAAGATGTCGGCTTTTTTCCCCCGTTTCTTTTGTTCTAATGTAGCTATGATAGACTTAACTTGCAACTTTTTATTGAAGAGTACAATGAGATTGTTTGTTGCTATAATGTTGCAACTTGTCTACTAAAGAATCACACGAGAATGTATAGTGTTACTATAATGTTGTAATTTTGTTATCAAAGTATAGCAGGAGAATTACGTGTTACTATAGTTGCAATTTTGTTTAAGACAGATCTTTATGAGAATGTCTGGTATTTCTAGATTGTTGCAATTTTGTTATGAAAGTGTCTCAGAAAAATGCCCGATGTTGCTATAATATTTGCAACTGTGATATGGATGGGTCTCAGAAGAATGTTTGCTGTAATGTTATCATTTTGTTAGGAAAGTTTCTAGAAAATGAACGATGTTACTATATTGTTGCAATGACGTTATGTATGGGTCTCATAAAAAAGTATGATGTTGCTATAATGTTGCAACTTTGTTATGAAAGATTCCATAGAGATTTCGATGCTATAATGTTTCAATTTTACTATGAAAGTTTCTCAGAAGTATGCATGATGATAGTTTAATATTTGCAACATTTTATTGATGAGTCTCAGAAAAAATGTTTGCTGTTGCTATAATTTTGCAATATTGTTATGAAAGGGCACTACAAGAAAGTCGGATTTTACTTGTATATTTTAGCATATTTTTACGGATGCTTCAATAAAGGTGCTCTGTCAGACACACTTCTTTATTTCATCCCCCTCGTCCGCCTGCCCAGCGTGTTCGTAGCACGCTGGACTACGGGTGACTAGCCCTCTGTGAGTGCGGGTTCAATTCCACGGGCTGCCAGAAAAGCAACATGTTCCCAGATTTACGGTGTTCGTGGCACCGAACCGAAGGGTTACGATGTCTATGGCACCGACCGAAGGTACGATGTCCATGGCACCGAGCCCAAGAGCTGAAAGCTCAAGTGTTTCTGGATCGAAAAATTAATTTTTTTAAATGTCATCCCCCTCAAACTCTCAACAACAACAAAAATTATGTTTTGCCTACAATGCTGGGCACTATCCTACATGTCTTATCACCACACACGTCAGGCAGTGCTATGATAACAATCTGTTCCTCTTTCTTCTTTATTACTGTGACTTGTCCTGATCTATTCAAACTATCTGAAGTCAGGTTTTGAGCTTAGGAACTACAACAGTAGCAACTGTCCTATATCCTCTCTGTGACTTACCTATGCCTGATGGGAAAACAAATCGTTATGAATCACGTCATTATTTTCCAAACCTCAACTATACTAAGGTGTACTGTAATCGTGCGTTGAGTCAAATGAGAGGGATACTTTACACTGTGTGCGGCAGGAGTTTGAGACAAGGCTGGCAGATTATTAACACACACCGATTCGCCACGCTGGCGACACAAATCCATTTTCGTAATTATTTGTATGGATATATTGTATGAAACTCTGTGCTTGTTCTCGGATGTCAAGCCAGGGAAAATCAAATAAATTTGCAAACAAATTGAATCCTTTACAAACCATTGAGCCAACGAAAGAATAAAACCATGCGTTGAGGACAAAGGGTTGTGAATGTCGTGGTCGGTAAAATCAGTTTCTCAAATAATTCTTATTTGCTTGACAGGCGAATGACGTTTTCGACGATTATTCGACGTAGTTGGGTCGAAATAAACTACAAAATATACTTCCCCGGCACCAGAATTGTTTCATAATTCTTCCGTCCTGGCTGGAAGCTTCTTGTTTGATTGTCATTCTCAAGATTTAGAGCGTCGTTTCTGGTCCAGCACAAGGGAGTCGTGGTGACAGAACCTGTTGTCTGATTAGTTGGATAACGTCAGCATTGTTCATGCTCGTGTGAATAAATTTAACTTCTTTTATGTAACTTAGGTGTCTAAGTTCAATAAGCTAATGTCGGTTTTTTCCCTCTTCAAGCCGCATTAAATGTAATTGATTTAAGGAATCCACGGCTTGTAACTTTACTTGTAGGGGTTAATATTGATGCTGAGAGTATGTAACTTTAGTTGTAGGGGTTAATATTGATGCTGACAGTATGTAACTTTAGTTGTAGGGGTTAATATTGATGCTGACAGTATGTAACTTTAGTTGTAGGGGTTAATATTGATGCTGAGAGTATGTAACTTTAGTTGTAGGGGTTAATATTGATGCTGACAGTATGTAACTTTAGTTGTAGGGGTTAATATTGATGCTGACAGTATGTAACTTTAGTTGTAGGGGTTAATATTATTGATGACAGAGTATGTAACTTTAGTTGTAGGGGTTAATATTGATGCTGACAGTATGTAACTTTAGTTGTAGGGGTTAATATTATTGATGACAGAGTATGTAACTTTACTTGTAGGGGTTAATATTGATGCTGAGAGTATGTAACTTTAGTTGTAGGGGTTAATATTGATGCTAACAGTATGTAACTTTAGTTGTAGGGGTTAATATTATTGCTGACAGAGTATGTAACTTTAGTTGTAGGGGTTAATATTGATGCTGAGAGTATGTAACTTTAGTTGTAGGGGTTAATATTGATGCTGAGAGTATGTAACTTTAGTTGTAGGGGTTAATATTGATGCTGACAGTATGTAACTTTAGTTGTAGGGGTTAATATTGATGCTGACAGTATGTAACTTTAGTTGTAGGGGTTAATATTGATGCTGAGAGTATGTAACTTTAGTTGTAGGGGTTAATATTGATGCTGACAGTATGTAACTTTAGTTGTAGGGGTTAATATTGATGCTAACAGTATGTAACTTTAGTTGTAGGGGTTAATATTATTGCTGACAGAGTATGTAACTTTAGTTGTAGGGGTTAATATTGATGCTGACAGTATGTAACTTTAGTTGTAGGGGATAATATTGATGCTGACAGAGTATGTAACTTTAGTTGTAGGAGATAATTTTGATGCTGACAGTATGTAACTTTAGTTATAGGGGCTAATATTGATGCTGACAGTATGTAACTTTAGTTGTAGGGGTTAATGTTGATGCTGACAGAGTATGTAACTTTAGTTGTAGGAGATAATTTTACTTTTACTAAATTCACATGGTGGGTAATGTGGGAACATCTCACTGAACTTCTTTGCTTGTCGGTGTTTCTCTGGTACTCAATTCAGACTGGGTCGACCTGAGAGCCGAGCGGTTTGGAAAAAAATACAATCACTCTGTGGAAATTTATTATGGGATCACGAGCATATCAAGCAAGAGCATAGCCCTTTCACTACCGCGGCTTGCTATCGAGGACTGATTTTATGGGAAACCCGGTGCAATGAAGTAAATCGTTCGTCTTTACTCTCTTCAGAAATGATTATATGGGCACTTGGGGGTCTTTGTGGCTAAGTAGTTAAGCCCTTTGCCTTGTGAGTCGAAGGTCGTGAGTTCGAGTCCGGACCGCGCCATTCTGTTCACGAGTGCAGTTTTTCCAGAGACCTATAGGATTGTTGCTGGAGCTACGGAGTTCGTGCTTTGTGCAATACTCTCTGCAGGTGGCGTGCCATTTCTGCGGAGAAGGACCGAGCCGTATGGGATAAAACCCGGTGCAATGAAGTCAATCCTTCGGCTTTAAAACCCTTTTTTATATGGGCACTGTTATTTATTTATGTCTGTACTACTCTATGTTAGTATTGATATCTTTGCAGTTAAGTACATAGTGTGTCTGTCCCGGAGGTAATATATTGATATCTTTGAAGTTAAGTATATGGCGTGTCTGTCCCGGAGGTAATATATTGATATCTTTGAAGTTAAGTATATAGTGTGTCTGTCCCGGAGGTAATATATTGATATCTTTGCAGTTAAGTATATGGTGTGTCTGTCCCGGCGGTAATATATTGATATCTTTGCAGTTAAGTATATGGTGTGTCTGTCCCGGAGGTAATATATTGATATCTTTGCAGTTAAGTATATGGTGTGTCTGTCCCGGCGGTAATATATTGATATCGTTGCAGTTAAGTATATGGTGTGTCTGTCCCGGAGGTAATATATTGATATCTTTGAAGTTAAGTATATGGCATGTCTGTCCCGGAGGTAATATATTGATATCTTTGAAGTTAAGTATATGGCGTGTCTGTCCCGGAGGTAATATATTGATATCTTTGCAGTTAAGTATATAGTGTGTCTGTCCCGGAGGTAATATATAGTGTGTCTGTCCCGGAGGTAATATATTGATATCTTTGCAGTTAAGTATATGGTGTGTCTGTCCCGGAGGTAATATATAGTGTGTCTGTCCCGGAGGTAATATATTGATATCTTTGCAGTTAAGTATATGGAGTGTCTGTCCCGGAGGTAATATATTGATATCTTTGAAGTTAAGTATATGGTGTGTCTGTCCCGGAGGTAATATATGGTGTGTCTGTCCCGGCGGTAATATATTGATATCTTTGCAGTTAAGTATATGGTGTGTCTGTCCCGGAGGTAATATATTGATATCTTTGCAGTTAAGTATATGGTGTGTCTGTACCGGAGGTAATATATTGATATCTTTGCAGTTAAGTATATGGTGTGTCTGTCCCGGAGGTAATATATTGATATCTTTGAAGTTAAGTATATGGCGTGTCTGTCCCGGCGGTAATATATTGATATCTTTGCAGTTAAGTATATGGCGTGTCTGTCCCGGAGGTAATATATTGATATCTTTGCAGTTAAGTATATGGCGTGTCTGTCCCGGAGGTAATATATTGATATCTTTGCAGTTAAGTATATGGTGTGTCTGTCCCGGAGGTAATATATTGATATCTTTGCAGTTAAGTATATGGTGTGTCTGTCCCGGAGGTAATATATTGATATCTTTGCAGTTAAGTATATGGTGTGTCTGTCCCGGAGGTAATATATTGTGTGTCTGTCCCGGAGGTAATATATTGATATCTTTGAAGTTAAGTATATGGCGTGTCTGTCCCGGAGGTAATATATTGATATCTTTGAAGTTAAGTATATGGCGTGTCTGTCCCGGCGGTAATATATTGATATCTTTGAAGTTAAGTATATTGTGTGTCTGTCCCGGAGGTAATATATTGTGTGTCTGTCCCGGAGGTAATATATTGATATCTTTGCAGTTAAGTATATAGTGTGTCTGTCCCGGAGGTAATATATTGATATCTTTGAAGTTAAGTATATGGTGTGTCTGTCCCGGAGGTAATATATTGATATCTTTGCAGTTAAGTATATGGCGTGTCTGTCCCGGAGGTAATATATTGATATCTTTGAAGTTAAGTATATGGCGTGTCTGTCCCGGAGGTAATATATTGTGTGTCTGTCCCGGAGGTAATATATTGATATCTTTGAAGTTAAGTATATTGTGTTCTGTCCGGAGGTAATATATTGATATCTTTGCAGTTAAGTATATGGTGTGTCTGTCCCGGAGGTAATATATTGATATCTTTGCAGTTAAGTATATGGTGTGTCTGTCCCGGAGGTAATATATTGTGTGTCTGTCCCGGAGGTAATATATTGATATCTTTGAAGTTAAGTATATGGCGTGTCTGTCCCGGAGGTAATATATTGATATCTTTGCAGTTAAGTATATGTTGTGTCTGTCCCGGAGGTAATATATTGATATCTTTGCAGTTAAGTATAAGGTGTGTCTGTCCCGGAGGTAATATATTGATATCTTTGCAGTTAAGTATATGGCGTGTCTGTCCCGGAGGTAATATATTTATATCTTTGCAGTTAAGTATATGTTGTGTCTGTCCCGGAGGTAATATATTGATATCTTTGCAGTTAAGTATATGGCGTGTCTGTCCCGGAGGTAATATATTGATATCTTTGCAGTTAAGTATAAGGTGTGTCTGTCCCGGAGGTAATATATTGATATCTTTGTAGTTAAGTATATGGCGTGTCTGTCCCGGAGGTAATATATTGATATCTTTGCAGTTAAGTATAAGGTGTGTCTGTCCCGGAGGTAATATATTGATATCTTTGTAGTTAAGTATATGGCGTGTCTGTCCCGGAGGTAATATATTGTGTGTCTGTCCCGGAGGTAATATATAGTGTGTCTGTCCCGGAGGTAATATATAGTGTGTCTGTCCCGGAGGTAATATATTGATATCTTTGCAGTTAAGTATATGGCGTGTCTGTCCCGGAGGTAATATATTGATATCTTTGCAGTTAAGTATATGGTGTGTCTGTCCCGGAGGTAATATATTGATATCTTTGAAGTTAAGTATATTGTGTGTCTGTCCCGGAGGTAATATATAGTGTGTCTGTCCCGGAGGTAATATATTGATATCTTTGCAGTTAAGTATATGGTGTGTCTGTCCCGGAGGTAATATATAGTGTGTCTGTCCCGGAGGTAATATATTGATATCTTTGAAGTTAAGTATATTGTGTGTCTGTCCCGGAGGTAATATATAGTGTGTCTGTCCCGGAGGTAATATATTGATATCTTTGCAGTTAAGTATATGGCGTGTCTGTCCCGGAGGTAATATATTGATATCTTTGCAGTTAAGTATATGGTGTGTCTGTCCCGGAGGTAATATATTGATAGCTTTGCAGTTAAGTATATGGTGTGTCTGTCCCGGAGGTAATATATTGTGTGTCTGTACCGGAGGTAATATATTGATATCTTTGAAGTTAAGTATATGGTGTGTCTGTCCCGGAGGTAATATATTGATATCTTTGAAGTTAAGTATATGGTGTGTCTGACCCGGAGGTAATATATTGTGTGTCTGTCCCGGAGGTAATATATTGTGTGTCTGTCCCGGAGGTAATATATTTATATCTTTGAAGTTAAGTATATGGCGTGTCTGTCCCGGAGGTAATATATTGATATCTTTGCAGTTAAGTATATGGTGTGTCTGTCCCGGAGGTAATATATTTATATCTTTGCAGTTAAGTATATGGTGTGTCTGTACCGGAGGTAATATATTGATATCTTTGCAGTTAAGTATATGGTGTGTCTGACCCGGAGGTAATATATTGATATCTTTGCAGTTAAGTATATGGTGTGTCTGTACCGGAGGTAATATATTGTGTGTCTGTCCCGGAGGTAATATATTGATAGCTTTGCAGTTAAGTATATGGTGTGTCTGTACCGGAGGTAATATATTGATATCTTTGCAGTTAAGTATATTGTGTGTCTGACCCGGAGGTAATATATTGATAGCTTTGCAGTTAAGTATATGGTGTGTCTGTCCCGGAGGTAATATATTGTGTGTCTGTACCGGAGGTAATATATTGATATCTTTGAAGTTAAGTATATGGCGTGTCTGTCCCGGAGGTAATATATTGATATCTTTGCAGTTAAGTATATGGTGTGTCTGTCCCGGAGGTAATATATTGATATCTTTGAAGTTAAGTATATGGTGTGTCTGACCCGGAGGTAATATATTGTGTGTCTGTCCCGGAGGTAATATATTTATATCTTTGCAGTTAAGTATATGGTGTGTCTGTACCGGAGGTAATATATTGTGTGTCTGTCCCGGAGGTAATATATTGATATCTTTGAAGTTAAGTATATGGCGTGTCTGTCCCGGAGGTAATATATTGATATCTTTGAAGTTAAGTATATGGCATGTCTGTCCCGGAGGTAATATATTGTGTGTCTGTCCCGGGGGTAATATATAGTGTGTCTGTCCCGGAGGTAATATATTGATATCTTTGCAGTTAAGTATATGGTGTGTCTGTCCCGGAGGTAATATATTGATATCTTTGAAGTTAAGTATATTGTGTTCTGTCCCGGAGGTAATATATTGATATCTTTGCAGTTAAGTATATGGTGTGTCTGTCCCGGAGGTAATATATTGCGTGTCTGTCCCGGATGTAATATATTGATATCTTTGCAGTTAAGTATATGGCGTGTCTGTCCCGGAGGTAATATATTGTGTTTCTGTCCCGGAGGTAATATATTGATATCTTTGCAGTTAAGTATATGGCGTGTCTGTCCCGGAGGTAATATATTGTGTGTCTGTACCGGAGGTAATATATTGATATCTTTGCAGTTAAGTATATGGCGTGTCTGTCCCGGAGGTAATATATTGATATCTTTGCAGTTAAGTATATGGTGTGTCTGTCCCTGAGGTAATATATTGTGTGTCTGTCCCGGAGGTAATATATTGTGTGTCTGTACCGGAGGTAATATATTGTGTGTCTGTCCCGGAGGTAATATATTGTGTGTCTGTACCGGAGGTAATATATTGTGTGTCTGTCCCGGAGGTAATATATTGATATCTTTGCAGTTAAGTATATGGCGTGTCTGTCCCGGAGGTAATATATTGATATCTTTGCAGTTAAGTATATGGTGTGTCTGTCCCGGAGGTAATATATTGCGTGTCTGTCCCGGAGGTAATATATTGATATCTTTGCAGTTAAGTATATGGCGTGTCTGTCCCGGAGGTAATATATTGTGTGTCTGTACCGGAGGTAATATATTGATATCTTTGCAGTTAAGTATATGGCGTGTCTGTCCCGGAGGTAATATATTGATATCTTTGCAGTTAAGTATATGGCGTGTCTGTCCCGGAGGTAATATATTGATATCTTTGCAGTTAAGTATATGGTGTGTCTGTCCCGGAGGTAATATATTGTGTGTCTGTCCCGGAGGTAATATATTTATATCTTTGCAGTTAAGTATATGGTGTGTCTGTCCCGGAGGTAATATATTGATATCTTTGAAGTTAAGTATATTGTGTGTCTGTCCCGGAGGTAATATATAGTGTGTCTGTCCCGGAGGTAATATATTGATATCTTTGCAGTTAAGTATATGGTGTGTCTGTCCCGGAGGTAATATATTGATATCTTTGCAGTTAAGTATATGGTGTGTCTGTCCCGGAGGTAATATATTGTGTGTCTGTACCGGAGGTAATATATTGTGTGTCTGTCCCGGAGGTAATATATAGTGTGTCTGTCCCGGAGGTAATATATTGATATCTTTGCAGTTAAGTATATGGCGTGTCTGTCCCGGAGGTAATATATTGATATCTTTGAAGTTAAGTATATGGCGTGTCTGTCCCGGAGGTAATATATTGTGTGTCTGTCCCGGAGGTAATATATTGATATCTTTGAAGTTAAGTATATTGTGTGTCTGTACCGGAGGTAATATATTGTGTGTCTGTCCCGGAGGTAATATATTGTGTGTCTGTACCGGAGGTAATATATTGTGTGTCTGTCCCGGAGGTAATATATTGATATCTTTGAAGTTAAGTATATGGTGTGTCTGTCCCGGAGGTAATATATTGATATCTTTGAAGTTAAGTATATAGTGTGTCTGTCCCGGAGGTAATATATTGATATCTTTGCAGTTAAGTATATGGTGTGTCTGTCCCGGAGGTAATATATTGTGTGTCTGTCCCGGATGTAATATATTGATATCTTTGAAGTTAAGTATATGGTGTGTCTGTACCGGAGGTAATATATTGATATCTTTGCAGTTAAGTATATGTTGTGTCTGTCCCGGCGGTAATATATTGATATCTTTGCAGTTAAGTATATGGTGTGTCTGTCCCGGAGGTAATATATTGTGTGTCTGTCCCGGAGGTAATATATTGATATCTTTGCAGTTAAGTATATGGTGTGTCTGTCCCTGAGGTAATATATTGTGTGTCTGTCCCGGAGGTAATATATTGATATCTATGAAGTTAAGTATATGGTGTGTCTGTCCCGGAGGTAATATATTGTGTGTCTGTCCCGGAGGTAATATATTGATATCTTTGCAGTTAAGTATATGGTGTGTCTGTCCCGGAGGTAATATATTGATATCTTTGCAGTTAAGTATATGGTGTGTCTGTCCCGGAGGTAATATATTGATATCTTTGCAGTTAAGTATATGGTGTGTCTGTCCCGGAGGTAATATATTGATATCTTTGAAGTTAAGTATATAGTGTGTCTGTCCCGGAGGTAATATATTGATATCTTTGCAGTTAAGTATATGGTGTGTCTGTACCGGAGGTAATATATTGTGTGTCTGTCCCGGAGGTAATATATTGATATCTTTGCAGTTAAGTATATAGTGTGTCTGTCCCGGAGGTAATATATTGATATCTTTGAAGTTAAGTATATGACGTGTCTGTCCCGGAGGTAATATATTGATATCTTTGCAGTTAAGTATATAGTGTGTCTGTCCCGGAGGTAATATATTGATATCTTTGCAGTTAAGTATATGGTGTGTCTGTCCCGGAGGTAATATATTGATATCTTTGCAGTTAAGTATATGGTGTGTCTGTCCCGGAGGTAATATATTGATATCTTTGCAGTTAAGTATATAGTGTGTCTGTCCCGGAGGTAATATATTGATATCTTTGAAGTTAAGTATATAGTGTGTCTGTCCCGGAGGTAATATATTGATATCTTTGAAGTTAAGTATATGGCGTGTCTGTCCCGGCGGTAATATATTTATATCTTTGAAGTCATATTCTTGTTTTCGGTATAGTTATTTACTTTTGTTGATACATCTATATTCTTATGCAGTACAGCACCATCCAGCATATATCGGTACAACTTTTTCTATATATTGGTACAGTTAGATCCTTATATCGGTACAGTTAGATCCGTACATCGGTACAGTTAGATTCGTATATCGGTACAGTTAAATCCTTATATCGGTACAGTTAGATTCGTATATCGGTACAGTTAGATCATTGTGTCGGTACATATACATCTTCATATCAGGACAGATATAGACTTACCTCAGTTTCGACTACATCTTTACGTCGGCACAAATATGTCCTAACGTTGGTACATTTATCTCTCTATGTCGGTATAGCGATATACTTACTAAAATGTATGCAACTTTGTCGGCACAGTACTTATATGTCGCCATATTCTTACGTCGGTACAGTCCCATCTTTATGTCGGTATAGTTATATTCTTATGTCGGTACAGTAAGTCTTTATGTCGGTACAACTTTGTTTTATGTCGGTAAAGTCCCGTCTTTATGTCGACACTCTTTTTTAACTACTTCTATATCGTCATATCCTTATGTTAGGTACAGCTATATCCTTATATCGGTACAGTCCCGTCTTTAAGTCGGCACAGATGTATTTTTTATGTCGATACAGTCCCGTCTTCATGTCGGCACAGCTATATTTTATGTCGGTACAGTCTCATCTTTATGTCGGTATAGCTACATCTTTAAGTCGGTACAGCTATACCTGTATATCAGGTCAGTTATGTCGTTAAAGATGTCTATGTCGCGATAGCTGCACCTTTATTCGTAAATGTACTCGAGAAACAACTTTATCGGTATATCAACATCAGTGTAACAGTACTGAGAAGTCGCTATGAATTTGCTAATTAATGACTTCCTAGACGTTGAGAGGTGTCTTTAATCAGCGAGCCACAGGAACCATCAGTATGCATACTCTTCGATATCTGTTGGGGAGACTGAGCACCTATGGGTCTGCCCGGAGTGCAATGACGTCAGTTTAGTAACCAATAACCAATTCCTAGACGAGGTTTAATACTGTTCATATATGATATGTCTTGTTGGATAATCACTGCGATAATCCTGTTTAGAAGATGTGTGCCTCGTTATGCGACAGATAGTTCTATTCTTGTACCGCTAAACTAGTGAATTGTAATTAAGCAGACGATTTTCACAGGCCAGATGGCAGCCATGCGCGCGACATTGCGCAGCGCGTTTTATGTCAATTTTCGTTCTCATGTCGTCCGCTGTGTTGGCAGCCATAGGTCTTAAATGTCGCTGCAATAATCACAGACTAGAGAATGAAATCACTTCTGAACACCATCTAATAGAGTATCTTCCACATTATAAATCGATGACCAACTTTGCTAATCATAGATCATCGTGGCCAGAACAAATTATCCATGATTGGGAACTATTTTGGCACGCTCCTATCACAAAAAGGCACCAGCCACTTCATGTACAACCACGGCAATGTTGTTTTAATGTCGCAGCCCCGTTATCAACGAACACATTTGAAACTGATTCAAATAAGAAGGTAATTTCATACTGGTTTCTTCTAGGCAGACATCGTCTGAAAACACAGGCTGGGTAGTGCTGAAGGATACTCTATTGCATAGAACCAGATTGCTAAACGAGCTCTGGCCCTCGACCAGCGGTCTCCAAACCAGATAATCATATTATATGAATCTAGAACTTGTGCAATCACAGGGAAATGTGAAGTTGGAACCTGAAAATATCGCAAGCCATGTTGAATGGTGGACCTACGTAATCAGACAGTAGAGCGCGCGCGCGTCTGGTAATGTGTCCCAGTACTACAACTGGAACAAAGTAACCCTGTCAAGATGCCATCATGCATGCCTGGATAGTGTCCAGCCGTCGGTACTGGGTCTTCAAAGTTTAACTCTTAGTGGACCAGGCAAAAGCCATGTTTTTACAAGCCATTAGTTTTAGAATAAAAACGCCAGTTAGTGTGGCTCCTGGTAAAAAGGGCATCCAACTCAAAGCCAAGTAGTGTGGCGTTTGGTCCACAAGGAGTTAAAAGCAGTCCTGAATGCCAGCACTAAGCAAATCGTTTGACGAAACAAGAATACGCTAGAAGTGCAGACTGAAATTGACAAGATGTATATAATTGCATGTTTACCGTAATATAATCAGTATTTGAATCTGAAACAACAGTTAATAAACTGCCTATAGACGATACAGGTTGACACACTTGATTATTTCTTATTGCCCAATATTTTATTAATATCTCTAACGACTCCTCTGTCAACAGTTTTTAGTTAACTTTAAATTACTATATTTTCTTAAATCCTCGCATTTCTTTATAATATTTATTTGTTTCTCATATATTTCTTCCACAGAGAGCCACACAGAAAAAGTATAATGAGTACAAAGCAAAAGGAAGACCACGCAAAAGATGAAGCGACGGCATCAAGAACAGCCTTGCGAATATGAATATTAGCTTACTAAGTGCCTTAAAACAAGCACACACGAGATCACTACGCCCCCTGCCCCTCCAAATCACTTCTATAAAGAAGTAAATAGTGAAAGAGAAGAAGAAGAAGATATATTTCTTCCAAACTACTCATATTTCTTGCAAACATGTAAATTTATTCATATTTCCCTCATTATCGACGAACATTTTGATAAGAAAATTGCTTAGTTCCATTACTTTACATTTGGTATCAAATAGCGTAACCATGCACATATCAAAATATATTGAATATTCGTTGATCTTTGATAAATAGCCGATTCTGCAATAATGAATCAAATTATGAACATTTAATAACGTGCATGCTGGGAGCAACGATGATGTGGTTGTCTATAACAACGAACAGCTAAAACAATGAAGAGGTTCTCAGTATGGTCAGCAATCAACGATGTTTATTACAACAGAAAAGAAAGAAACAGTCTGTATATTTATCTACGTGCAAATTAATAAGAGAATTTGGAACACATTGAAAGATGACAGAGTCACACATACTGCAAGAATGTCCAACATACACGGAACAGAGAGAAAACACATGGCCAATCCTCATATCAGTCCAAGACAAGCTTTACGGGGATGTACATAGACTCCAGTTGACCACTAACTACTTTAAAAGTATACAAATCGAAGTCTGAAAACGTTGGAAGAAGAAGAAGAAGGAACACATTGTGACAAGTTACACTATTATTGAGAAGATATACAAAGTTAGAAGAAAATAAGCTGGAGAACTTTACTTTAAGGCATGAAAGAAAGTCAACAGCGTTACTGGCTAACAGCACTAAATATTTGTTGTTTTATTGTTCTGACGGTAAATCCTTGCATACGTATGCTAGCGTATATATATATTTATACTTCTTCTTCTTTACGTTCGTTCTTTAAGACCAGTTTTAATCACTCTTTGTGATATGTTTGGTCTTTGCCAAGAACGTGTATACGTTGCACATTGGTTTGAGGCCCTAAACGCATAGACTTCTACACGTTTAGGACATGTGCATCCGATTTCAGCCAAATCTCCTTAGTCGCCTCTTACGACATGCGTGCCAGGTAACAGTGGTTCTATTCTTTACACACCCCAAATTTGGGCCCCGGTAACCACTCGGGCGAGCGTATATATATATATTATATATATATATATATATATATATATATATATATAGAGAGAGAGAGAGAGAGAGAGAAAGAGTGGGGTTTACATTTTTCGTGTCATGATTACAAGACTTATCTATTCAAAGTTTAATATTATTTTAAAGCTTCATAGCTATCTGATTGTTTGTTTGCATGCTTAGTGGTGATATTTTCTTGACCTTGCCATTATTGTTAGAAAAAAAGCTGACATTTGACATACTAACTACTTCAGTGATATAATTTTACACTTGATTTGACGACGTAATTTGTCTCTTCCTCCTAGCGGCGTAGCTATCATGTATCCAGAGAGAATACCACAAGAATATATCAGCTGTATCGTTTCTGATCATATTCTAGTTCAACTCTCTGTTCTTCAGAGATTCTACAATGCTGTCCTTTTATTGCACTCTTTGTTTTCAGGGACGGCTTAATCGCTTACTATTGACCTATCATCCTTATCGTTGTAATCGGTGCTCTTCAATTCAACATAGATTTAGAATTCATTTGTACTCATTCACCCTGGTCTCTAGAGGTTGAGCTTCGAGTCCTTTATGTATTTTATTGTCTAGTCGCGAACCTTATCTCTTCTGGTTACTTGAACAAGTGCCCTTAGATATTTCATGTTCAAAGTTTGAAAAAGGGCGTTGTGAGTTGTTGTCAAAGCAAATAACTCACATCCATATGTCAAGACTATTGTGTCTCTACGACAAAGTGGTTAAGACTTTTGTCTGAAGATCATTTGTTCAAATCCAGACCGAGTCACATGTATAATGTTTTCATGAGATCCTAGGATTGTTGTTGGAGCTACGGAGTTTGTGCTTCGTGCAACACTCTCGGCAGATGGAAGGCCATTTCTGCTGACAGGGACGGAGTCATATGGATAAACCCGGTGCAAGGAAGTCAATCCTTCATTTATACAGGTTGCTGGTCAGATTGTATTAAATGACGCCGCAAAACTATCTCAAACTGGAAGCTACATACACGAGTACATTTGAAAAAACGTGCCGAGTGGTTACTGGGGCCCAAATTTAGGGTGTAAAGAATAGAACCACTGTCACCTGCCATGCATGTCGTAAGAGGCGACTAAGGAGGTTGGTTGTGGGACTAGCTACCCCACACTGTAAAAACACTAGATGGCTAAAGAACGGAGAGCGAACCGAGTAAACGCTGGCTGAAACCGGACACATCGCCGAATGATAAACACCAGAGCGCCAAATGATACTGAAAATGTGACGTAAAACACACCAATGCTAAGACTGCATCAGATTTCTACATGAATAGAATTTATGGGAAATCTGGTACATCGGTCTGGGCGGTGATCGCGAGAGAGAGAGAGAGAGAGAGAAAGAAACGTCAAATAATCATTTCGCTGAAACTCTTTACCCCAACTTCCCTTCCAGCTATGGTCACATTTTCAAACTAAATAATCAATGATAGCCACGGTAAACATGCTCTAGAGGCGTGGACATTGTCGATTTCGCACGTGTAAACGACGATAAAATTTTAGTTTAATACGTACTCAACTACTATTTAATGACATTCTGCTTGCCTGTTTTCATATCCATCAGAACTGCTTGAATTCAGGTCATGCGATCTCTAGCAATAAATCACAGAATACATGACACAAGAGAAGACGGGTACTGAAACTGGAATAAAGTGAATGGTACAGACGAGTCTCAGTCTGGTTTGAAATTATTTAATTCGTATTAACATCACACCTCTGGGTATTATTGTATTGTTGTATGTGCTTGTGTGCATTTGCGTACGAGAGAGCGCGCGTGCGTGCAATCGTTATTATTACATACAAACGTCAATTTGATGAGCAAATAGATGAATAAAACTTCTAGTATTGTTGTAAACAGATTGTCAGTTCCAAACGCTGAAGAATAAATAAACTGTTTCTTATACTAAAAGGGTCTAAGGCCGAAGGATTGACTTCATTGCACCGGGTTTTATTCATAGGTTGAGTCCCTCTACGCAGAAATGACGCACCGTCTGCCGAAAGTATTCCACAAAACACGAATTTCGTAGCTCCTTCAAAAATTCTAGGGTCTCTGGAAAAATGCACTCGTGAACAAAACGGCGCGTTTCGGATTCAAACCTGCAACATTCGGAACGCAAAACAATGGTTTAACCACAGAGACCACACATCCGTTATTTATACGTTATCGTATAGTACTAGAAAAGAATGATTTATTGCTATTTTGAACTAATATATATATGTATGACAGCAAACCAAAGACAATGAACAAACAAATGATAAAATCGCTAGAAACCACAAAGTTATGGTTTGACAGAAAAATGTTAAAATCCTATGGACAGCACAAACAAATGATAAAATCGCTAGAAACCACAAAGTTATGGTTTGACAGAAAAATGTTAAAATCCTATGGACAGCACAAACAAATGATAAAATCGCTAGAAACCACAAAGTTATGGTTTGACAGAAAAATGTTAAAATCCTATGGACAGCACAAACAAATGATAAAATCGCTAGAAACCACAAAGTTATGGTTTGACAGAAAAATGTTAATATCCTATGGACAGCACAAACAAATGTTGAGGATTTTAAAAGATCCTTTCACGCACCGAGATCTTGTCAGAAGATAAAACATTAGATATTCAATGATCATCAGAGATATAATACAAAGCGGATTTTGGAGCATTTGGAGGAAACGGAGTGAAATAGAGTGAAGGAGAGATCGAGGAAGATCTTGGGGGAAGATCTTGGGTGATCTGACGTTGTGGTTAGACAAAAGATCGCCGTCAGAACTGCTAAACTGCATCAGGGAAAGAGAGAGAGAGTTGTGAAGAGACAGTATCTCCAAGGTCGACAGGCAGGTAGTTGATTGAATGATAATACAAGATTAGAATAGACAATAATTGCAAGAGCTTGTAAAACAAATAAATAACACCACAAAGTAATATCTTCTTCTTTGCGTTCGTTCTTTATGACCAATTTTAATCACTTTGTGATATGTTTGATCTTTGCCAAGAACGTGTATACGTTGCACATTGGTTTGGTAGACCCCTAACGCATAGACTTCTACACGTTTAGGACATGTGCATCCGATTTCAGCCAAACCTCCTTAGTCGCCTCTTACGACATGCATGGCAGGTAACAGTGGTTCTATTCTTTACACCCCCAATGTGGGCCCCGGTAACCACTCGGGCGCAAAGTAATATAGACTGAACATCAATACGTATTTTTATCATATGAACAAAACAAATAGAAAAAAATCAACATTCAACATAAGAATCAACAAAGAAATGCTTAAATTAGTAGCCAGCATCTTATATAATTGATATATCTTCTTCTTCTTTGAACGCTCCATATCAACCACTTGTTAACCACTCTGTGTGATTTGTATGTGATCTGAACCTAAGAGCGATTTAGGTTGTGCCAGTTATGCGCCTACAAGTAGGTCAGCACATCCGATTTCTGCGCTGTTTTTTATTTACTAGGGTAGCTTCCCTAGATCCTACATCAGTCGCCTATTACGACATGCCTTGTAGGTTGCAGTGGTACTATTCTTTGCTTCCCTTGCAAGCCCCAGCACCACACGGGCGATATAATCGATATATAATACCAGACGATTCAAAAATACAATGTGAAAGAGATTGGGTTTTTAAAATAATAAGCACTTATGTCATGATATATTTATCTTTAGAGTTAGCTGGTTATAATCAACGCTCGTCTTCACGTCTAGGCGATGGTTGCCCACAGAAATAAAGGTATTGATCTAATTCACTATTTTGTCATTGTTTTTTTAGACTCTTCAAATACTTGTTGAAAGTCTATTAATTTATTATCTACGTATTCATCTCTTTTTAGATTTATTTGTTTTTTATTCAGTTATTAATGATTTTAGTTTTATTAACATATTTGGAAGGTAAAATCCACGTAGGAGTGTACTTGTTCTGACATATATCTATGTTAACTTTATTTTAAATATACATGAAGTCAGCCATGTGTATACAATACTAAATATTTGGATGATACATTCAATTTGATCACAGTTCTTGTGAACGATGAAAGCTTTGTTGTTCGCTGCACAATTTCGAGCTAGAATAAATATTTATAAACCATTGCAAATATTTGGCGCCGCTGATGACTTGGAAATTACGCTTTGCTCAGGGTCTTTGTCCAAGACATCAAGACTTCGACCAGACTTTGCTTTCAACAATTTTTCCGCATTTTCAGGCATTTTGAAAGCTTTGACTGAGAAAAGAGCTACCATTAAAGCTGGGCAGGTAAGCGGACAGAGCTCAGAGCACAACAGGACGTCTCGCCAAGTTTCCACCTGGTTGGAAGTCTATGAAGCGTGGACTCGGCCTACTGGCTACTTTCTGCCCCAGATACCTGATAATCGCATTAACGTTGCACTTTCATCTGAAAATTGTCCTCTTGTCAATCTCACCTCTTGACCAAAAATCCGACGCCTTCATCGGAAAAAGTCGCAATTCTTGTACACAAACTACGCTGTTCAGTGGACCAAGCAGTATAACAAAGCGGAGAGTGGGGAGTGCCTGTCAGCGGCTGATAGACGCCGTATTTGTAAAGAAGTTGTTTTGGGTACAATAGTTCTCACCTTACAGAATAGTGGGTTCTTGAGTTAAAAAACGACAGCCTCTTATACCGTCTCGACGAAACTAATATAGAGACAAGTACTTCCAAAAACGTTGTTATTGCAACTATAAAGATAGCTCTCAATGTCAAGAGTTGACTGCCCAGTTTAATAGCTCAGAACTTTGACTTTCACAACCGTTTGACAACCGGGCGCCATCAACACTTCAACATAAGAAGTACTAGCTCTAGTTTTAACTCTAACTAATCTATAAATGTATTTTATTTTGTGTTTAGTCTTACGTTTCTTTAATGTGTGTTAAGCTATAACGTTCGCTTTATGTTTAACTAACATTTCTTGTTCAAGTTCACACTAACATTTCTATGTTCAAGTTCACACTATACATTTCTATGTTCAAGTTCACACTATACATTTCTATGTTCAAGTTCACACTATACATTTCTATGTTCAAGTTCACACTATACATTTCTATGTTCAAGTTCACACTATACATTTCTATGTTCAAGTTCACACTATACATTTCTATGTTCAAGTTCACACTATACATTTCTATGTTCACGTTCACACTATACATTTCTATGTTCAAGTTCACACTATACATTTATATGTTTACGTTCACACTATACATTTCTATGTTTACTTTCAGTGTAAATTTATGTCTGATATTTATCTATAAGAGAACAAAATAATAAAGGAAGCTAAATATCTACAATTGTTAATATGAAAATAAGCATAAGAGAAACAGATTCTTGTCAAACTTGCACACATATACATTTCAATAGAACAACTTCATTTATGTTCAGTTCACATATATTTCTATGTTCAAGTCCCTAATGTAGTTCACCTATACATTTTTCAGTATTTATTCTGAATTATCTATAGAGAACAAATAATAAAAGGAAGCAAAATTAAATTGTTAAGAAATAAGCATAAGAGAAACATGAATACTTAGAACTTAATAGCTCGACACAATAAGAAAGGATAAGTGTAGGATACAATAAGAAAATAAAGTATGCTTTACTCTACAGCAACCACAAAACTCCAAGTGTCTGTACCTTAATGTCAAGATAACAATATACATATCTGTAAGACCAATTGTTTTATATAGATTCGAAAACTGAGCTTTTTTTTTCCTTAAACAACATTCAATGGTAAGTTTACTTTTGCTGCTTATGCCGCCCCCCTTACGGTTTCGCCTGAATCAGCCGCCTCTCTGTATCGTAGCATGGCACGGCCTTGCACGACCCTGCACGGCCTTGCACGGCCCTGCACGACTTCTTCGAATGCTTCATATCGAATACATGTTAAACTTCTCTTTATGATTTGTGTGTGTTCTGAGTTTAAGAACGATTGTACGTTGTGTCAGTTATGCGCCTGCACGTAGGTCAGCACATCCGATTTCTGCGACGCTTTTTATTTACACGAACGGCATATGCCAGGTCCGGAAAAGGCATTCCGTTAACGCTTATGTTAAAATTCGAGGACCTGGACTTTGCGTATGATCATGCCGTGCTCTCACACAGGCTGCAAGACATGCAGGAAAAAGTAGATGCTCTGATAGAAAAGGCATAACGGGTCGGTCTTAAAATCAGTCAAGAGAAGACAAAACTACTGTGAAGCAACAACATACATCAAGACCCGATATTTATATAGAACAAGGGTATAGAATATGTTATTGAATATGTCTACCTTGGAAGCAATATCAGCCAATCAGGAGGTATAGATGATGGAATTAACACCAGGATTAAGAAAGCCCAACAAGACTTTGCTATCTTGCAAACAGTGTGAAAATCTACTGCCATCTCCACTAAAACAAAGATCAAGGTATTCAGCTCAAATGGGAAATCTGTGTTGCTGTATGGCTCGGAAACATGACGAGTCACCAAGTTAAATACAAATAAGATTCAGATCTTTGTCAACGGATGTCTTCAGCGGATTTTCAGACTGAGATGGTATGATAGAGTTGCAAACACAGACCTGTGGAGAAGAACAGGACAGGAACCCATGATGACCCAGGTCAAGAGGAGAAAATGGTGATGGGTCGGGCATACCCTACAGAAGACACAGTCGAGTGTCACTAGACAAGCACTTGAGTGGAACCCGCAAGGAAAACGTAAAAGAGTGCGTCCTAAACAGACCTGAAGACGAAGTTTTCTTGAGGAATTGAAGGATGTTCGACTATCCTGTGCGACCATAAAGAAAACAGTCAGAGACCGGGAAAAGTGGCGAGTAACTGTGAGGTCCTATGCTCCACGAGGAGCGAAGAGGAATAAGCCAAGTCGCATTATTTCAAAAGTTGATCATTTCTTATTTAATGTTTGTGCAATGGTCCATGATTCACACCAATATGTTACCACACGCAAAAATGCATGTATGGCAATTTTTCATTGCTCTTATTTTGTCTGTGGACATAATTTCAGTTTTCTGTGTTTAAAACATGTATACACGTCAGCATTGTATTATGGCATTGCATTTTACAACTATGCTTCTCATATCAAAGATGTTAACTATGGTTCCTCTGTAATATCTTAAACTTGCCAAAACATCATCTATTTTCGTATTCTAACTTCATTTCTATCTCATTCATGATATTTCTCGAATGGATGATGTATAGCTCTGAGCATGCGGCTCTTGTCACGCCTAGTCACTCTGATATCTCGGTCTTAGTTTATAATATATAATTTACTTGTCACAACAATACCCAGCACTTGTCACATCTAGCCACACTATGTACTAATATCTCGCCTTAGTCTATAATATATAATTTACTTGTCACAACAATACCCAGCACTTGTCACATCTAGCCACACTATGTACTAATATCTCGGTCTTAGTCTATAATATATAATTTACTTGTCACAACAATACCCAGCACTTGTCACATCTAGCCACACTATGTACTAATATCTCGTCTTAGTCTATAATATATAATTTACTTGTCACACAATACCACCTTGTCACATTCTAGCCAACTATGTACTAATATCTGCCTTAGTCTATAATTATAATCTTCTTGCTACAATACCCAGCACTTGTCATCTTAGCCACATATGTACAAATATCGCCTTAGTCTATAATATATAATTTACTTGTCCACAATACCGCACTTGTCACATCTAGCCACACTATGTAATAATATCTCGCCTTAGTCTATAATATATAATTTACTTGTCACAACAATACCCAGCACTTGTCACATCTAGCCACACTATGTACTAATATCTCGGTCTTAGTCTATAATATATAATTTACTTGTCACAGTAATATCTTCTCTTCTTCTTCTTTTTGCGTTCGTTCTTTACGACCAATTTTAATCACTCTTTGTGATATGTTTGATCTTTGCCAAGAACGTGTATACGTTGCACATTGGTTTAGTAGGCCCTAAACGCATAGAACTCGTCACCTTCCACGTTTAGGACATAGTCACTAATTTCAGCAACTCTAGTCGCCTCTCACATGGTGCAGAACAGTGATTTATTCTTACACCCAAATTTGCATCGTAACCACTGAGAGTAATATCCCCGATACTCGTCCCTTCTAGTCCAAGATAACATACCAGCACTCGTCACCTCTAGTCACTATAGAATAGCAGCACTCGTCACCTCTAGTCACTACAGTATAACAGACTCGTCACCTCTAGTCATATAGTATGCAACTATAGCAGACTCGTCACCTATAAGTCACTATAGTACAACCATAGCATCGTCACCTCTAGTCACTATAGTAACAGCACTCGTCACTCTAGTCACTATAGTACACCAGCACTAGTCACCTCTAGTCACTATAGTACACGCAGTACTCGTCACCTCTAGTCACTATAGTACACCAGCACTCATCACTATAGTATAGCAACACTCGTCACTTCTAGTCACTATAGTATAGCAACACTCGTCAAGTTTAGTCACACTAATATCTCGGTTCTAGTCTGTAATATCTAATTTACTCAACACAATAATATCCCAACGCTCTTCACAGCTTGTCACTATAATACCTTAGCCATTCAAATATTTCGTTCTCTCAAAAATAAAAGCATTCATGAATTATTTTCAACCTTTAGTATCAGTTTATTTTTTTATTTTTTTTTCTAAATGATCGTATCAGATCAAAGAAACCGTGAGAGGCGCGAGAGCAGCCATTTCAGGATAAGATATTGACATTGTACATTTGATATTCTCAGCATGGGATGACATCAACATTTACGACATTGGTTTATAATCCCAAGTGCTTCTCGTCCTCACGACAAGACAGTTGTGGCGCAGGTATCACATGGCGAAGTTTGTTGTCATCCATGTTCCCTTGCCAATGCTAGTACGGAAACTATATGGGAAGATAATATGGTGGTTACTGGAGCGAGATCTTAAGGTAACATGACTGCACGGATGTCACAGTGGGGAACTGTTAGAATCAAACTGGGAATGATTTTGTACGAAATTAACAAGAATAAAAGTTAAACGGCATTGGTAAAACGAATATAAATTTATGCGCTTAAGAAAACGAGATTTAACATTTTTTTAAAAGTTTATTTTGTATATGACTCTACTGTCGGAGACCCACGACCGACTTAGTTCCACTTTAATTCATTACTGCGTAAAGCCTTAAGACGTGAACTTTTACTTTACTGGCCAGGCATGTATTATCTTCATAAAAAGGACTGCTCGGTGAGGACAATTTGTTGTTCATGTCAGGCGACACCTGACTTGGTTTGAATATCCTGTGATCTCGTGAAGGAAGAGCTCGGTTTCTGGTGAATTTATTCTAAGTAAACAAACATGAAAGTCAGAACTGGCTACCTTATATTGATGTTTTGTCCAAGTATCCCGTATATATCCGCATGCCGTGAATTTAGAATAGCTTCACACTTTCAACGAGTATACACAAACAACTACAAAGGATAAAATAGATATAAAAAATTGATGCGAGATACTCGTGGTATATAAATTTCACAACAATGAAATACTCGACATGTTAGGATTGTACGGAATCTAGAAAAATAAAGATTGCTTTGAAATTGAAACCATCATTTGTTATTTTTTTACCTGGTTTCTGGTAGCTATAACAACAACATAACAAATCTTCACTATGCAAACAATAACTGAAAGTTAGCTGTTATCGTACTGAAATTGATGTTTTCGTCCTATTTTGCCCTACATCATCATTCTTCATTAGATTGAAAGCGTGCTTGAAAGAGAAGTTAAAGAGCGGCTCAACCCAAGCTCACATCGCAGGCGAGTATGTTCGATTCTCTAGTTAGTTAACATGTAAACTGTACTTGAATTGATAAGGAAAGAGGGAAATCAAAACTGTGAGCTGTTCTTTGTCACTGGATGACTCCAATAACAATGTATGCACTAAAAGATTAAGTATAGACACGTCCTCCCTATGTCATGGACAGAGAAGACAACAAATAGATCTATCCAAAACGAGCTCAAAATCGAAGTAAATTGTCTGATGCTACAAATAAGAATGAGAAAATTGAAGTATTTTGGACATATAAAGAGACACGAAGGGTTAGAGAAGACCATCATGGAAGGAGGCATCCCAGCAAAGGGAAGAAGAAGAAATCCACGAAGAAGATGGATTTAGGGTGTAACTGATGGTTTGAGCATGACGGCTGCGAAGGCGGGACACCGATCCTATGAGAGAGAGAGAAATTCCGAAAGACTGTTAACGTGGCGCAGTTCTGCTCACAACACGCTACTTGATAATGATGAACAGTAGTAATATCTCAATAAATATCTGATCTACAACTTAACTGCGTGTGATTATGGACATAAGCTCACAATAGGTTAGCTAATGGAAAAATACTGTGTAAGAATGAAGGTTGTGTATGTGCAGTGAAGTGATTTACGAAATTGATGATTCGTTCCGCGACGATCGAAATTCGAATCCCTGTTTTACATCTTATTGTCACGATCAAGAAACAATAAAGTCACGTTTTTCATTAGCAACATACATGGCCAACAATGTCAATTATATAGCAACGGAAAGACGTAAACAGACTAGAAGTATTGTTCCTCCGGCCCCATCTAAGAAATTTGAAACGAGTGTCAAAAATCGTTCATAATTACTTATTTCCAAAAACAGAAGATTAGGAAATGTCTATATGCAAATCCGTATATATGTAAGCTTGGGAAGACACAATAAATTAGGTTTGGGGGATGTTGATGTTAAAATGAATATTAGGTTGCGTTGCGTAATGGATATATAAAACCTGTATCTATGTTGTTAAGACGTGTGTTTAACGTGATTTTATTGTTATTTTTATGTTTGTTTTCAATTATACAGAGGGAATTCTTAAGTGATTTTAGTCATATTATTTATTATTACAGAATAGTTCAAAATGGCAATATGTTAACAATGTTAAAAATGAAAATATATTGCAGCTTTACCAAAAATTTAGATTACGTTTGCCACATTTAAATGAAAACTTTATAGTTAAAAGTTGGCCCCACGGGTTTGGTCCGCTTTTGTCTTCTGACAACCAACATTTTTAGACATAGAAATTTGGTGACAGTACAAATTTATCAACACGACTAAATATATTTTATATATGTTTTATCCTTATTTGTTGTTGTATAGATCAGCTATTGTTATTTTGAATGCAATTTATCAAAGAATGAATAAAAGAGAAAACTATAGAAGGAAGGACAAAAAAAAACATGGATTCAACTAAGTGACGTCAAGGTTTCGTGATAAGGTATACTTTCATTGCCTAAAGCGAGAGCGTCGATGTAATCTCAATCTATTAGTACAGTGGTTCCCAAGCTTATTCCACTTGTGTACCCGCTTTAAACTCCTTTCTATAAATGTTCTACATATAGGTTTTTATTCCCAGATTTTCATTAGAAACGTTTGTATGTAGTCGTCCATATGTTTTTTTAAATTCGTCACTCCTTTTGTTCGTTTGCTTGATAAAGGCATTGTTTTTCGAAACGTTGCTGTATTTTGTCATTGCTTTTGTAATTTGTAAAACTACAGTACTTTGTGAGTACGTGTTTTGTCCCATAACTAACGTTTGGAATTTTTCTACTCTACATGTTTTTCCACCATTACTGATTATTTTTTGCGCGCCACTGAACGGTCTAGTCACGGCCTTCTCTATAATGGCCAATTCGCTCCCTTTTTAATGGCGGCGACCTGAGGGGGATACATGAGGCAGAGTGTTCGACAATTTTCACAAGGATTATTATTCTCCTGTATTACTACTATTGGATTAGTTAGTCTGTTAATTATTGTATAGCTATAATTAAATAGTTATAATTTAATAATTATCTTCCTTAACAACAAAATAACGATTGTAATTATATATGAATAATATAAGTTAATTTAACAAGTACCTTCTTCAGTAAACCTAACTGTTGTCAGTGTTGTAAACATAACAATAAAATAACGATACCTAGCTAGTAAGTAATGTGTACCAAAATGTAGATCAAATTACGATTATAATTATATGTGTATAATTTAACAATTACCTTCTTTAATAAACATAACAAAATAACAATTCCTAGAAAGTGTTGTGTACCAAAATGTAGACAAGGAACATGTTCTATTGTATAATTGTTGAAAGCACCAGCTATAGGACTCAGTATTAAAATAGATCAAGACATGTCTTTTACTGTTCACCTAAAGGAAGTTTCCATAGATAAGAGTTCCTTTAACTGGCTGTCAAATAGTGGAAAAATTGAGAGATGGTTTCATGAGGAGAACCTCTTGTCCATGCAAATCAAACAGAAGATTTAGAAGAGCACCAACTATTGACTATTACATGACAATGGCACATGGTAATCTGGTTGAAGCAATTAGTTTATCATACACCACAACAAGCACTAGTTTTGTGCCAGAGAAAACACTCCAATACCTCGCTGAGCAGTTGCATCTGGTCAGAACTCCAGATAACAGAAAATGGTATAGCAATAACACTCAGTGTTTTGCATTTATGACATATTAAATTGAACCTGATCTGTCCTCATATCATCTGGATATGAAGATAAGTTCTTAGCCACGACAAACCATAAGGAGATTGTCATACAAATTGTAATTACCAGTTACATGAAATTCTCATTAGACAGTACTGTATGTGTCTGTGGAGCTCAAAAAATAAATATTTTATTGTCTGCGGTTCCAACATTTTCCTCAACGATGATATAAAAATCAGGAATATTCAATGCAATGTTCAGCAAGCTGTTTCTTCACAAAAAAGGAAAGGAGCAAAATTCAGTAGTAGATAAATATATTTGTGTAATACTGTTTAGTTTATGTGCTAATCAAGCTGTGGTGATTAAGATGGATGAAATTTATGTTAAAGCTGTACTGAATTATACTGGAGGATAATTGATTGGCACACCATTTGTTTCCCTTGTTATCCTGTATCACTATGATCTCCTTCGATATAATGTATCAAAGTTGTCATGTAGACTATTGATCTCATTCTACATAATGTAATAAAAGTTGGTATGTAGACTATTGATCTCATTCGACATAATGTAATAAAGTTGGTATACTAGACTATTGATCTCATTCGACATAATGTAATAAAAGTTGGTATGTAGACTATTGATCTCCGTCGACATAATGTATCAAAAGTTGTCATGTAGACTATTGATCTTCTTTAATAAAATGTATCAAAGTTGTCATATAAACTATTGATCTCTTTCGATATAATGTAACAAAAGTTGCCATGTAGACTATTGATCTAATTCGACATAATGTAGTAAAAGTTGGTATGTAGACTATCGATCTTCTTCGACATAATGTAACAAAAGTTGTCACATAGACTATTGATCTCCTTCAACATAATGTAACAAAAGTTGTCATATAGACTATTGATCTCCTTCGACATAATGTAACAAAAAGGGTGTTTCATTTAACTACACATTTAATAGATAGGGTAGACTGAAGTACCCATCACCAAGATCTCACTGTTCTCTGCTTCATATCATATCTGTTGTTCAAAAGCTGATATCATCTGAATATGAAGATAAGTTCTTGGCCACGACAAACCAGAAGGAGATTGTCATACAAATTGTAACTGCCAGCTATTTAAAATTCTCATTAGACAGTACTGCATGTGTCTGTGGAGCTCAAAAGACATATTTTGTCTGCAGGTTCCAACATTTTCCTCAACAATTATGGAAAAATAAAGGAATGATCAATGCAATGTTCAGCAAGCTGCTTCTTCACAAAAAAGGAAAGTAGCAAACTTCAGTAGTATATAAATATATTTGTGTAATACTGTTTTGTTTATGTGCTAATCAAGCTGTGGTGATGTGCAAACTTGTGACTGACTTATTCATGGATTACTTATAAGTGATGTTAGTTCATGTGCTAATCAAGATGTGTGTTGTGCAAACATGTGGCTTACTTATTCATGGATAAATGAGAGACTACCATAAGCTGATGTAAGTACACTAGTAATCATATATAAATTACTCCTCATTCTGTATAAAATTACTCCTCACTCTAAAGTATTCTGTATAAAATTAAACTAAAATAGTATGTGAGGAAGCAACTAACTATAGCTCTCATCATAAAACTTCTTCTGTAATACACACATGCATCCAACAACAAGTTTCTAACATCTGCAAATGTATTGCCCTAGATCGGCGTTTCCCAAGTAACAGACAATAAGTAAGTCTGTGAATACAAAGCCTCAGCCTGTGACGTCACATGGCAGTGTTGCGTCAGCGCTGCGCTGTTATAGAAGGCCGTGGTCTAGTACGCACCTTCAGGTGTACGCGCACACCGATAAGGAGCCGGTCCATTAGTAGAATGAGCATGTCTTTGGCTGAAACAAACTACATACAGTTAACAAGATCTATTCTATGCCAATACCTGATTCTTCAAACTCACTGGCCTAGTAAAACAACACTCGACAGAAAACTACACGGACTTCTGTGTGAACTACAAAAAACAGTGAAGTTTATTCAAGAGACAACATTGAATGTATATACAATATTTCAAGGGAACGAAAGGAAGGATCTGATTCTTCCAGTGGATGAGATTCACCACGTCCAGTGACGACGACTCTGTATATTCATTTATTAGAAATAATGTTTATTTGGTTAATGAGAGAAATAAAATTGTAAAAATCATCATCACGTACCATGTACTGACAGTATGTACTCTAAACCTTTTTTTTTTTTTCGTCCGCTTTCAACTCAGACGAAGTTTCATCTCTGAAACTGATTTTGCGTGAAAATCTGTTTTTCCAATTTCTTACAATGGCAGCAGCGTCATTTAAATTCTTACACTGGCAGCCGTGTGCTCAATGTACTCGCAATTAGTATTCCCTCGCCATACAGGCAGATTTTCTCCGACTTCAGAGGTACTCATGTTATCGTCCTGAGTAAGACCAGGGACTCGAACAAATGCCGGACAGTAGGTTCGAACCCGAGCTATGAGGCGTCTCACAGCCAGCAGGCCGAGCTACTATCAACTACTCTAGGCAGTCCTCATCCTCTAAACCTCATTTTCTCATTACAACTCGAGATTCTTTTTTCAGTTATTAATGCGCTCTCTTGTTGTCTCTTTAAACACATTAATATTATTCATTTTAGCAGTTCATGGGATTCTTAGCTTTCTTTTGTAAAATCATATCTCTGTAGCCTTCAGAGATTTTGCTATCTATTTACTTATAGTCTATAACTCTCATCCATATGTCAGTATCGGCTGTTTGTAACACTGAAGAACATTTTATGATTTTATCTCTTAGTGGACCAGGGCAAAGTCACGTTTTACAAGCGCTTTACGTTTTGATAACCAAACGCCACTTAGCGTGGCGGAATGTAAAAAACGCGTCCACTTCAAACGCCACTTAGCGTGGCGCTTGGTCCACTATTAACCCTTTCGCTGCTACATACTTTCTGAAGGCTGAGCTAAAAGTAGCTATTCACGTTTCTAGGTCACAAACGTGAATGTACGCCTATAGCAGTGACAGCAGCAATGTATAACGTGTTAACACATCTTTAGCCCAGCCCACAGAGGAGAGATAATAATAGACGTGTTAATTTGTCTTTAGAAGTGAATGGAAAAAACGTATATATACGTCCTTGAGCTAAATGGTTAAGCGGTATTGACTTGTTGCATATAATACCTTTCATTTTGTAGAATGTTATTTTTACCTGATCCATTCTACTCCTTATTTCTTATCTGCATTTACCATCTGATGCAGGGTTCCAATGTATTTAAATTGATGGACTTGTCTTATAGATGTCCACCTATATCAATGAATACACATCCCCCAAAGCAGCGCTTGCCGTATAAGTGCATTGCCGGTCCCCGGGGAGATTCAGTTGTGAGTTTCTCTTCATCGATATAAGACTGTAAAAGCACTGCTGAAGCTTTCCAGCACATTAACGAACTGTGCTTATGTATAAATATATAATAGCAATAAAACTGTGTGCATCTTCTGGAGCACATGTCTTTAACAAAAACTTGAAACGTTCTTCTCTAACGTGCTTTCCGTTCCACGTCTTTGTATATCCTCTGAATAGTTCTTTACTTTCTTCATGATTTATTAGGCAATTCCTGTTCTTGTTTGTTATGTTTTCCATAGTTGTTAAAGTTGTTTGTTGATATTTATCTTTCAATGGGATAGTTGATGTATGCCCAACCTCTTCTATTTATCTCGTATCGTTAGCATGGATGACTACAGTGTTTTATTCTCTGGACCATATTCAATCCTAGACAACACACCGGTGATGCTCAAATAGAATTCTATATATAGTTTTGGATCTGATAAATTGTATCAGGTTATGTATAAATGAAGCAAAATTCATAATTAGTTATGTTTTATGAATTCATTCAAATGTCATACCGGCTGGCGAAGACGATCATAGATTCTGCAAATGTCTGCCCTTAGTGCTATCATTTCAATTTGATACTTGTCCCTGCCTTGATAAAGGCCTTTTAGTCAAACATTTCTGTATCATGTTTTTAAAAATAGATAACAATACCTGCCATGAATCCAGTCTGTCCATGATTTTCTCTTCCTGTCGTCTTCAGTCTCTTCTACCACTGAATTTACCGGTTGTCAAAATATTATCTAAACCTCCCTTTCTCATCCCATTTCAAAAACGCCTCTTTCTTATATCGATGAAAGGTTTCTCTGGCGCACGACCTCTATCAGAGTATCAAAATTATTTATTTTAGCATGACTCACAACCTTATATGTCAATATGGACTCAATGTAGACTGAAAATTATCTTGCTGACTTCAATTAACAATGACGTGTTGCATTTAATGCTTTACATTTTCTGAAATGCCTTTTCTAGTATATTTTACTCTTTATTTCTGATTTGCATCTTCCATCTGATGTTATCAGTGTTCCACTGTATTTAAACTGATAGACTTGTCTTAGCTTCGTCCCATTACTTTGATAATTCATTTTGCTGGAGTCTGTCCGTTTGCATTGATTATTGCTCCTGTCTTCTTGCTATTTAAACTTTTCTTTAAAGATGTAGTTTTATTCGACAAAGCAAAAAACTTAGATCTCAAATTCCTAATATATTCTTTTTCTTCGCTGCGATCGATCGGTCTTAGTCTACAACTATGAGATGGATTGCCTTTATGAAGATACACGTCAGTTGGAGTTCATTGAGTGTTCCCCATTGCTTGATATGTAAAGCTCGCCCGAGTGGTTACCGGGGCCCAAATTTGGGGTGTAAAAATAGAACCACTGTTACCTGCCGCGCATGTCGTAAGAGGCGATTAAGGAGGTTTGGCTGAAATCGGATGCACGTGTCCGCTAGGGAATGCTAACCTGAAACAAATGCTTCAAGAAAACGGATGCGCCAGGCCGTAAGAGTATAACATGGTGCAACGACCCTCACAATGAGGAATGGGATAACGGATTCTACGGTCTTCAGTCTGTCTTGGAAACTTAGCAACACAGTAAGAATGTCAGACCTACCATCACGAGGGTGGCCAAAACTTACTGCAGGAAGAGGTCGGCACAAACGGAAGCAGAAATCATAGGAATTATATCCTACAGAACTGCCACCAGTATACAGACTTGAGAAGAAAGACACTTAGAGTAGCGTCCAAGACAAACTGTGTGGTGTGACTGATAATCTAAGGCAGACGACTGCCTTTATTAGAGAATCCGAAATCCCAATCTAGTGAGAACGCAGAAGAAGAAGAAGAGATATATCGTTTCGTTGGAGTAGTTATGATGGGAGGGACTGCAAAAAGTTCTTAGAAGACAGTCTTTCACTCTAACATTTACAATGTGCAGATCTCCATGACAAAATACAGAACACTAATCTCAGAACCATAACAAGAGGTCTGAGAAGTGCAATAACTACATGTGAAATGCGTTGCCTGCGAAAAGTTACCAACAACACAGAAAAGACAGAATCACCAACATCAGCATAAGAAGAAAGTTGGCACAAAACCGTGCTTGAATTATATAGATAAACAAAGAATGAAGTGGTTTGGCCACTTAATAAGAATGCATCCAAACTCCACAGTATACAGAGTCTTCTACAACAGAACATCGGGAAAGAAGGCAAGAGGAAGACCACGGAAAAGATGGTTAGATGGCGTGGCAGCATCCTGTGAAAGAGCAAAGATAACAATCACACAAGCCACCAGAACAGCGCAAGACAAAAACAGAAAACCACGACACTGGGCAACAACCCGGTAGCAGTGTGACGACAAAAGAAGAAGAAGAAGTCTTACGATGCTTCATTCTGTGCTACAGTGTCCTGTTCTTAGAGTTAAGATTGTTGTGTGCTGTTTTCAGTTGAGTCTACTGATGTGATCCTGTGTGTGTTTGTTGTCGGGTGTTTTCCTCCACGACAGTTTGTATTTTTCTTTAATAAGTGCGCTGATCTCTGGTAGTGAAACTGAGTATTTCAGTTGTATCATTTTTGCTCACTTCTTGACCCGTTTATTTTGTTTCCTAATTTTCTGATATCCCACAGTGATCAGGTATCCACTGGAGAATAATATTATTGTTTTCTGAGAGTTTGTTTAGCTGAAATGTCTGCTTTCTCTGCATATATTTCTATTGGTTTCCTCTGTGTGACATGTAGGACTGGCATGCAGTCGCTGAGGAAGATAAGTTTGTTACTTGGTATATTTCTTTCCTGCAGTATTGTTGTAGCACCGACAATTGCCCGTTGCCCAGTTCTGAAATTTGATGGGAATTATCCTTAAATTTTTGTTATTGTGGTGCCATCTTGGAGTGCGATGATGGTACCGGTCCTTCCTTTCCTCGCTCTCGTGTCCAATGTTACAATGGTGTATATATGGACCACATGAGTTGGGGTCATCAAGGTGTGTATCCTTTATAGGACGTTGCTCTCTTTGCAGCACATCTGAAATTCACTCTGTCTCTAGCCAGTTTACCCACTTCGTCGGTGGTCATGTTCATGGTTTCTTTAATATCTTGTAGCCATCTTCTTCTTAGTCTACCTCTGCGTCCTGTGATCCTGCCCTCTAATACTGCTGACTCAGATGAGTCGGGGCATGAGATATCAATGCATTTAGTGTTTATTCTCTCAAGATGGGATCTCTTTCTACAGTTTTTTGGTCTACATCTGGAATTGCTGCGTTATGTGTTTGTGTTGTTGCATTGTAGTATCATTTCAAAGTTTGCTGGAACATTTGAGAGCATGTTTTTGTGGGGTTTTTTTATGATAGAAGCTGTGTCTTTCTAGTTGGTTCTTTGACTGTTCTGTAAATGCGGTCATTTTCTTCTTCTTCTTTGCGATCGTTCTTTACGACCAATTTTAATCACTCTTTGTGATATATGTGATCTTTGTCAAGAACGTGTATACGTTGCACATTGGTTTGGTAGGCCCTAAACGCATAGACTTCTACACGTTTAGGACACATGCATCCGATTTCAGCCAAACCTCCGTAATCGCCTCTTACGACATGCGTGGCAGGTAACAGTGGTTCTATTCTTTATACCCCAAATTTGGGCCCCGGTAACCACTCGGGCGGGTCATTTTCTAAGCACTTGATTTTTCTGCTAGACTAAATATTTTCTTTTTCTTGCGTTGTCTCGTGCTCTAAATGCAAGCAGTTGCTCCCATGTCTTGAATTGGTGCACTTCTCAGACCTCTTGTTATGGTTCTGAGATTAGT
This sequence comes from Arion vulgaris, assembly GCA_020796225.1. Taxonomy (NCBI): domain Eukaryota; kingdom Metazoa; phylum Mollusca; class Gastropoda; order Stylommatophora; family Arionidae; genus Arion; species Arion vulgaris. The sequence continues at coordinate 24,028,074 of CM036753.1, forward strand.
GTTCTGTATTTTGTCATGGAGATCTAAAACCTCTGCCCTATGTGCCGCCGCCTTTGGCACGAAAGGAACAAACTAACTATTTTGTCTAGGTGTTTAAAAAACTTTAAACAGAAAAAAAAACCATTTGCTATCAAATATTCCCGGTTCAGTGATCACTGCAGGAATGTTTAAGCTAAAGAATAAATGTTTCCTTTATAATTGCTGCAAATGAGTAGTGTGCATGCTGTGTGTTTTCTTAAGTTTTTTTTTTAAACAACCTCAGCGGTGCTAGTTTTGTGGTCCTAAGTGATACTTGTCATAAATGTTTAGCCACCAATCCCTAATCTTTATGTCCATGAATCTAAAACATGACACTTGTCCTTTCAATATAACACTATATTTTACCTGGTCTTGCAAACTTGTGTAAACAATGTCCCTGTGAACTTTTATATAGACTGACGTGACGTAATGTTCAATTAGAACAGTTTCTTTTCGCTGCTTTCATGCCGACCGGCTTGGTTTTACATTTGCTAGTGATAGAATCAATACAGGGTACTGATTGATCTTGACAGTTAAGTATTGCATCAGGGATGAGAACATTGTTCAAATTTGTTTTGCGTTTCTGAGTTTCCTTTTACGAATAACTTTTATTAAAGGTATTTGACAGTGTAGAAAATAAGACTTGTGGGAAAACAATGTAAGAAATGGGCTTTCCATTACATGTAACAGATTTAAAAGCAATGTATAATGAACAGATAGCAGATATTGATTGCTTGATTGATAGGACCATCATCATTGCACTTCGATGAGTAACCAAGTGTGCCCCGATCTCTTTCTCACATAGGAAGATCTCAGCTGCAAGTGCACGAACTCCGTAGCACAGGTGAGGGTCGTTGATGTCATTTGGAGATGGTGAATATATTTTGTAGAAATTTGTTTTTAATTAATTTTTTTCTTATGAATTTAGCTAGAGTAGAAGCTTTCCAGTCTGCTCTTCTCGATTTTGAACTGTCAAATGTTCTTTTAAAAGCTCAAATTTGAACAAGGGACCTACGTTTTATCATCCGTCTCCGATAGGACTGGAACTCGATCTCACCTACACTGAGATCAGGGATCTCTGGAAACATATCCAGATCGATCGTTTTGGTACATGAGTCATTTTTTTCCTTCCCAAAGTATTTAAGTTTTATTCCATATTTATTTTTTTTTTTTAAAGCGTTGACGTTTGGCACCGGACAGATATGATTATATAAGTCGTATTGACAAGAGACGCCAATATGCTGTTGTGTATGTAACATGCTCTGCATGTAGGTAAACAAGAGCATCAGATATTAAGTTTTGTTCTTTCCGTGCAATTATAGTACAACCAACGGTCATTTGTGTCGGTTATCCATCTCTAGACATCGGTCAGGAGACTTGTGTTGGCGCAAAAACACTGAGATAGTCTGTTGTGCGAACCAATCCCATACCATTCGCATCCGAGCATACACTACTACCTAATCTAATTGTAGCTCCCTTTCGATCCCTACCCGCTTTCCTAGACTACAGTGCAGCAATATGTTTTCAGGGCCACCAACTGGAGAGCGTAGGGTCTTGATCAGTGCCAGCTCACTAACCCTGACGTTGCCGTGTCATATTATTTCATAGCAACTGTGGCCCCATGTACAATAATTATATATGTGGAATATATCAACTATATATATATATATATAGGGTCTGCAAGTAATTTCACAATATACCGCTCTGTCGTAATTTCTTCTATGGAGCTGAGTCCGTTATTTCTTGGCTCTCTCAATAATGTTTGTTTCAGCGTTTCCCTAGAGCTTCGTTTCTTACTTGAACCCTTTACCTCCGACTTCAATGAACCCTTTGCCTCCGACTTCAATGAACCCTTTGCCTCCGACTTCAATGAACCCTTTGCCTCCGACTTCAATGAACCCTTTGCCTCCGACTTCAATGAACCCTTTGCCTCCGACTTCAATGAACCCTTTGCCTCCGACTTCAATGAACCCTTTGCCTCCGACTTCCATGTCAATTCTGTGATTCTTTGATAATTTCTTCTCAGAGTATATCCAACATATCTCCATCTTCTTTGTCTTATAACAGTTGTTACTAGTAGTTGAACCAGAATTTTATATGATTTCGTCCCTTCTCCTGAATTTGTTCCATTTTATGTTAATTATTTTTCACAAGCATCTATTTTCAAATGCATTCCACTCAATTTCTACATCTTTAGTCATCTTTCAACTCTTGCTGACATATGTTAGAATTGATACAACATTGGAAATGAAAATTAATAAATTTAGCTGTAAAACTACATAACTTGAAGTTCAATATTTCATTTAATTTTTAAAATCTGATGTTGATTTGGCAATTTGTAGCATAATTTCTTTTAAAATATTTCCAGTTCAATCAAAATTGCTTTCCAAATAAGTGAACTGCTATGTTATTTTTATCATTCTGGATTCCAGAGTGATACCATTATTACTTATCAAAGCTGTCTTCATTATATTTGTCTTTTCATAGCTTATCTGCAGTCCAGTTGTCTGTTTTTCTTTGTATATCTTGGTTGTTTTTACTTAGCAAGACAATATCATCTGCAAAATCCAAATCTTCCAGTTGACCATTATTACCCAATCGATACCAGTTTCGCCCCATCAATATTTTCTTATTACATAGTCAAGGGCTACTCCAAACAAAAGCAGAGATAAAATACAACTTTACTTTACTCCGGTTTACTTTGGTCATCCTCGGTGTGGACTTCTCACTGTGAACAGGCTTTTGATACTGTTTATTATGTTAGCTGTTAATCCATAGCATCTCATAATTTTTCATATATAGATTCCAGTAGACTATCAAAAGCCTTTTTTAAAAACCAATAATTATAAGATAAGGGGTTGTTACTTCTCAATATGTTCCTCCAAGATTAGTCTAAGGATAATTATTTTGGAAACTATGTATGTATAATAATGATATTTTTGGTACATATGGACTCTGTATGTAGATTAATAATAGATATTCTGCATCAACAGTATTATCCCAAAGATTCTTTCATCATCCTTAAAATATTGATTGAGTTCACGAACCTCACATCCATGATTCACCGTCTGTTTCAAAGAAAGTCTTAACTGTGAACTAATATAGCTACAGCTGACTGAACTGACGATTCGTACTGCAAATCGGCTTAGGTTGGCACCCCATAACAGAATAACTTTCTCAAAAGAGGCGACACGTTAACAGAGAGTCGCAAAACAACATTTCACTTGGTCGAGGCTTAAGAAAAACCTTAGTAATCCTTTCGAAACATGTAGGCCATCGAAGATAATGTAAAGATGTCTTCAGTAGCTCTCTTCGTAGTTCAATCCAGTGCATAAGAATGACAACAACAAAGAAATACAGACAATAATTTTCAGAAATAAGAAAGAAAAAACTACAGACTGAGATGCTCCAAATTGAGTTCGATAAAATGTGTCCGCATTTGCTATTCTCTTGTTTGTTATAAATGTTTTAAAAAATGTTGCAATACCCGTTTTGTCTATTTTCTAACGATTTCATTATCTTCGACTCATTCCTGGAACTCTTGCATTTTTCATTCTTTTAGCACTGAAAATTTCACATGAGATAAATATATCAATTTATTTAGCATGTATAATTAAAATAAAAGACACTGCTTTTCAAACTAATGTTTTCTTGTAGAAAATGAACAATTAAATATAATATATGGGAGACATTTACGACTACGACAATCTCAGAAATTGATTGTTAAAAATCAAACACTTCTTAAATTGCTTAATTGACTTTAAAAAAATTACTTTAAAATTTATAATAAATTGAATTAGTAATGGACTTTGTGAACTAGGAAATAATTTCATAAAGTGAGCTCGACCGTGTGCACTATCAATGATACCAGGCACAAAACTGATTCAACATTTCAGAGATTGTCATAGACTGCTAGAGAACACTGGAGCTAGAATGAACATGAAAATCCTGGCATATCTTTTACAGGACGTAGCCATCAACAACACTAAACGAGTCGTAGATTTTCTAGGCACCAATTATACGTTCAGTAGTTTGTCATTGCTTTCTGAACGGTGAGATTTTTTTTTTACTGTGTTAACTTTCTCTGTGTCTTGATCTCATTCAACACCTCAACATTAGTCATTTTAGCAGTCGAATGGATTCTCATCATTCTTCTGTAAAACCACATCTCTGTGGCCCTCAGAGATTTTTCGATCTGTTTGCCCATTGTCCATGACTCGCATCCGTATTTTTAAATCTCTCATTCTGATCTCAATTGACAATGACTTGTTGCATATAATGCTTCTCATTGTCTGGAACGAATATATATTGAAGATATATACATAAAAAGTGTATTTGTTCATGTTAGTTATGACTAGAATTACAATGAATTTGAAGGTTATAAAATATATTGTTTGTGATCTGGTTTTGGAACGAAATGGATGGGGTAGGTGTGGTTGAAGCGAGACGTAATACAGAGTTGTAAAGTCGAGACATTAATGTTGTCTAAAAGCGTTTTGTTTTCTAAACTTTTCTTTTAAAGTTAAAAAAAAGTAATTGGAATTGGCGGATACACGAACACTTTTTTTTACGTTGTGTTATTATTATTATTTTAACAGGTTATTACACGGTGAAAACATAATTTTACGAGTGAAAGGACATTGTTAAAATTAAAGACACAGAGCTTGTGAATTTCTATAGAAATTCATGTTCTTCTAAATGCAGAAAAAGATCAAATACGACCTTGCGTGTTGTTGTCTTTGGTTGGATGTCTAAGCAAGCACTTTCAGCATTTCTGTCTAATGGAATATCCTTTTCTTGAAATCTGCCCCAGTCCTTCAACTTCGTGCCGGCCAATCAAACGACTTCCGTTTTACGAAGGGTTTGTTGTTCTCGCGCTTGGGGTCACGAAATTGCCCGGAAATGAACGACTAGAACACTGGGGCAGCCCTTAACAGTAAGGCGCTGGGATAGGACAAATAATGGGCCACTTTATCCTAGAAATGTTACAAGTTTAGAGGGCTGGGGATAAATATTTATTCTGAAATCTGGTGTCGATTAAGTCGCAAACAGCTGTGGATTCTTTTTACGCTTTACTCGCGCCAGATCAATATTGCGGATCACATGTTGTGTTGACTCTCTGTTCATTGAGTCAATTGGCAACGACTGCACAGCATGTCTTCATTAAGAAGAATTGCCCTCAATGCCATTTAGTTGTCACAAAAGAGAACGGCAATTCATTCGACAGAAGAGCGTTAACTCTTGCATCCTTTATTTCAATACCTGAACAGCCATAGCAAATTCCTAACTTAGAGAATAATAATTCTTCAAGTCTCATCGTTTCGTTTTGTTTTGATCAGTATGCGATGTCCTTTAGATTTGAATATGGATAGAGAACGCGACAACAGAATAAATGCTAGCGATTTATTCCAAATCTGACAACATTAGCAGGACAAACTAAAGTGCTGCATTTTGTTGCGAGGTTTATCTGTTGTGCAAGTAACGGTATGATGATCCATATGCAGGACTTGAACTAAAAGCTTTTCTGAATGCTAGAGGGTTTTTGGGTTTTTTAAAAGCAAAGAATTGATGACATTGTTGCAGAGTCGAGATTAGTTCAGTACAGTGCACAACTTCTGAAAACATTTATTTCTTAATTTGCATCATCAACACTTATTCCACTTAATGGTACTGGCTATCAAATCCCTAATGTTCACAACCTCACATCCCTTTTTTTTTAAAAAAGCAGCCCTAGTACTTCATATACTTCAAGATTGGTACACGATGGGTTAAACAAGACCATTTAGCTAGCTTGTCAAAATATACATGTTATAATGTATATTGTATACAGCAAACTCTATTCAACCCAGCTGTAAATATACTCTTAAATATATGGGATATGTAAAGATTACAGTTTCCTTAAAATTAGCATCTTGAATAGTTGTGAATATTATTTATTTCAATATTTTGTTACTGCGGTGATTAAATATGTAATGTCTTATGGACGTAATGTCGAGTAGATCAGAAGAAACAGACGTAAAGTGCTTACACGATGTAATGTTGAACCGAACTGAAGAAACAGACGTAACGTGCTTACAAGATGTAATGTCGAGTAGAACTGAAGAAACAGATGTAACGTGCTTACAAGACATAATATTGAGTAGAACTGAAGAAACAGATGTAACGTGCTTACAAGACATAATATTGAGTAGAACTTAAGAAACAGACGTAACATGCTTACAAGACATAATATTGAGTAGAACTTAAGAAACAGACGTAACATGCTTACAAGACATAATATTGAGTAGAACTGAAGAAACAGACGTAACGTGCTTACAAGACATAATATTGAGTAGAACTTAAGAAACAGACGTAACATGCTTACAAGACATAATATTGAGTAGAACTGAAGAAACAGACGTAACATGCTTACAAGACGTAATATTGAGTAGAACTGAAGAAACAGATGTAACGTGCTTAGAAGACGTAATATTGAGTAGAACTGAAGAAACAGATGTAACGTGCTTACAAGACGTAATATTGAGTAGAACTGAAGAAACAGACGTAACGTGCTTACAAGACATAATATTGAGTAGAACTTAAGAAACAGACGTAACATGCTTACAAGACGTAATATTGAGTAGAACTGAAGAAACAGATGTAACATGCTTACAAGACATAATATTGAGTAGAACTTAAGAAACAGAACATGCTTACAAGACATAATATTGAGTAGAACTGAAGAAACAGACGTAACGTGCTTACAAGACATAATATTGAGTAGAACTTAAGAAACAGACGTAACATGCTTACAAGACATAATATTGAGTAGAACTGAAGAAACAGACGTAACATGCTTACAAGACGTAATATTGAGTAGAACTGAAGAAACAGATGTAACGTGCTTAGAAGACGTAATATTGAGTAGAACTGAAGAAACAGATGTAACGTGCTTACAAGACGTAATATTGAGTAGAACTGAAGAAACAGACGTAACGTGCTTACAAGACATAATATTGAGTAGAACTTAAGAAACAGACGTAACGTGCTTACAAGACGTAATATTGAGTAGAACTGAAGAAACAGATGTAACATGCTTACAAGACGTAATATTGAGTAGAACTGAAGAAACAGACGTAACGTGCTTACAAGACATAATATTGAGTAGAACTTAAGAAACAGACGTAACATGCTTACAAGACATAATATTGAGTAGAACTGAAGAAACAGACGTAACATGCTTACAAGACATAATATTGAGTAGAACTGAAGAAACAGATGTAACGTGCTTACAAGACATAATATTGAGTAGAACTTAAGAAACAGACGTAACGTGCTTACAAGACATAATATTGAGTAGAACTTAAGAAACAGACGTAACATGCTTACAAGACATAATATTGAGTAGAACTTAAGAAACAGACGTAACATGCTTACAAGACATAATATTGAGTAGAACTGAAGAAACAGACGTAACGTGCTTACAAGACATAATATTGAGTAGAACTGAAGAAACAGACGTAACGTGCTTACAAGACATAATATTGAGTAGAACTGAAGAAACAGACGTAACGTGCTTACAAGACATAATATTGAGTAGAACTTAAGAAACAGACGTAACATGCTTACAAGACATAATATTGAGTAGAACTTAAGAAACAGACGTAACATGCTTACAAGACATAATATTGAGTAGAACTGAAGAAACAGATGTAACGTGCTTAGAAGACATAATATTGAGTAGAACTTAAGAAACAGACGTAACATGCTTACAAGACATAATATTGAGTAGAACTTAAGAAACAGACGTAACATGCTTACAAGACATAATATTGAGTAGAACTTAAGAAACAGACGTAACATGCTTACAAGACATAATATTGAGTAGAACTGAAGAAACAGATGTAACGTGCTTACAAGACGTAATATTGAGTAGAACTGAAGAAACAGACGTAACATGCTTACAAGACGTAATATTGAGTAGAACTGAAGAAACAGACGTAACGTGCTTACAAGACATAATATTGAGTAGAACTGAAGAAACAGATGTAACATGCTTACAAGACGTAATATTGAGTAGAACTGAAGAAACAGACGTAACATGCTTACAAGACGTAATATTGAGTAGAACTGAAGAAACAGACGTAACGTGCTTACAAGACATAATATTGAGTAGAACTGAAGAAACAGACGTAACGTGCTTACAAGACATAATATTGAGTAGAACTTAAGAAACAGACGTAACATGCTTACAAGACATAATATTGAGTAGAACTTAAGAAACAGACGTAACATGCTTACAAGACATAATATTGAGTAGAACTGAAGAAACAGATGTAACGTGCTTAGAAGACATAATATTGAGTAGAACTTAAGAAACAGACGTAACATGCTTACAAGACATAATATTGAGTAGAACTTAAGAAACAGACGTAACATGCTTACAAGACATAATATTGAGTAGAACTTAAGAAACAGACGTAACATGCTTACAAGACATAATATTGAGTAGAACTGAAGAAACAGATGTAACGTGCTTACAAGACGTAATATTGAGTAGAACTGAAGAAACAGACGTAACATGCTTACAAGACGTAATATTGAGTAGAACTGAAGAAACAGACGTAACGTGCTTACAAGACATAATATTGAGTAGAACTGAAGAAACAGATGTAACATGCTTACAAGACGTAATATTGAGTAGAACTGAAGAAACAGACGTAACATGCTTACAAGACGTAATATTGAGTAGAACTGAAGAAACAGACGTAACGTGCTTACAAGACATAATATTGAGTAGAACTGAAGAAACAGATGTAACATGCTTACAAGACGTAATATTGAGTAGAACTGAAGAAACAGACGTAACATGCTTACAAGACGTAATATTGAGTAGAACTGAAGAAACAGACGTAACGTGCTTACAAGACATAATATTGAGTAGAACTGAAGAAACAGATGTAACATGCTTACAAGACGTAATATTGAGTAGAACTGAAGAAACAGACGTAACATGCTTACAAGACGTAATATTGAGTAGAACTGAAGAAACAGACGTAACGTGCTTACAAGACATAATATTGAGTAGAACTGAAGAAACAGACGTAACGTGCTTACAAGACATAATATTGAGTAGAACTTAAGAAACAGACGTAACATGCTTACAAGACATAATATTGAGTAGAACTTAAGAAACAGACGTAACATGCTTACAAGACATAATATTGAGTAGAACTGAAGAAACAGATGTAACGTGCTTAGAAGACATAATATTGAGTAGAACTTAAGAAACAGACGTAACATGCTTACAAGACATAATATTGAGTAGAACTTAAGAAACAGACGTAACATGCTTACAAGACATAATATTGAGTAGAACTTAAGAAACAGACGTAACATGCTTACAAGACATAATATTGAGTAGAACTGAAGAAACAGATGTAACGTGCTTACAAGACGTAATATTGAGTAGAACTGAAGAAACAGACGTAACATGCTTACCAGACGTAATATTGAGTAGAACTGAAGAAACAGACGTAACGTGCTTACAAGACATAATATTGAGTAGAACTGAAGAAACAGATGTAACATGCTTACAAGACGTAATATTGAGTAGAACTGAAGAAACAGACGTAACATGCTTACAAGACGTAATATTGAGTAGAACTGAAGAAACAGACGTAACGTGCTTACAAGACATAATATTGAGTAGAACTGAAGAAACAGACGTAACGTGCTTACAAGACATAATATTGAGTAGAACTGAAGAAACAGACGTAACGTGCTTACAAGACGTAATGTCGAGTAAAATTAAAGAAACAAACATAACGTGATTAGAAGATGTAATGTCGAATAGAACTAAAGAAACAAACGTAACATGCTTAGAAGATGTAATGTCGAGTAAAATTAAAGAAACAAACATAACGTGCTTACAAGATGTAATGTCGAATAGAACTAAAGAAACAAACGTAACATGCTTAGAAGATGTAATGTCGGTAGAAATAAAGAAACAAACATAACGTGCTAGAAGACGTAATGTCGATTGGAAGACCACGGAAAGATGGATTCAGGATGTAACTGATGGTTTGAACATGACGGCTGCAGAGGCAGGACATCTGGCCTATGAGAGAGAGAAATTCCGGAGGACTGTGGGAGTGGCAAAGTTCTGCTCAGGACAAGCTATTTGATGATGATGTCGAATGGAACTGAAGAAACAGACGAAACAGGTTTAGTAGAAAATGAAGACACTTTATTACGAGACTGTCACTAACTTTCTATGTACGAATAATTAGTCCTTAACCAGATAAGGTTAAAGTTGGTTTTTTTTAATTTGGGAAGAAAATAAAACTTGCACATGCGTGGCGACAGCTTCGGTCAAGTGGTATTTTGTTTCATGTCTCAGAATAGCGACTGAACAATTGTACAGGGTGTTCAAGATAATTGCAGCCCGTGAATGGAGCTACTCTGGCATATATGTATGGAAATGGGAAAGTTCAGTTATGACGTAGTATATGTCAAGGTTGTATGACGGTGTGTAATTGTAGTGCGGTAAGGGGCGATGAACAAATGTGACGTAGGACGAGCTAGTCAGAACCGGTTTAAATAGTAAATAAATACAACTCAATTTGTACCTGACAACTTTCGAATTGTCAATGGGGCTGCAATTATCTTGAACAACCTGTAGTATCATATTATGATTTTGTAAATGTTACACTATTTCTGTAATAGTTTCTTAATAACAACGAAACAAATCGCTCTTGTTTTCATGATTGATTGATTGATAGGACCATCATTATTGCACTTTGCAAGTAACCATGTGTGCTCCGTTCTCTTTCTTACACAGGAAGATCTCAGCTGTAGTGCACAAACTCCAGTGCACCGGCGATGATCCCTGATGCAATTTTTTTTAGAAGATGGTAAAGATATTTTTGTAGGAATTTTATTTAAGAATTTATTTCAACGAACTTTACTCGCGTAGGGACTTTCCAGTTTGCTCTCGATTTTGAACTGCCAATGGTTCTTTGTACGTGCTCAAATTGAACACGGTACCTACGTTTTATCGTCCGTCTTCGACAGGACTAGGTATTCAATTTCACCTACACTGAGATCAGGAATTTCTGAAAAAATATCCAAATGGCTCCACGAGAGAACGAACCTGGTACCTTTGGCACGAGGGAGCGAATCTGGTACCTTTGACATGAGGGAGCGAATCTGGTACCTTTGACATGAGGGAGCGAATCTGGTACCTTTGACATGAGGGAGCAAATCTGGTACCTTTGACATGAGAGAGCGAATCTGGTACCTTTGACATGAGGGAGCAAATCTGGTACCTTTGACATGAGAGAGCGAATCTGGTACCTTTGAGATGAGGAGTGAATCTGGTACCTTGACATGAGGAGCGAATCTGGTACCTTTGACATGAGAGAGCGAATCTGGTACCTTTGACATGAGGGAGCGAATATGGTACCTTTGACATGAGGGAGCGAATCTGTTACCTTTGACATGAGGGAGCGAATATGGTACCTTTGAGATGAGGGAGCAAATCTGGTACCTTTGACATGAGGGAGTGAATCTGGTACCTTTGACATGAGGGAGCGAATATGGTACCTTTGACATGAGGGAGCGAATCTGTTACCTTTGACATGAGGGAGCGAATATGGTACCTTTGACATGAGGGAGCGAATCTGTTACCTTTGACATGAGGGAGCGAATATGGTACCTTTGACATGAGGGAGCGAATCTGTTACCTTTGACATGAGGGAGCGAATATGGTACCTTTGAGATGAGGGAGCAAATCTGGTACCTTTGACATGAGGGAGTGAATCTGGTACCTTTGACATGAGGGAGCGAATATGGTACCTTTGACATGAGAGAGCGAATATGGTACCTTTGACATGAGGGAGTGAATCTGGTACCTTTGACATGAGAGAGCGAATATGGTACCTTTGACATGAGGGAGCGAATATGGTACCTTTGACATGAGGGAGCAAATCTGGTACCTTTGACATGAGGGAGTGAATCTGGTACCTTTGACATGAGAGAGCGAATCTGGTACCTTTGACATGAGAGAGCGAATCTGGTACCTTTGACATGAGAGAGCGAATCGGTACCTTTGACATGAGAGGCGAATTGGTACCTTTGACATGAGGGAGCGAATATGGTACCTTTGACATGAGGGAGCGAATATGGTACCTTTGACATGAGAGAGCGAATATGGTACCTTTGACATGAGGAGCAATATGGTACCTTTGACATGAGGGAGCAAATCTGGTACCTTTGACATGAGAGAGCGAATCTGGTACCTTGACATGAGGAGTGAATCTGGTACCTTTGACATGAGGGAGCAAATCTGGTACCTTTGACATGAGGGAGTGAATCTGGTACCTTTGACATGAGGGAGTGAATCTGGTACCTTTGACATGAGGGAGCGAATCTGGTACCTTTGACATGAGAGAGCGAATATGGTACCTTTGACATGAGAGAGCGAATCTGGTACCTTTGACATGAGAGAGCGAATCTGGTACCTTTGACATGAGGGAGCGAATCTGGTACCTTTGACACGAGAGACGAACACATAACCTCTACGTCACATATGAATATTGTGTTTTGCTTTTCTGTTATGTAGAAATTGAGAGCACATGAAGATTATAGATGTTTGCCTAGTTTTGATTTTAGACAAACTTAGATACGCCAAATAAATTTCGTTTCTATCTCTCCTTCTCTTCCCACTAGCTTCCCTCGCTCCCTCCTCGCTTGATATCATTTGCTACATGAATTTAGGATTCGCTCTCCATATTTGTTCAAGTTCTTAATAAATATGTCAGCCCGCCTGCCCAGCGTGTTGTTCGTAGCGCGTTGGACGACGGGTGACAAGCCTTCTCTGAATGCGGTTTAATTCCGCGTGCTTTCAGAAAAGCCACAGGTTCTCCAGATTTACGGTGTTCGTGGCGCCGAACCGAATGGTTACGATGTCCATGACACCGAGCCGAAGAGTTGAAAAGCTCAAGTGCTTCTGGATCGGAAAAAAAAAATAAATATGTCTTTATTGTATGACTAATTCCCTCAATATAGACATTTATGATTCATATTAATACGGTTGAGTCCCATGTGTACCATCTGACTATTTCCCATTCATCCCTGCTTTCAGTGTAGGTGTGATCGAGTGTCTAGTCCTATCGAAGCTGGAAGATAAAATGTAGGTTTCGTGTTGAAATTGAGGACGTAAAAACCGTTGCAGTTAAAATTGAAAAGAGTGGATGGAAAAATAGCTACCCAGACCCAACAAATAGTTTTACTGCAGTCTCATATATATATATATATATATATATATATATATATATATATATATATATATATATATATATATATATATATTGTGAACAAATATATACTAATTTTTAAAAGAAAATTCCAGAAAATATTTACGATGTATAAAATTACATAAGAGACACGTCGCTAGTGTAGCTAAGAGTTCCTGTTGTAACAGAGAGATAGTAGAACACATGGTCATTTTCCGAAGGGTAATAATGATTATCCTATCAATCAATCAATTATTTGACTTTTATTCTATGCACTTCAACACCTAGAATGGACAATAATTATCACAGAAGAAAGTCAAGGTTTCTAGGACGTTATTCACAGGTGTCAGCACAGCAGTTGTTCTTTCGGGCCTTTTACAATTATCGTCTGTCCTTCGCACAGGTATACCTGAACTCTACTGTCACCAGACGATTTATGGTATGAGGTTTCATAGACTAATTGCCCTGTCAAAGCGAAGGATTGACTTCATTGCACCGGGTTTTACCCCATATGGCTCGGGCCCTCTCCGCAGTAATGGCACGCCACCTGCCTAGAGTATTGCACAAAGCACGAACTCCGTAGCTCCAACAACAATCCTAGATGTCTTTGGAAAAAACTATACTCGTGAACAGAACGGCGCGGTCCGGATTCGAACCCACGACCTTCGACTCACAAGGCAAAGGGGAAAACCACTTAGCCACAGAAACCCCTTGCGTTGTCATCCACTGTTGAATGGACCAGGTCAGATATGGGGCACTGGTATATTATGTTTAATTATTACTGTACATTATTTATTTATACGAATTGACAAAGCAACATCAACTTTTAAAAACTTAAATAAAATATGGAATTCCAAGTTAGATAGTTTTCAAACTGCTGTACGCATTTTCAATTCCAATGTTGTCTCCATTTTAAAACTGTGATAACACCCAGTATCACTACCAGAAATCAAGACACATATCAAAAGAAAGTACAAAGAGATATGGAGGCAACAAACCCACAGCAAACACCCACAAGATCCCATCAGCAGACTAAACAGAAAACAGCACACAACAATCTTTCGCCTAAGAACAGGTCACTGCAGGCTCAACCTCCACATGTACAGAATAAAGCATGCTCAGACTGCACAGTGTGCATGCCAGACAGAAACACAGACTCCAGAGCACATCCTGCAGTCATGTCCATCATACATACACCAACGAAATGAAACATGGCCTCATGAACAAAGTTTACAGACCAAGTATGGGGAACTCTCGAAGAACTCCAACTGACATGCAGCTTCATAGAGGCAACCCATCTCATGATTTAGACGAGCATACGAAACCGAACGCAAAGAAGAAGAAGAAGAAAACTGTGATAACAGAAGATGTAACTACGAGTAATAATGGCTTTAATTGACTTCCTCTTTGGAATCAACAAAAAAGTACTGTTAATCAAGACAGTGACACTTGCTGGATAAAATTTAAACGCAGTTTCACTGAGAACTGCCGAAGTAAAAACATACGTAATTAATATGTTGCTATATATTTTTATCTGTTAAAATTAAGTTAACTAATATATGACTAATATAACAGAAGAGTCCTCCGTATATCTTGGACAGAGAAGAGAACAAATAGATCTATCCAGAAAGAACTCAAAATCAAAGAAAACTGGCTGATGCTACAAATACGAAAGAGAAATTGAGATATTTTGGACATATAAAAAGACATGAAGGGTTAGAGAAGACCATCATGGAAGGAGGCATATCGGCAAAGAGAAGAGGAAGACCACGGAGAAGATGGATTCAGAATGTAATTGATGATTTGAACATGACGACAGCAGAGGCAGGACATCTGGCCTATGAGAGAGAGAAATTCCGGAGGACTGTTGGGGTGGCAAAGTTCTGCTCAGGACAAGCTATTTGATGATGAATATATGACACTTTCTTTACACCCATTTCCCCCAGCAACACACACTTTTAACCAACATACAAGCTAGATGTTGTTGGCTTGCCTGTGTATGTTGCTCTCTGTGCTTGTGCAATATAAATCTGTTTGTTCTGTTGCTCTCTGTGCTTGTGCAATATAAGTCTGTTGTTCTGTTGCTCTAGTGCTTTGCAATATGTTCTGTTCTGTTGCTCATGTGCTTGTGCAATATAAGTCTCCTGGTTCTGTTGCTCTCTGTGCTTGTGCAATATAAGTCTCCTTGTTCTGTGCGTATGTGTATTTTTGTACTGTTTGTTTTAATCCTTTCTGAATGCATGTTCCCTTTCTGATCTAGTTTTCTTTCTGTGTGTCTTTACTCACCATGTTCGTGCTTTATGTGCACATACTGTTATGCTTTTGTTTAGTGTTCTCTGTGTGTGTGGGTTCTCGGTTCCAGTCTAATATCCTCTCTGTGTATGCTCACTGTTTTAGTGTTCTCTCTGTATGTGGGTTCTCGGTTCCAGCCTATTGTCCCCTGTGTGTGTGGGTTCTCGGTTCCAGCCTATTGTCCCCTGTGTGTGTGTGGGTTCTCGGTTCCAGCCTATTGTCCCCTGTGTGTGTGGGTTCTCGGTTCCAGCCTATTGCCCCATGTGTGTGTGGGTTCTCGGTTCCAACCTAATGTCCCCTGTGTGTGTGGGTTCTCGGTTCCAGCCTATTGCCCCATGTGTGTGTGGGTTCTCGGTTCCAACCTAATGTCCCCTGTGTGTGTGGGTTCTCGGTTCCAGCCTAATGTCCCTGTGTTGTGGGTTCTGTTCCAACCTATTGTCCCTGTGTGTGGGTTCTCGGTTCCAGCCTAATGTCCCTGTGTGTGTGGGTTCTCGGTTCCAACCTATGTCCCCTGTGTGTGTGGGTTCTCGGTTCAGCCTATTGCCCCTGTGTGTGTGTGTTCTCGTTCAGCCAAATGTCCCCTGTGTGTGTGGGTTCTCGGTTCCAACCTATTGTCCCCTGTGTGTGTGGGTTCTCGGTTCCAGCCTAATGTCCTCTCTGTGTATGCTCGCTGAAGTAGTCGTTAAACATATAATTTTAAAAAAATATACAATAATTCTCAAACTGGACGATATTGATCCAGGGATAGCTCAACCCACAATTCATGACTGTAGATAGTTCATTTGAAAGATAATGTCTTTTTATTGCATTTATAATCTCATAAAAATGTATATACAGGGTGTTCAAGATAAAAGCAGCATGTGAATGGAGCTAATCTGGCATATATGTATGAAAATGAGAAGGTTCAGTTATGACGTAGATAGGTCAAGGTTGTGTGACGGTGTGTAATTGTGGTGCGGGAAGGGGCGATGAACAAATGTAACGTAGGGCGAGCTAGTCAGAACCGGTTTAAATAGTAAATATACACAACGCAATAGGTTAACTGGCAACTTTCGATTTGTCAATGGGGCTGCATTAATCTTGAACACCTGTATATATAATATTTTATATATATATATATATATATATATATATATATATATATATATATATATATATATAATAAAGCATCGATATCGACTGGAGGTAGACATCGACTGGAGATAGACATCGACTGGAGGTAGACATCGACTGGAGGTAAACATCTGCACAATCTACGTCTTTCTAATGATATTAATCTATTAGCTGGTTCAGAACCAGAACTTTTTTTTTCGATCCAGAATCACTTGAGCTTTCAGCTCTTCAGCTCGGTGACATTGTAACCTTTCGGTTCGGTGCCACAAACACCGTATATCTGGAGAATCTGGGACTTTTCTGTCAGCCCGCGGAATTGAACCGCACTCACAGGGGACTTGTTACCTATCGTCCAACACGCTTCGAACACGCTGGGCAAACGGGCAACCAGAAACTTAGGAACCAACCTCAAAATTAAAGTGTGGGGTTGGTATGAAATGTTCATCAACACAGAAAAAGTGTGGGGTAGGTATGAAATGTTCATCGACACAGAAAAAGTGTGGGGTTGGTATGAAATGTTCATCAACACAGAAAAAGTGTGGGGTTGGTATGAAATGTTCATCAACACAGAAAAAGTGTGGGGTTGGTATGAAATGTTCATCAACAGAGAAAAAGTGTGGGGTAGGTATGAAATGTTCATCGACACAGAAAAAGTGTGGGGTTGGTCAATAGAATATGAATCAAATCACCACTAACATTACGCTACATGAGAACATTTAGAAGGTGTACATACTTAAATGCTTGGAAACATGCATTTGTACAGATGACAGTTGATGCTTAAATTAAGTAATAATTTCAAATGGTCATATTTATTATGTCAATGTAAATGTGATTTGGAAAATTAAACATTCGTTTTTAAGTTAAGTTCACCCTATATGGTTGCGTCTGTGGCGTAGTGGTTAGTAGCTCGGTCTATTAACCCCGACGTTCTGAGTTCGAATCACGCTGCGGACAATTTGGTTGCAAATTGTTTCGCGTAGATTTTTACTTTTACAAAAGGACGGTGACACCACCCGTTCAGAAAGCATTGGCAAATTACTGAACGTGATAATGCCTAGAAAAATCACAAACAGCGTTTAAAAAGCTGGGGTTGATTCGCAAAGTCCTGTAAAGAATATGCAATTAACTTTTTTTTTTTCATCTTATATAAGCCGATAGTACTACTAGTTCCTTTATATCAACGTGAGAATAAAACAATAAATAAATATATGTTGAGAAGAATCAGAGTTTTGAATGTGAATGTTATAGAAGAATGCTGCAGATTTGTTGCAAAGAACACAAAACTGAACGAGTTTATCAGAACTAAACTGCGCTGGTATATCAGCAGAAAACGTTTCTAGTAGCAGTCAAAAGTTGTATGCTTTCATGGTTCGGACAAGTCAATAGATATAGTTCCTTCTCAAAAATAATTCTTCAGGGAACAGACGAGAGTGGTTGGAGAAGAGAAAGGCAAAGAAAAGCATGAGCTGATAACATTAAGGATTGGTCAAGTAATTTTTCTTCCACACTCGTCCGCCTACCAAAGGAGAAATATCTTTGGATAAACTTATATATTGTCAATTCCATTGTAGCATCACTACTATTCAAATGACTACTTCTTCTTCTACCCTTCGTTCCATAGGAAGCATAGGTCCCCAACCAAGGTCTTGCAAGCTCTCATGCACTTGGTTGCGGTTTTATAACTGTGTTTTTTTCTGGATGGGATAGCTAGTCCCACGCCAAACCTACCCTTTCACTGTATATGCCATTTGGTAGGTATTACTGGCTCTATTATTTACCCAGAATTTCCCCGGTAACCACACGGGCGTCCGATCTGTATGATGAATCATCTTTGACTCATTATTGGACGGAGAGACGTGTAGACGCACGTGTTGAGATTCTCATCGTCTATATTGCGATCAGATCTTATATCAGACATGTATGCACCTACCCTTCTAACAATTCTTAATTGCTCTCCTTCGATCCATGCCCACTTAGCCAGACATTAGTCTGTTACCAGGGCCACTACTTGGAGCTGGGGTAGGATCTTGATCAGTGTCAGCTCACTGACCCTGGTGCCACTGTATATCCTTACATTATTGCGCCTGCGGCCCCAAATGACTATGTACTTCATTATTATTCATATTATTATTATTATTATATTTATGTTCTATGGTCGGTAACAGATTTTTTAAATCCTTGGAGAAGTAGGGAATCTCAAAAATGTTTGTGGATTCCTGATATCAATGCCTGCTTCTTGCTTCTTAACATACAGACGTTCATCAAATTGAAAACAGGGACGGGCTAACACTTGATGTGGGCAGGCTTTCCTGTCGATCGATCGCGCGATTTCATAGCAGTTTGACACAGTCGGAACAACCTCATCCAATATATTAACACGAATCCGCTTGACTGTCCACAGCCTAGTTTGACAGGCATGAGAAGGAGACCTATCAGAACGCTATATAAACCTGACATTACAAGAAAAAGGGGCGTGGAAACCGCACGGATTTTTTTTTTATATCATGCCAACTTCATGCCAGATCTCATTTGAGTAACGATGTGTCTAGCAATGTCTTATTTCAGATATTTTTTACTTGTTGTTTTTAATGGCTAATAATAAGGACAGGACTCATACATAAGCAGTTTTGTGAATGACAATTCTGAAACATTCTTAGTAAACGTTGAATCCATACTTTCCATAGTTTTGACGTTTTTACTGTGTCCTGGAAATTTGCTTCGAACTGTCATCGAACTGTGCGCCAACAAAACAGTATCTAAAACTAAATGTCAGGTGATCGTTGACTTGTGATTTTCCTTTAGTAAAAGTTAAGTATATGCTTGTGTACATTTAGGTCTGTCACAAGATTTCATTCGAGTTTCATATTTTGACTATATGTCAACGTGAAAATACAGGAGTTACATATATACTATACAAATCCGATCACAAACTATAACATATAACGGACATCAAGGAAACACCAAACTATTTACGCAAATAACAACATTAGTAAAAGATAATTTTTCAAAGTATTTTCTGTAGAAATAATTATTTTATTCAGAATCTAGACAAAGCATCACATGGACATCAAAAATCGATTATACTAGATCCGATTGATTTTTCAATTTAAAATATGAAATTAATGGTAGTAAAATGGTAACGTCTGAATGGTAGTCTCAACCTGAAATCGAAAAATCCGTTGGTAGTACAAGAGCATTTTATTGTGACAAACAGTAGAAGATGATGTGGATATTTATGTTGACCTGGAGACAGAAACGCTTTGAACAGGTAAATAATGTGTTATCATCATCATCATCATTAGTCTTTCGCGCCCAAAGGCGTATAGAATAAGACAGGGACACATTTTTTTCACTCACTTCAATCTTGTGTTTTTCTCTCTAACTCAAACCTAATCTTATGCATGGCTGCGCTTTGCTTCAAAAGGGTTTCATCCCTGTGCCCCATTTTCTTCCTACTGTTTCTGTAGTCTCAATTGCATTGTATATCTTGGTCGTCTGTCTATTCTCATCCTGAAAACATGTTCAATTCATCGCCATCTTCTCTTGTTTATCTCTTAGTTATTCAGATATGCTTCAATCTATTATGTATACTGTACGTTATCTAATCTATTATGTATACTGTACGTTATCTAATCTATTATATATACTGTACGTTATCTAATCTATTATATATACTGTACGTTATCTAATCTATTATATATACTGTACGTTATCTAATCTATTATGTATACTGTACGTTATCTAATCTATTATATATACTGAACGTTATCTAATCTATTATGTATACTGTACGTTATCTAATCTATTATGTATACTGTACGTTTCAATCTATTATAACATGTACGTTATCTAATCTATTGAGCGCCGCTGTGATTGCAATTATGTCAAACAATTAGTGTTACTTAAAGAAATATGAAATTACAGTATTTCGCACATAAATGTATAATGTTTAAGTTAATGTAGGTAAGATATAATTGTTTTTTGGGGGGTTTTTTCCGATCCAGAAGCACTTGAGCTTTTCATCTCTTCGGCTCGGTGCCATGGACATCGTAACCCTTCGGTTCCGTGCCATGGACATCGTAACCCTTCGGTTCGGTGCCATGGACATCGTAACCCTTCGGTTCGGTGCCATGGACATCGTAACCCTTCGGTTCGTGCCACGAACACCGTAAATCTGGATATAATTGTTTAGAATTACGGCTTCTTTCTTCAATGTTAAGTATATGTTACAAGTAATTGCATTGATATCTTCTTCTTTTTCTTCTGCGTTCTCACGAGATTGGAATTTCGGATTCTCTAATAAAGGCAGTCATCTGCCTCAGATTATCAGCCACCCCATACAGTTTGTCTTGGATGCTAGTGTAAGTGGGCCACCTGGGGGCAGTTCTGTAGGATATAATTCCTATGATTTCTGCTTCCCGTTTGTGCCGACCTCTTCCAGCAGTAAGTTTTGGCCACCCTCGTGATGGTAGGTCTGACATTCTTACTGTGTGGCTAAATCTCCGAGGCGGAGTGGCGACCGTAGAACCCGTTATCCCATTCCTCATTGTGAGGGTCGTTGCACCCTGTTATACATGTTTGCACCATCCTACGGCCTGGTGCATCCGTTTTCTGCAAGCATTTGTTTCGGGTTAGCATTCCCTAGTAGACACGTGCACCCGATTTCAGACAAACCTCCTTAGTCTCCTCTTACGACATGCATGGCAGGTAACAGTGGTTCTATTCTTTACACCCCAAATTTGGATCCCGGTAAACACTCAGGTGCCTTTACAACTTTATTTATTTCTTCTTCTTTGCGTTCGTTCTTTACGACCAATTTGAATCACCCTTTGTGATATGTTTGATCTGTGCCAAGAACGTGTATACGTTGCACATTGGTTTGGTAGACCCTAAACGTATAGACTTCTACACGTTTAGGACATGTGCATCCGATTTCAGCCAAACCTCCTTAATCGTCTCTTACGACATGCGTGGCAGGTAACAGTGGTTCTATTCTTTACAACCCAAATTTGGGCCCCGGTAACCACTCGGGCAATTGCACACACACACACACACACACACAACACACAATATATATATATATATATATATATATATATATATATATATATATATATATATATATATTAATATTACGACCAAGTTGAATGCATTTGAAAATAGATGTCTGCGAAAAATAATGAAAATGAAATGGAACGAATTCAGGAGAAGTGATTAAATCGGAGAAATATATGGTCAACCACTAGTGACAACTGTTATAAGAAGGAGAAGATGGAGATATGTTGGTTGGATACACCTTGAGAAGAAGTGATCAAAGAATATCAATTTAGGTATGGAAGTGGGATGCAGATGGTCCAAGAAAGAGAGGACGACCTAAGGAGACCCTGAAACGAACTTTGCTGAGAGAGGCAAGAAATATCGGTCTCAGTTCCATGGAAGAGATTGAGCGAGTTGCCCAGGATAGAGTGGTGTGGATAAATTTCTTGTAGGCCCTATGTAACGTATGAGTGGTACGATATGAATTATTATTATTATTATTAGTATATGTATATATATATATATATATCTTGTGTCTTTTAAAACCCAGTTGGTACATGGGCTCAGCCATGCAAGTTTTCATATTTTTAGCTGTCTTTTGCAGTTTCTTCCAAGTCTTCCGTATCACGTTAATCTCTGTCTCCCCATTTCTTATCCATGTATTTTTAGGGTTCCTTCTTTCGTTTTTCTTGCGGGTTCCAGGAAAGGCGCCCTTTGATTTTTTCAAGGCGTGTTCTATCACAGCCAACTCTAAATTTAGAGCTGGCTGTGGTTCTATCCAGCGTCAGCGTCTTTTTGTCACGTCTTTGTTCACTGGGATTTGCCTATTTTTGTCCATAAGCTTTTCATTTATGTCCATATCTTACCATCTCAGTCCCTCTATTTTGAGCATACACTAGTTGATGAATGTTTGCAATTTATTAGTTATTGTTGATATTATGCTCCATGTTTCTGACCTATGCAGTAGAGCTGTTTTAACGTTGAAGTTTAAATATTATCATTTTAGTTCTAGATTTGATTTCTTTAGACTTCACACATTGCCTAGTGCCATGAAAGCTACTCTTGCTGTCTTAATTTTTATTCCAACATCGCTACCCGTTCCTCCCCTTTTATCTAAATTGCAGTCTAAGTATACGTATGGTTTGCCTCTTGAAGTGGGATGTCATCCATGGGGATTGGATTGACATTTTGTTTTTAAATCTCATCGTCTTGGTCTTTCTTTATGAATGCTCAGCACCTAGTTGTTGTGACCTCCGATCAAGTGTGTTTCATTTATTCTGCATCTTATTACGTACATGATCCAGGAAGGATATATCATTAGCAACGACCATATCTTGTAGCTGATCTGTCAGAGTCCATTGACTTTCATTTCTGCTTGTAGTAACTGTTAGTCAGTTTATATTCAGTGAGAACAAAGATGATTTATTGTCATCCCTGCCACACTATTGTTTATATTTCAAAAGTGTCAGTTTCCATCAGGAAGAACTTGACCTTTCATGTCTAAATATGCTGTATTACTCAGACAAAGGGGCAGAGAAGATCAGTAATACCTTTGAATACAAATGCTACAGAAGATTACTTAAAATATCATGGACAGAGAAAAGAACAAATAGTTCTGTTCTCCAACAGCTTGATATTCATTAAAGAGAGTTGGCTATTAAAGAGCATAAAATCAAGGAGTGCCTAGAGAAGATAATTTTCGAGGGAACTGTGCCTGGAAGAAGAATAAGATGAAGAACTAAAAGACGATGGGTGCAAGATGTGATTCATGATTAAAGATGTCAGAATGTCTCCTACTGACGCCGGTCAACTTGCACAGAACAGAGGGTTTTCAGGACAGCTGTCATGGGAGCCAAGTTCCGGAAGGGACAAGCTACTTGATGATGATGATGATAATGATGATAATATACTGTCTTAACTAGGTTAATAATTTTCTGCCTGATTCCATAGTGCCTCGTAAATTTCCAGTGGATTTTCCCATCAATGATGTCGAAGGTCGTCTCATAATTCACAAATCGGATATAGAATGGGGAATTACATTCAATACGTTGCTTTATTATTATACGTAATGGGGATATCTGGTCAGCACATGGGTCTATTTGGTCAAAGTCTGTCGGAGCGAGTCGGTCTTAAAATAAGCCAATAAGCGACAGCATACAGCGGAATCCGATATTGTTTCGGGGAAGGCATATAAAGGGTGTTGGTGGGTTTGTCTACCTTGTGAGGAAGATCGGCCAATCAGGAGGTACAGATGAGGACAGTAATGTCAGGATTGGGAAAGCCTGACAGGTATTTGTGTCTGCGCACGGTGTGGAAATCTCCACTAAAACAAAGCTCGAGATGTCAGCTCAGATGTGAGGTCTGTGTTGCTGTGCGGCTCGGAGGCGTGCCGAGCCACTGGGTTGAATACAAATACGATTCAGACCTTTGTCAACGGATGTCTTCGGCGGATTGAGATGGTGTTATAGAGTGACAAACGCAGACTTGCGAATAAAACGGAACAGGGGCCCATGGTGATCCAGGTTGAGAGCAGAGGATAGCGATGGGTCGGGCGTAACCTAAGGAAGACACTGTCGATTGTCACTGGACAGGCGCGTGAGTGGAGTCCGCACGGAAAACGGAGAAGAGGGCGTTCTAAACAGACCCAGAGACGAAGTCTTTTTGAGGAACTGAAGAGTGTTTGACTTTCATGGGAGACCAAATAGAAAGCAGTCTGAGACCGAGACAAGTGACGAACAACTGTTGAGGCCCTATGCTCCACGAGGAGCCAAGAGGAATAAGTAAGTAAGTAAGTAAGTAACAGCCTCAACAGTGATACCATCTGGGTCGCCCGCTTTCCCATCTGTCAAGGTGGGAGACTTTACAAATGTCCTCTTTGGATCAGTTTTGACAGTTGGTATCTAAGTCTACTTATGTAGGATATCTGGGTGATTTGTCTGGACTAGCCTATTCAGAAGTTTCTGGAAGTGTTCCGTTCCCTATTTCCATTTGGTCTGTAACGTTAGTAATAACTTTCTTTCTAGATATATTTTGGAATACCCGCGAAAAAATGAATATAAAATGGAACGAATTCAGGAGAAGTGATGAAATCAGAGACATGTCTGGTCAACCACTAGTGTCAACTGTTATAAGAAAGAGAAGATGGAGATATCTTGGGCACACCTTGTGGAGAAAGATCAAGATATCAAAGCAGGCATTGAAGTGGGATGCAAAGGGTTCAAGAAAGAGAGGTCGACCTAAGGAGACCCTGAAACGAACTTTGCTGAGAGAGGCAGGAAATATCGGTCTCAGCTCCATGGAGGAGATTGAGCGAGTTGCCCAGGATAGAGTGTATGGAGAAATTACTTGCAGGCCCTATGTAACGTATAACGGTACGAGAGGAATTATTATTATTTATGACACTTAGGGCAGCAACAAATGCATACTATTCTTCTCTATTCTTGGCTGTCCTTTTATTATGCTCCAGTTATGATTCATTTCTTTCAGTTCTTGTTTTACTGTTCTTCTTCAGGTCGCATTGGGTCGTCTAAGGTTTCGTTTACCCTCTGGTGTTCATCTCAGTTTAGTTTTAGTGTCAGAGTTTGTCTCCATGCATATCACATGTCCGAACCATCTCCATCGTCTCCTTTGGATGATGGTGTTCATATTATCTTAATGTGTAAGCAGTTCTTGGTTAGAGATAGTATTTGGCCAGAACACACGTAAGATTTTTTGTAGAGAAGTTGTATGAAAGATGGAGAGTTTGGACATATCTTGTTTTGTTATTCTCCAACATTTTGATCTGTATAGTAAAGTTGATAGCACACTACTGCGGTATATATTAATCTACTAATAAGTCAGCGTCTGTAGCTTAAGCGGCAGTGAGTACGATCACAACCCAAGCGTACCTGGTTCAAACACCGGGAAGTTTGGAAGCAAATTTTTTCGGCGTGAGTTTTTACGAACGGTAAAAATAAATTTCACAGTTCAGAAAGCAATGGCAAACGCTTAAGTAGTGCCTAGAAAACTAGACGACTAGTTTACTGTGGTTGATGTTAAAGTTGTGTGAATAATATGCCACGACTTTCATTTCAATAATTTTAGCTTTCCACTTACTAATTTTGATCAACTCACTTGGTTGATTTTATATTTCTGTTAGTATTTTATTGGTGCTGTGAAGATTGTTGAGGTTTTATTTTCCCTGATGCTACCTCCGCCCCTCTTGCTAGGTCATCTAAGTATTGTCTTTTTATCTGTTCTTATCTGCTTTTTTGTCAGTCTCTTTGTATTTTTGTACCTCAGACTTTTGGTAGCTCTGGTTTTGCTATTATTTAGAACTATTTTTTTTCTGTTATTTTCTGGAGTTTCTGGTGTTATCCATGCTTTATGTTTCTCTTTCTTTTTCACAATACCTCTATACATGTTTCATTCCAAATATTTTGTACTTACTGCCGGCATTTTCCCTTACCCATTGACCATCAATTGTTCCAGTGTTTCTTGATTTCTGAGGTATTCTGCATTTTGTTGGTGTCTATGTTTATGAGTTGTAAAGTATCTTTTGAGCTTCAGTTTAATTTTACTTATCAGAAGATGGTAATCAAAATCTACAGATGCACTACTAAGAACTGCACTACTAAGAACTGCACTACTAAGAACTGCACTCATATAAGAACTCTTACTAGTTTATCTTGTAGATATTATATGAACTTCTTGCTTATGCAGATGTGGTCAATTTTCTTTTCTTTTCTGGGGACTGGTGATACTCATGATGTTTTATGTATTCCTTTATGTGGAAAGACACTTCCATCTATAACGTATTGGTCTGATGAACATAATGAGTGAAAAGTTATCAATTCTCCTTCATTATCCCTAGTCTGTGCTTCACCATGATTTCTTCATAGCCTGTGTTGTCTGTTCCAATCTTGTCATTTAGTTCACTTATCATAGTTTTAATGCTGCTATTTCTCCGATTGTCTGTAGTTTGGTGTTTGAGAGTTTCGTGTATAATTCCTCTCTAACTGTTTTCTATTGTTAGGTAAATATAGCATTGGGACACGCTTAAGGATGATTTCTTTTTGGTGGGTATGAGTGTTCCTTCAAGTATCCTGGGACACACTGCTTCTCATTTGATTAATTCGTGGTTACATAATCTGGCCAGCAATGGAGAAATGCGGTAGAACCATTGAGTATCAGGACTGTTTGATTCTGGAAACAACTTTGCTAACGCATTTCCACCATGTTTGGTCGGGTATTTTCGGTTTCGTTTGCCGAGCTACTGAGTTAGTGCTTGAGCAACGCTGTGAGCTATGAATGTTACATGGAATGCTTTTGCTGTGTCAACCGTGCGTTTGTTGTGGAAATTCAGAAAATGGCGGACAGCGGTCATGACGAACTGACTCAATCTGCCGTATGCAGGGGTTAGTGATTCTGTCTATTAACCCCGACGTTCTGAGTTCGAATCACGCTGCGGACAGTTTGCTTGCAAATTGTTTCCGTTGATTTTAACAAAGGACGATGCGCCACCCGTTCAGAAAGCAATGGCAAACTACTGAACGTATAAGTGGTGCCTAGAAAATCAACGACTTGTTTACTGTGGTTGATGGCTACGTCCTTTGGGATATGCCACGATTTTCATTTTCAGTGATATTGCATACGCAGAAAGTTGGATTTTGTCGTGATTGATGTTTCCTTCGATATGAATTGCAATTCAATTGATGAACAGTTTTTGTGTTGACACTTTAGCGATGGCCATGTGCATTTATGCAGTGCATGTTGCTTTTGTGGCGGTACGGCTGTTTCATTCTGGAATTAGTTCCCAGCAGACAGTTGTTAGCATTTCTTGTGATTTTCGTTTGGCACAGGAACGGAGCAATTATAGGGTGACCCTTTGCAGTGAAGTTGGAACCGTCCATATGAACTTATTAGTGCGTTCTTCGCCTATTTAGATAGCATTAAAGTTACTCCTCCAACATTGGGAGGGCGTAGGGAAGATTCTCTGTCATATGACATGAGAAAAGAATGTTTTTCTGTGCTTGACCATTGATTACCTTCTCGGTTCCATCTATTTTAGCTTAATTCAAAGATATCAATCTCGCAGTAGTTCATCTCTTTAGAAATCTGTGTTGTTTTTCCCAATTTATACATAGTTCTAACGTTCTATGTGACAATTTCGAAACTTTTCCCAAGTTCTTACTTCGCGTTTTTCTTCTTTCTGTAGAGTCTCTTTTTCTTCTTGGTTGTACAGTTATTATTTTCCTTGTCTTTAACTTGTTTGTTATTGGTTGGAGTATGTAGTTAAAGTTTTCTGTTGGATGTGGTAGCCAGTCTAAAGCCGAACTCTACCTTAGTCGTCTCTTATAACACGCCTTGTATGTCGTAGTGTAACTATTCTTTGCTTGTATTATGAGTCTCGGAATCAAAGAAAACTGGCTGATGCTTCAAATAAGATAGAGAAAATTGAGGTATTTTGGACATATAAAAAGACATGAAAGGCTGGAGAAGACCATCAAGGAAGGGGGCAGAACGGCAAAGAGGAGAAGTGGAAGACCACGGAGAAAATGGATTCAGGACATAACTAATGGTTTGAACATGACGGTTGCAGAGGCGGGGTATCTAGCCTATGAGAGAGAGAAAATCCGGAAGACTGTTGCGGTGGCAAAGTTCTACTCTGGACAAGCTATTTGATGATGAGGAGGACCCATTTATTTCTCACGTGTGGAACGTCGAGTATGAGATTGAACCCACCCCTCTTATGTCCAAGCCGATATGCGAACGCTTATGCTTATCCGTACCACTATATGTGGTAAATGCAGATGAGAGATAAAGAATAGAATATATCAAACATAAAAAACATCATTCCAGAAAAGGAAATGCATTATACACAATTTGTATGATTTTACCTGTCAATGTCAGTCCGAAAGAGAGTTCGTAAGTGATAAATAGAGTTAATACTGACATATGGATGTGAGTCATAGACAATAACTTAACAGATAGAACAATCTCTGGAGGCTACCGAGATATAGTTTAACAAGAAGAATATTGAGAATTTGATGGACTGCTAAAACGACTAATCTTGATGTGCTGAAAAAGAAAGTAAAAGAACAAAGAAAACTCATTATCATTATATAGAAAGAGGCTGTCATCATTTTTTGGGGCATTGGATGAGAAAGGAAGTTATAGAGAGCATAGCGACAACCGGTAAAGTCAATGAGAGACGAAACAGAGGGAGAAAGAGAAAGAAAATTCTAGACAGTTTGGCTTCATGGCGTGGAATAGTGTCAATATCTGAACTGATAGACATCGCCTATGACAATCGTTTGTTGAGATCCACTATCGCCTACACGAGTCAATAATATGACTGACACATGATAATGATATATTCCATGAGCCGCATGTTCTTTTAAAACTTGATTATTTCTATGGCAGCTTTTCTAAAAACTCTCTTACGCATTTTAATTAAATATAAAATGTTTTCTTACTTATGTGGTACTATACACATTGACCTTTGTTCTTAAACCCCCATTTACTTTGTATCACCGCAGCCTACCCACGGTTGTCTCCAGATCTGGTCTGGTCAGACCACCTCAAATTTGTAGATTTCCGTATATCGTCTTAACATAGGTAAATTGTTTCTGGTTTATCGATCTACAATTCACCTTTCCCATTTTGTACTCATCTTCTTTTTTGGCCTTCCTCCTTTTTTACCTGGTACATACACTACTTGGTACATACATTACCTGGTACATACACTACCTGGTACATACACTACCTGGTACACACACTACCTGGTACATACACTACCTGGTACACACACTACC
Source organism: Arion vulgaris (assembly GCA_020796225.1). NCBI lineage: Eukaryota > Metazoa > Mollusca > Gastropoda > Stylommatophora > Arionidae > Arion > Arion vulgaris. Next base: position 24,057,607 of record CM036753.1, read on the forward strand.
TGGTACACACACTACCTGGTACACACACAACCTGGTACATACACTACTTGGTACATACACTACTTGGTACATACACTACCTGGTACATACACTACCTGGTACACACACTACCTGGTACACACACTACCTGGTATATGAACAAAATCAGCCACTTAATCTTTAGTGCTATGGTGCGCAGACGAACACACAACATCTGCAACCGGTAGAATACAGCGAGCGGCAGATAAACTTATGGAATGGGCAGAGAAATGGTACGTTACAATTAACACAGACAAAACCTCCACAACACTGTTCTCCCTCTCCCCAGGGACAAAGCAGCCAACATACACTTAGGAACCACCCCAATACAAGAAGAAAGCAATCCAACTTATCTAGGGATCACATTTGATAAACGACTCACATGGAACAAGCATATAGAAAACACAGAAGGAAAGGCCAGACGGAAAATTGGAATACTCAGAAAACTTGCAGGTACCAACTGGGGAGCTAATGAACACACACTTAAGAAAGTCTACAGCGGAACAATCAGACCTCACCTAGAGTTCGGCTCAACAGCATGGGCTACAGCTGCTAACACACACCTGCAGACATTGGACAGAGTGCAAAATCAAGCACTCAGGATCATCACCGGAGCCATGAAATCTACTCCTATCACAGAGATGCAAAAAACCACTGGAGTACAAGCCCTGGCTTACAGAAGGGAAACCAAGAATATGATCCAGATGGAGAAATACACCAGTATGCCCTTGCATCCAATGAAAGCAAGATTAAATGATCTGGCACTTGGACGACTAAAACGCAGCAGCTTCGTCCATCGGGGAAAGCGTCTAAAAAGACAGTACCAAGATGACCTACCAAGGCACACAACACCGCTGGTACCTAGTCTCGACCCTGTTCCCTGGGAACAAGTTAGCGATACAGCAAAAATCATAACAACAATTAGTGGAATCACAACTGGAGAAATACACAATGACCTGCAGAAGAGAACATCCACTATGTGCATGATCCAAGAAAACTACCCTAAACAATCATGGATCCACGTCTACACCGATGGATCTGCAACAGATGCAATTAAGAACGGAGGGGCCGGTATCTATATTACATATCCCAACAATCTCACCGAAACAAAGTACATGCCAACTGGTAAATTTTGTTCAAACTACACTGCAGAGGCTCAAGCACTACTACAGGCCGCAATCATGATCAATAATTCCAACTCTGACTGCCAACAAGTGGTATTTTCACAGACGCGCTATCTGTTCTGCAAGCCCTACAGAGTAACCATCCATCCCTGAGAAAAGAGCTCAGCAAGATCTCTACCAACAAAGAGTTACACTTCAGTGGGTACCATCACACTGCGGAGTGCCAGGTAACGAGAAGGCAGACAAACTTGCTAAAAAAAGGAGCAGAATGTGAACAAATAGATAATGAAATCACATACTTTGAAAAAAAGAGCTATCATGGACATTAGAAAAGAACCTACACCATCCAACGATGACTACCACACACTTGACAGACAAGGACAGACTATCATCTTCCGACTCAGGATAGGTCATAACAGACTGAACAAACACCTACACAGGCTGCGATTGTCCCCAACCCTCTGTGCCCCTGTGGCTCCGATGAACAAACCACAGAACATGTCCTGCAAGACTGCCCCTGTATGTCCTCCCAAGAAAGGAATGCTGGCCCTACAACACAACACTACATTCAAAACTACATGGCACTAGAGATGAGCTCCAGACAACAGTCGATTTCATCATAAGAACGCGTCTAACGGTATAATCATCAAAAAGCGATCGCAAAGAAGAAGAAGAAGAAGCCACTTAATCATTGCCCTATCCCTATAAATATCCAAACATCTGGACCGGACAATAAAGTTGAACAATAAAAATGTAGATTTTTGTTCATTAATAAACAAACAAAAACTGTCGTTACTGCATGTAATACCGCTTTCTAGGGCGTTGTAGGACAGGTGGGACGTGAGCCTGAGAAATTTAATGGCCGCATGGCTAGTACTGTCACCGCGAAGTTGTTCATATGGGTTTTTTTTCATTTATGTCCATAGAATAAAATCCCTGGACTTACCGTGAATTGAACACAGATCTCCCACATATGAGCCACGTTCTAATCTATTCGGCCGAACGCTCCTTCGTTGCTCTTTAGTATATCCATGATATTTACGAATTTTTCTACGGGATTTCAGTTCACATGCATTAATATGTTTCTCAGCTGATTTGATAAGTGGCCAGGTTTCCTGTGTATATGTTGCGATAGAAAAGATGCACATTATTAAATAACTCATTTGTGTAGATATGTCTATCCTGATGTTTCTTTCGCTGCTTTCGTTTCTAGCAAGTGGCAGCGATGCAGAGAATAATATAGTGAAGATAGCAGCCACAGTAGAACATCTTCACTACATGTTTCCAGAAGACAGCTGGACAAGAATTTACGTAGATGGGTCGGCAGCCATGAAAGGTGGAGCGAGAGTTTATATTAAGCACCAAGGTACATGTCTATGATGACCCATACTGGACGAATATGCTCCAACTACAAAGCAAAGCATGATGGCAACACAGCGCTTCAATAAGCTGCAAGCATCTACAGGCAAGATGGTCTTTCTTAAAGACTCTCTGCCAGCTATATAAGCACTGGAGGCTAAATCCGCTGACAGCACATTACAGAACCCAGAAAGAGATCTTGAATGGCAGTAAAACGAAGAGCAGAAAGTTACCAGCATCGGATTCCATCTCCCTGTGCCATTGAAGGCAATGAGAGTGCCGCCGATGTCTTGGATATCTCACTGTGCCATTGAAGGCAATGAGAGTGCCGCCGATGTCTTGGATATCTTCCTGTGGCATTGAAGGCAATTAGAGTGTCGCCGATGTCTTGGATATCTCCCTGTGCCATTGAAGGCAATGAGATTGCCGCCGATCTCTTGGATATCTCCCTGTGGCATTGAAGGCAATTAGAGTGTCGCCGATGTCTTGGATATCTCCCTGTGGCATTGAAGGCAATTAGAGTGTCGCCGATGTCTTGGATATCTTCCTGTGGCATTGAAGGCAATTAGAGTGTCGCCGATGTCTTGGATATCTCCCTGTGGCATTGAAGGCAATTAGAGTGTCGCCGATGTCTTGGATATCTCCCTGTGCCATTGAAGGCAATGAGAGTGCCGCCGATGTCTTGGATATCTCCCTGTGGCATTGAAGGCAATTAGAGTGTCGCCGATGTCTTGGATATCTCCCTGTGCCATTGAAGGCAATGAGAGTGCCGCCGATGTCTTGGATATCTTCCTGTGGCATTGAAGGCAATTAGAGTGTCGCCGATGTCTTGGATATCTCCCTGTGCCATTGAAGGCAATTAGAGTGTCACCGATGTCTTGGATATCTCCCTGTGGCATTGAAGGCAATTAGAGTGTCACCGATGTCTTGGATATCTTCCTGTGGCATTGAAGGCAATGAGAGTGTCGCCGATGTCTTGGATAAGGAAGGCAGTGTCATATAACAAATATATCAAGCCTTGTTTTTTCAAGAGGTCAAGCTATCATAAAGAGAAAATCATCAGTAGACTGGAAGACAAACACTGGATATGATTATGACGAGGACTTTCTCAAAGACCCAGTAGAACGGAACAGGTCTCCTACGTACGGACATTGCAGACTTAACATACACTTACATAGTCTAGAAATAAGCCAAACAGATCTACCAGTGTTAACAAGCGGAAGAGACACCGGAGCATGTCATTCAAGACTGTCTTCTCCTGGATGAGCTGTAAAGCAACATGTGGTTACACAGTTGATCTGAAAACTAAGTTTTGGGGAAACATTCCAGACCTGAAGCTGACTGTCCATTTTGCAGCCCACAATGAATTAAGCGCATGACCAGAGATCGCCGAAGAAGAAAGATCCGCATTGATAAGCTGATAGTGAACCAAGATATTTAAAGCATTCTACCCTTTCCATTTTTTTCAATGTTAACTTAAATCAATCAATTTATTGGATTTTTCAATTTATATTATTTTAGTTTTTGCCATGTTAAAATATATGTTCTGGTCCTCTCTCTCTCTCTCTTTCTCTCTCTCTCTTATATATATATATATATAGAGAAGAGAAGAGATAGAGAGAGAGAGAAGTAATGGTTTTCATTGTTAAGTGGGTTGTGTAGGACGATGATAAACCACATCCTTAAATTATGTGAAGGATTTAATGACAACTATATCTGAATGTTTTCTCTGTCATCGACGTGAATACTATATACTTCCTATTTTGATATCAGCGAATACTATACGCTTCCCAATTTGGTGTCACATAATGCAATATGCTTCCCAATTTGGTGTCACATAATGCAATATGCTTCCCAATTTGTTATCATCGAATACTATACGCTTCCCAATTTGGTATCACATAATACTATATGCTTCGAATTATGGTATCATCGAATACTATATGCTTCCCATTATGATATCATCGAATACTATATGCTTCCCATTATGATATCATCGAATACTATATGCTTCACATTATGATATTATCGAATAATATATGCTTCCCATTATGATATCATCGAATACTATATGCTTCACATTATGATATTATCGAATAATATATGCTTCCCATTATGATATCAGCAAGTACTATATGCTTCTAATTATGGTATCATCGAATACTATATGCTTCATTATGATATTATCAATAATATAGCTTCACATTATATATTTCGAATAATATATCTTCCATATGGTATCATCGAATAATATATGCTTACATTACGATATCGCAAGTACTATATGCTTCTAATTATGATATCATCAATACTATATGCTTCCCAATTTTGTATCTCATCATCATCATCATCAAATAGCTTGTCCTGAGCAGAACTTTGCCACCCCAACAGTCCTCCTGAATTTCTCTCTCTCATAGGCCAGATGTCCTGCCTCTGCAGTCGTCATGTTTAAACCATCAGTTACATCCTGAATCCATCTTCTCCGTGGTCTTCCTCTTCTTCTCTTTGTCAGTATGCCTCCTTCCATGATGGTCTTCTCAAGCCCTTTATGTCTTTTGTTATATGTCCAAAATATCTCAATTTTCTCTTTCTTATTTGTAGCACCAGCCAGTTTTCTTTGATTTTCAGTTCTTTCTGGATATATCTATTTGTTCTCTTTTCTGTCCAATATATACGAAGGACTCTTCTGTAACACTTATATTCAAAAGCACATATGTTTTCCACTGCTTTATTAAATGTCCATGCTTCACACCCATGCGTTGCCACTGGGAATTTGCATGCTCTTAGTATTCTGATCTTTGTTTTTTTATCAGTTCCGTTCCATACTGTTTTGAGTTGTTTAATTTTTGTAAAGCCATGTTTGTTCTTCTTTTAATTTCCTTCATTCCATTTCCATCTGTTGTTAACAGTGAACCAAGATATTCAAAACTATTCACATTTTCTACTTTCTCTCCATCGATAAAAATATCATTTGTCATGTTCGTTTTATCTGTTGTCATTATTTTTGTTTTTGCTACATTGAGATATCAATTTTGTTTTTCACTTTTATCTTTCACTTCTCCTAATAATTTCTCAATCCCTTTTGTGATGTTGACAGTAACACTGTATCATCAGCGTATCTTAGTTCAGGTATTTCCCTTCCTCCGATTATAAAATTTGGTATCACATAAAACTATATGCTTCCCAATTTGGTATCACATAATACTATATGCTTCCCAATTTGATATCATCGAATAATATATGCTTCCCATATTGATATCAGCGAATGCTTATTATCTAAAAATGCAGACCGTTGCAAATAATGTTGTAAATAATATAAATACTTTAATGTGTGTTCTTATTCTTCATGATCAATTGAAATTGCATTTATACATTAATATCTCATATTATAAACGCAGCTACCATACATTCACTGGGTCGATTTCAAACATTCGTTCTTAGCACCGGCCGTGTGTTGCCGGGGCTGGCAAGGGAAACAAAATATAGCAACACTGCGACCTACAAGCTATGACGTAAGAGACGACTGATGTAGGACATAGAGATGCTACCCTAGTAAATAAAAGTATTGCAGAAATCGGATGTGCTGGCCTACTTGTAGGCGCGTAACTGACACAACGTACAATCACTCTTAGGCTCAGATCACATACAAATCACACAGAGTGGTGAACAAGTGGTCGATATGGAGCGTTGGAAGAAGAAGAAGAATATAGCAAGAAAATGTCTAATATTGAATGAAAAATATTAAGAAAATGTCCAATGTTGAATGTAGCAAGAAAATGTCTAATATTGAATGAAAAATATTAAGAAAATGTCCAATATTGAATGTAGCAAGAAAATGTCTAATATTGAATGAAAAATATTAAGAAAATGTCCAATATTGAATGTAGCAAGAAAATGTCTAATATTGAATGAAAAATATTAAGAAAATGTCCAATATTGAATGTAGCAAGAAAATGTCTAATATTGAATGAAAATATTAAGAAATGTCAATATTGAATATAGCAAGAAAATGTCTAATATTGAATGAAAAATATTAAGAAAATGTCCAATATTGAATGTAGCAAGCACATGTACAATATTGAATGTAGCAAGAAATTGTCTAATATTGAATGAAAATATTAGAGAAATGCCCAATATTGAATGTAGCAAGCACATGTACAATATTGAATGTAGCAAGAAAATGTCTAATATTGAATGAAAAATATTAAGAAAATGTCCAATGTTGAATGTAGCAAGCACATGTACAATATTGAATGTAGCAAGAAAATGTCTAATATTGAATAAAAAATATTAAGAAAATGTCCAATGTTGAATGTAGCAAGAAAATGTCTAATATTGAATGAAAAATATTAAGAAAATGTCCAATATTGAATGTAGCAAGAAAATGTCTAATATTGAATGAAAAATATTAAGAAAATGTCCAATATTGAATGTAGCAAGAAAATGTCTAATATTGAATGAAAAATATTAAGAAAATGTCCAATATTGAATATAGCAAGAAAATGTCTAATATTGAATGAAAATATTAAGAAATGTCAATATTGAATGTAGCAGCATGTACAATATTGAATGTAGCAAGAAATTGTCTAATATTGAATGAAAAATATTAAGAAAATGTCCAATATTGAATGTAGCAAGCACATGTACAATATTGAATGTAGCAAGAAAATGTCTAATATTGAATGAAAAATATTAAGAAAATGTCCAATGTTGAATGTAGCAAGCACATGTACAATATTGAATGTAGCAAGAAAATGTCTAATATTGAATGAAAAATATTAAGAAAATGTCCAATGTTGAATGTAGCAAGAAAATGTCTAATATTGAATGAAAAATATTAAGAAAATGTCCAATATTGAATGTAGCAAGAAAATGTCTAATATTGAATGAAAAATATTAAGAAAATGTCCAATATTGAATGTAGCAAGAAAATGTCTAATATTGAATGAAAAATATTCAGCAAATGTTCAATGTTGAATGTAGCAAGCACATGTAAAAAGTTGAATATTAGTTTCCAAAAAGACAACTTTCGTCTTTACAACAATTGTACTGGTCCATGATTCACATCAATATGCTACAACATGACAAAATGTCTGTTCTAAGAAGTTTTACTTTTGCTATATTACATTAGTTATGTCATTATATTAGTTACTTGTATACATAAACGTTCGTCTGTTGATGTGTTTGTATATTTGTGGGGTAAGTAATTATTGATTTGTGTTTTCCTTTTTTTCAAATAGTTTGTATGACTTTAATTGTGGGCGGGGAGGTGCGTTGTGGGGAGGAGTAGTAAAGTAGGGGGTGGTAGTGCAGTGGAGGCTATCTATTCATCATCATCATCAGATGCCATGCCGACTAGCGTAGGCGATCATGGATCTCCACAAATTTCTGTCTCTGGTGTTTGCTATCATTTCAGATGTTGACGCTCTTCCGTGCCATGAAGTCGGGCTATCCAAAATTTTCTAGCTCTGTCTTCCTCTGTCTCGTTTCCCCTCGATTTTATCAGCTGTTACAATGTGTTCCAAACCTCCCTTTCTCATCACATGCCCGAGAAATGATGACTGTCTCTTTCTTATATTGATGACAAGCTTTATCCGTGTCTTGACCTCATTCAACACCTCCACATTAGCAGTCCATGTAATTCTCATCATTCTTCTGCAATATCTTGTATCTACAGTATAATTACGAATTCGTCTAGACCAGCGTTTCCCAAAGTGGCGTACCGCCCAGTGGCGCTGAAGCGCTCTAGGGGGCGATAGTGGGTTAAGAAGAATTTGTGGGGGTGTGTTCAGGCGATTTGTGGTCTGTGGCTCTTAAAGAAGAAATTAATAATAAATATTTTTAAATAAATTATTTTCGTGATTTTGCTATTGAATAATCATTTAAAATTTGAATTCTGCATTAGAATTCATCTTATGTCCGTCTTACACGATCCATTTTTCATCAATTTTCTGTTTCATGCATATAATCATTTGAAAATTGAATATGTATACAGAAATATATATAAATTTTCTATGTCAAAGATAAAATAGAGCATGTGTTATGTGGTTGGGGGCGTTGCACACTGTTATAAAGTGGAGGGCGTTACAAAGTTTATGTTGTGCAAAGTGGGCGGTGTGGGCGTTACAAAGTTTATGTTGTGCAAAGTGGGCGGTGTGGGGCGTTACAAAGTTTATGTTGTGCAAAGTGGGCGGTGGTCGAAAAAGTTTGGGAATCTATGGTCTAAACTTTTAATGTATTTTCTAAAGCATTTTATGCGTATTGACAACACAAAGTACGAGGACAGTGTACGAGCTTGTATAAGCACAGTGACACATAAATGTCATCATCGATTAAACAAGAAATTACTGCTAACAAAATATCTGGAGACGTTTGCAGAGCTATTCAATTCTTGATTTCAAATTTGTAAACTTATTTTTAAAATGACGGCTGCTATTCTTGTCGTGTTTCCCATTATGTTTCTGTTGTACCTGTAAATTTACTAACTGTTGATGGATTATCAATGCTAAATTGATTCTGGTGGGGTTTTTTCAACTATAAATATAGACGCCCACAAGACTGCAAAATAGGTTAAATAAAGGGTACCTTAATGTTTATAAATCATAATAGAAACGAATAATGGCTGGGATATAATTTCCTGACATCGAAATTATTGCAAGTTGATTCTTATTTTAAAGATTTATATTATTATTTAATGAAATAATTTGTGTAGTATTATATTAACCAACTACTCCGCACAATTAATGATGTCAAGTTTACATTTGTATTTTATTAATTTATGAATTTTTACGGTTTACAGATGCAAGACAAATCCATGAGATAATGACTGTCAGTTCCAGAAAGTGAAAGACCTGTGTTTTTTTAGATCGCCAATCAACATTTACAGCTGAGTTTACCTGAGACTTAAGTATTTATCATCGTTCATTCTGATACAGCTGAGTTTACCTGAGACTTAAGTATTTATCATCGTTCATGCTGATACTAGTTTACAAAACATACCAAAAATTTATCATTTGTGAATAATGCCAAGACCAGGAAGGAATACATACGACGAGCAGAAGCCACCATATTCATATATAGCTTTAACAGCAATGGCGATTCAAAGTTCCGGAGAGAAAATGCTACCACTTAGCGATATTTACAAGTTCATCATGGACAACTTCCCTTTTTATCGCAAAAACACCCAACGCTGGCAGAACTCTCTTCGTCATAACTTATCATTTAATGATTGTTTCATCAAAATTCCAAGACGACCTGATAGACCCGGCAAAGGATCATACTGGGCTCTGCACCCAATGTGCGGGGACATGTTCGAAAATGGTAGTTTTTTAAGACGACGAAAGAGATTTAAACTGCGCCAGCTTCAAATGCAGATGCAAGGTAGTGCACCACCCTCGCCAGATTTCATAGAAATGAAATCACCGTCAGCAATTGATGCAACTGTATATCTCCAAGAAGCAGCACTAGCACGTCATCACCAATCATGGACAGCTCCGACAAGATTTCAGCCGTATCTCCCATCTAATAATCCAACTACAAAACATTCGTTCTCAATTGAGAACCTCATTTCTCCAGACTATAAATCCACTTCCAGTATTCTGCCTCCACCTCCATTATTGCCTCCACCTCCACTACCATCGTTCGCCACGCAATTTTCATTTCACCTACCTCCAAGTCTGGTAGCTTCCTATGCCGCAAGTTTAGATCTGTCATCATCACTCGCTAATTCCCTCTCTTCATTTTCTTCTCTTTCCTCTCTCAGGTCCCCTCCTCTCGGTTCAAGCCTCATGTCCAGGTTCTCTAGCAACCTTCACTTTCTTAAGTCAGCTAATCATGAGATAGGTGCAATGTCTAGTGTTCCAATCAAACCATCACCAATCAACCCTATGAGTTTAACTTATGTCGCCCATCAAGCAGCAAGGGCAGGTATGCCAGTTCAACTGTCGACACCCTTCTCAGACAAAATATTAGCCCTTCCTCCAAACCATGTGACATCCAGATCATCATTTCCAATTCCGTCACGACCTCTTAGCACTGAGAGTTGACGAGCAGATAAGACCTCCGTTAACTTCATGAAATCACACACATTTATTAAAATACACACATAACCTCTCATGTGCCCTTATTAGCGTATCACTGTACAAGACTAAATGCCAAATTGTTATATTGGTATGCTGCAGTGACAGGAAGCTGAGAATCGTAACACTGCTGTTGCACAGAGAAAACGAGTTGCGCGAAACACACAACACCCACATGACAAACACCGATCATGTATGCACCACCTGTGGTAAGCTGCTGTATTCAGAATTGGACTCTACAATCACATCTGCACCTACCAGAGAGGTGCAACAACACACGTCTGAGGCTGTTGTCATCATCACTTTCAATGGACGATTATTATTAGTGACAAAAAACATTTATTTACTATAATATCATACCTTTTGCTAAATCAGCCACAATGTGTCAGTAGTCAAAGACACACATTCATTGCTTTTGAAGATACAAATGATACACATTTAAAGATAAACATTGATCATTGTCGACTGTGGTTTTTCTATCATACTACATTACTGTTTCTCAGTGGCGGCTCGTGGTCATTTTTCTTGGTGGGGCCAGAAACACATTTTCAGAAAAATCATGTTTTTTAAAAAAATATTTACTATTCTGGGAAGTTATTCTCCCTTTCGATTATTGGTGAGGCCGGCCCCATTGGCTCTTAAGGACGAGACGCCCTGGCTATTTCTCCATCTTGTGTGACAATATATTGGAGTTTATTTGTTTGGTTTTTTTAAAATGTGTAACGAGATGAGCTGACAATTGCTGTCGGTTTGTGAAAGGCAGATGGTTAGAATTGTTTTTAATTTTTTTTTTTAACATTCTTTATAACAGATGATGTATTTTGTTTTCGATCCAGAAACACTTGAGTTTTCAGCTCTTCGGCTCGGTGACATGGACATCGTAACCCTTCGATTCGGTGCCACGAACACCGTAAATCTGGAGGACCTGTGGCTTTTCTGCCAGCCCGCGGAATTGAACCCGCACTCACAGGAGCTTGTCACCCGTCGTCCAATGCGCTACGAACACGCGGGATACGGATGATGTATACGTTACACAAGAATATTTCCTAACTTGTTGTCTGGAAACAGTTAATTTGACTCTGATCTATTGTTGAGATACTCAACATCTTTCCGTTATCTGTGGGTTTTCGGATTATGTTTCCCACACACACACACACACACGTGCACATGACCGGACGTGCTCGCACATACACACACACACACATACACGAACACACAGACTACACGAACAAACAGGTATAGCGATGTTTAACTAACATAATAAGTTCCAGAAAACGGAAATATACAATTTATGCAAGTTAATTGTTTTTTATACAGCATGCTTCACATTATTTTGTTTAACTCTGCGCATATAGTTCATGCATATTTGTCAGTGTAGTACTTTTTTGTTGTTTTCTTGTTTGTACTATATCTGTCTATCTCTTTCTTGTTTTCTTTCTTTAACTCTTCTTTTTCTTTATTTCTCTTTCGGTGGCCAAGTCAAACTACAACTTCTCTTTCAATCAGGTTAGGTAATTCAGGTTTACTCTCTATTTTTCTTCATTATTCTTTAGTATTTCTGATTTTGTTATTTTCCTCTCCCCCTCTCTCTCTCTCTCTCTCTCTCTCTCTCTCTCTTATCTTTTTGTTAAATTGCTTTTTCTTAATTTGTATGATATGCTTTCTTATTCCCGTTCTTCTCTCATTATCTTGCTCGTTATTCTTTATTATCCTCGCCCGTGTGGTGCCGGGGCCCGCAGGAGAAGCAAAGAATAGTACCACTGCAACCTACAATGCATGTCGTAAAAGGCAACTGATGTAGGCCCTAGGGATGCGATCCTAGTAAATAAAAAGCAGCGCAGAAATCGGGTGTGCTGGCTTACCTGTAGGCGCATAACTGGCACAATGTACAATCGTTCTAAGGCTCAGATCACATACAAATCACACAGTGGTTAACAAGTGGTCGATATAGAGCGGAAGAAGAAGAAGAAGAAGAAGAAAGAAGTTTATTATCCAACTCTATCTCTCATTCTTTTTCTCTCGCTATCTCTTCATGTGTTCGTTGTGTCACGCATTATGTTTTAGGGATGTGAAAGGGATGTGGGGGGATATACAGAATAAAAAAGATCACAATGTTACAAAAGCAAAAATCAAGCCTTAATTAAATAAGCGTCAAATAAAAATCATTAGGACAATATAGACGAACAGCAAATTCAAAAATGTAAACTCGCATTAACATTACAGAGAAATAAATAAAAACGGCGAACGTTCAAGGCAAACTAATTTTCTTGTATAAAATTCAACAGGGAGGCAAACATGAATTATTTTAACACATTTTGTTTATTCTATTTTAGCTGCCTTTATTGTTTATTTCTTAAACTCAATATTTTCTTCTATTTTAGCTGCCTTTACTGTTTATTTCTTAAACTCACTATTTTATTCTATTTTAGCTGCCTTTACTGTTTATTTCTTAAACTCACTATTTTATTGCATGAACTAAAAACACTATAGTTGGTTCCAAAATTCGTGATCACACTAAGATTTAATTTGTACGAAATCTACCGGATGGATAAAAGTCATTTTTTGCAAGCAGTCTTATATACCTCACGACGTTACGAATCCATGTTTAACTAATTGGTAGGTAGCTTAGTTGATAAAAAAAGTTTTTGTTATATAATTTTGCATAAGCACAACAAAATGATAATCAAAGTTTATAATTTACATTAATACACAAAATGGTGGCGAATGTTTGCAAAGGCGTATCCCTATTACATATTATAAAAAGAAAGGTCACATAGTGAACAAATGATACCTTCAACTTCTATAAATGAAAGTAAATGTTGCGTACATACGCCAATGACAGTCGGTAGGAAACATTGTGAACTGATTAATTCCACGGGATACCCGATTTTGACTTGCACTGAATTGCATGTGGAACACGGAAATGCTTAGTTATAGACAAACTTGAATATCGTACTGTAAAATTTCGACAAGTATACCAAATCAGCATCGCTGTAATTTTACTTATAACTTATAATAAAAATCTTACAGAACTAAAGGTTTAGGTGGGCAAAAAATACTTTTTGGAAGGTCGTCACTGTTATCTATTGGTCGGTAAAGATGATCACGAATGTTGGAACAAACTATAATAATTTGACGAACACAGTAGACTCAATAGTTACATACATTTCTCAAATTTACATAAAGTTTATCTAAAATTTACATTTAATATATCAAAAAGTTAAAGTATTAAAAAATTTACGAAATTTCCGTATAGTATACTTAACACTTACATAAAGTTTATCTCAAATTTCAAGATGAGAACAAGGAGTCTTTTTCAAGAACCCCAGAGGAAGCAACGGAAGTAACGAATATGATCAACAAATAAACAGTGTACAAGTATTAAGAGCTTCCGAAAAACAAATAGACAAACACGGGACTCGAACCTCATTTCTTACGACACCCATCGTCTAGCCTAGCAATACAGCGTCCTTACGAACACAACCAGTGAGCCATTTCAAAGAAATGACTCACGGGGAGTGTCTTTCTCAAACGCTTCGTTACAACTAGACACAGAATAATCAGGTAAGGTTCGGGGGACTGCCTGAGTAGTTGATAGTAGCTCGGCCTGCTAGCTGTGAGACGCCTCATAGCTCGGGTTCGAGTCTGGCATTTGTTCGAGTCCCTGGTCTTACTCAGGACGATAACGTGAGTACCTCTGAAGTCGGAGAAAATCTGCCTGTATGGCGAGGGAATACTAATTACGAGTACATTGAGCACACGGCTGCCAGTGTAAGTAATTTACAATGTGCACGCTGCTGCCATTGAAAAAAATTGGAAAAACGGATTTTCACGCAAAAATCAGTTTCAGAGATGAAACTTCGTCTGAGTTGAAAGCGGACGAAAGAAAAAAAAAAAAAAGGTAAGGTTCGATCGAACAGTGTTTGCACAAACACATGCTATAAACTTATTGTGCTTGTGTATATTTGAGACAAGACAATATCATACATATGTATACACATGTATACACATATAACAAACATGCATACATCATTTAAAGTAGCTTCAAATTTATTATAAGATGAGAACAAGGAGTCTTTTGCAAGAACTCCAGAGGACGCAACGGAAGTAACGAATATGATCAACAAATAAATTGTGTACAGGTATTAAAAGCTTCCGAAAAAAACAAATAGACAAACACGGGATTCGAACTACTTACCCTTCAATAAAGTTTGTCGTGAATTTACGTAAAGTTTGTCTAGAATTTATATAAAAATGTATCCAAAATTAACATATAATATATCTAACATTTAAACTTATTAATTAATTTACGAAATTTACATTAATTTAATTAACATTTACATAAAAATGAACTAAAATTTACATAAAATTTATCTAAAGTTACATAAAGTTTATCTAAAATTCGCATACAATTTATCTAAAATTTACATAACATTTATCTTGAATTTACACAAATTTTGTCTAGAATTTACATAGTCTCCCACAACATCAATGTTTTAAAAAATTAATCTTCAATAATCTTTAATATGCGTATTCCATCTTGCACTGCCATGAAATGATACCTACATTTTTGGTAGGTCGTTGTTTCTTCCATATGTTCTTTAGTACTGATCTTATAATAAGAATATATCACACTTAATCACACTACGCAAGTAATATTTGTATACAATTTACATTAGTTTCCTATCACACTACGTAAGTAATATTTGTATACAATTTACATTAGTTTCATATCTAACTACGGAAGTAATATTGGTATACAATTTACATTAGTTCCATGCCACAAAGGAAGTAATATTTGTATACAATTTACATTAGTTTCATATCTAACTACGCAAGTAATATTTGTATACAATTTACATTAGTTTCACATCTAACTACGGAAGTAATATTGGTATACAATTTACATTAGTTCCATGCCACACAACGTAAGTAATATTTGTATACAATTTACATTAGTTTCATATCTAACTACGCAAGTAATATTTGTATACAATTTACATTAGTTTCCTATCACACTACGTAAGTAATATTTGTATACAATTTACATTAGTTTCATATCTAACTACGCAAGTAATATTTGTATACAATTTACATTAGTTTCACATCTAACTACGGAAGTAATATTGGTATACAATTTACATTAGTTTCACATCTAACTACGGAAGTAATATTGGTATACAATTTACATTAGTTCCATGCCACACAACGTAAGTAATATTTGTATACAATTTACATTAGTTTCATATCTAACTACGCAAGTAATATTTGTATACAATTTACATTAGTTTCATATCACACTACGTAAGTAATATTTGTATACAATTTACATTAGTTTCATATCTAACTACGCAAGTAATATTTGTATACAATTTACATTAGTTCCATGCCACACAACGTAAGTAATATTTGTATACAATTTACATTAGTTTCATATCTAACTACGCAAGTAATATTTGTATACAATTTACATTAGTTTCACATCTAACTACGGAAGTAATATTGGTATACAATTTACATTAGTTCCATATCTAACTACGGAAGTAATATTTGTATACAATTTACATTAGTTCCATGCCACACAACGTAAGTAATATTTGTATACAATTTACATTAGTTTCATACCACACTACGGAAGTAATATTTGTATACAATTTACATTAGTTCCATATCTAACTACGGAAGTAATATTGGTATACAATTTACATTAGTTCCATACCACACAACGTAAGTAATATTTGTATACAATTTACAATAGTTCCATACCACACAACGTAAGTAATATTTGTATACAATTTACATTAGTTCCATACCACACAACGTAAGTAATATTTGTATACAATTTACATTAGTTCCATACCACACTAGGCAAGTAATATTCGTATACAATTTACATTAGTTCCATACCACACTAGGCAAGTAATATTCGTATACAATTTACATAAGTTCCATATCACACAAATATCAACTTCATAATATGTTACTAGGTTTTATATCATGTTAGTATATAAGCTTGATAATACTTCTTCATGAACGACATTCAGAAATCAAATATATGTTGTAAGTATCAATGTTCTTAAAATAAAACATGACTAAATAATATTCTAGTTTTTAAAGTTTATTTTGTTTGCGTAATAAATGTACTGGAAACGAAGGTGGAAATATTTAGGTCATGTGCTTAGATCAGACGAAAAGAGACTAAATCGACAAGTCCTTATGTGGTCACCAGTTGGGAAAAGAAAACGTGGAAGACCAAAGACCACTCTTCGAAGAACCCTCCAACAAGAAAGTAAACTATTGGGATGTAAAACCATACAAGATCTGCAACTGCTAGCAAAGAACCATATCACATGGAGATCTAAAACCTCTGCCCTATGTGCCGCCTTTGGCACGAAGGAACAAACTAACTAACTAACTAATAAATGTACTATAGTTTAAGCATTCGTCTGTGACCACATGTCATGTCTAATCGTTAAAACAACATTGAAAGAATGGAGTGTGTGTGTGTAAGCTGTTGACTTGTTTATGGTGAAAGATGTGAGATTCGATACTATAGTGGGTTAGTACATTTGCTTAACAGAAGCGTAGTTCCATGATCACATTTCTCAGTTGGGAGTCGGATAACAACGACCGTAACAGTTCTCAGATTGCCTAATTTCTTCTTCTTCTTCTTCTTCTTTGCGTTCGGTTTCGTATGCCCGTCTAAACTATGATATGGATTGCCTCTATGAAGCTGCATATCAGTTGGAAATCTCGAGAGTTCTCCATAGCTTGCTCTGTAAGCTTCGTTCATGAGGTCATGTTTCGTTTCGTTGGTGTATGTGTGATGGACATCTTCTTCTTTCTCGAATTCTGTTTGCCTCACAGCGTCAGGTCAAGAAGAGATTTCTAAAACGGGCCCTAGTATGCGTTTCGTAGATAGTCTCTTTCATCACCTCTGTTATCGCTGAGATCCATCTTTTGCGTGGCCAGCCTTTTGCTTTGTACCCATTGTATCCGAGCAGCATTGCTCTTTGAGGTGCACTGTATGTTGGTAATCTGCTTACGTGGCCGAACGTTGTTGTTTCTTGAAGAAGTCTAGTACTAATGTTGTACCCACTTTTTCCTGATGTCTTCATTTCTCAACCGGTCTCTTCTTATTACACCCAGCATTCTGCGTAGACACTTCATCTCTGTCGTGACTAGTTTTCCTCTATCATTTGTTGTCAGTGTCCAGGTTTGGCACTGGTAATGGACATGACTGCATGCTGTGCTCTGGAGTCTGCGTTTCTGTCTGACATGAACATTGCGCAGTCTGAGCAGGTTTTATTCTGTACCTGTGGTGGTTGAGCTTGCCGTGACCTGTTCTTTGGCGAAAGGTTGTTGTGAGCTGTTTTCTGTTTAGTCTACTGATGGAATCTTGAGAGTGTTTGTTATTGGTTTGCTACCTCCACAACTCTTTATATTTTTGCTTGACACGTGTCTTGATTTCTGGCCCAGTTTCAATTTGGTACCAGAGAAATAAATCCCGACGTTCTGAGTTCGAATCACGCTGCGGACAGTTTGGTTGCAAATTGTTTGCGTGGATTTTAACAAAGGACGATGGCACCATCCGTTCAGAAAGCAATGGCAAACTACTGAACGTAATAATGCCTAGAAAAATCACAAACAGAGTTAAAAGCTAGGATTGATTCGCAAAGTCATGTAAAGGATATGCAATTCACTAACGAGAGAAACAACGGGAGGTCAAGGCAACCGGTTTGTGATTGATCACATTTATCATTATGGGCTTCTGGTCAAAAAGATATACGAGTCGAACACTGTATTTTACAATATGCCACATGGTATGAAAACTAGTTCTTTTCTTAAGTTGGTTTTTTTTTCCTATGAGGAAGTCAGAATAGGAAAGCATTGTCCCTCTCTTGAAGACAGGGTGTGTATGTAGGACCATGGAAGATATTGTATGCAAGTCAGTATTGTGACGCAAATTGTGGGAAATAGTAATGCTGTGTAATCAATATTTTTATTTTATGCTTTTATGGCCCATGAAAATTTAATTTGGATTAGATTAACTATAAGGTCTTGGC
This sequence comes from Arion vulgaris, assembly GCA_020796225.1. Taxonomy (NCBI): domain Eukaryota; kingdom Metazoa; phylum Mollusca; class Gastropoda; order Stylommatophora; family Arionidae; genus Arion; species Arion vulgaris. Next base: position 24,076,252 of record CM036753.1, read on the forward strand.
ACTTGGGGAATAGGCTAGTTTGACTAGTACATTGACGACACGCCACTGCAAGTCAGAGCTCGTAGTGTCACCTCCATGACACAAATTGTCTGTTGTTGTCAGCAACGACTTTCTTAAAATATTTGATTACGTTTAACAGAAATTCACCCCAATTGTAAGATCTCGTCAGGTACAGATGAGGCAGAAATTCACCCCAATTGTAAGATCTCGTCAGGTACAGATGAGGCAGAAATTCACCCCAATTGTAAGATCTCGTCAGGTACAGATGAGGCAGAAATTCACCCCAATTGTAAGATCTCGTCAGGTACAGATGAGGCAGAAATTCACCCCAAATTATAAGATCTCGTCAGGTACAAATAACGTAAAAATTCATCCCAATTGTAAGACCACGTCAGGCACAGATGAGGCAGAAAATGATATATGGATTCTTTGCATATGTTTAAACACACACACACACACACACACATATATATATATATATATATATATATATGGGTGTGTGTGTTTATGTGTGAATGTGTGTGTTAAGTGAGTGCGTGCATGTGTGTGTGTGTAACACTTATGTATATAATTTATGCTCTTTTGTCAAAACAAAATATAAATGTATTACTTCTATTGAACAATGACGCAGGTCAAGGTTCATGTAATGTCACCAAACACATCAAACAGAAAGAAATCAAATTTGTCGACAACTGTGAAGACGACTATGTGTTACGATATTAATTCTCAGGAAACTGTCCACAGAAGAAAAACAACAACAATATGCAAGGCTACAAAAGATTTTATACCACAACAATCAGGTTTCCATAATATCACTCACTGGTTGCGTTGTTTAGAAGAGACTTTTCAATGACAATTTTCTATAATAGTTAACGTAATCAAGTAATTAGTTCCGATTGGAAATGTTTATTCGTGCGTAATGGGTGAAATACGTGATGACTTGTTTATACACGAATTCATAAATATCGACTTCATCCAAATTACACACATTCCCTAGAAAAAGGTGGAAACAGCTATTGTTGACAATCACCGGAAGGATAACTATAGTTTCCCTCAGATTGAAAGCCCATTCGTAACAATCTGCGCGGTCATTTACCAGTCTAAGGTTGTCCCATGAGTTTTAACACTGCTTGTCATCTCAAATATATTAGCACAAATCTGTCCGGAAAGATCTTTTACTTGATATTACAGTATACACAGTAATGTTGCATTGTTTCTATGCTAGTGGGATTGATTGATCAATGCTTCTGTAGCTCAAGTGATTCGACGCTAGGTGTTTGGTTGATCGCTGCTTCTGTCAGATTTCGTATTGTGACAGCGGTTGGGCTAGTTAGTCATTCAAGCATGGGAAACTCTTTGATATTGATCACAATATAGAATCTACAGGCGAGGATTGTTTCTGAAACGTTGGAAGAAACAATGGATACGTGATACACTGAAATGAATATCTATTACTGGTTTGTGACATTAGAACATATTTTACATAAGCTTCTAGAAAAGGAGAACAATGGATAACTTAACAAATCCGTTACTAATACCATCAAGGGACATACTGTTTAGAGAGTGACATCTTTTGGTTAGCCACATGTCTTTTAAATATAATATAAGTCAAAAGGTGAAATTTCAGACCGAATGGATTAGAGCGCGTGCTACCATTCGGGAAAACGGGTTCAATCCACGGTAAGGACAATGAGTTTTTTCTGTCGCAGGCATAAAGAAAAATCCTTCTTCTTCTATGCGTTCGTTCTTTAAGACCAATTTTAATCCCTTTTTGTGATATGATTTGATCTTTGCCAAGAACGTGTATACATTGCACATTGGTTTGGTAGGCCCCTAAACGCATAGACTTCTACACGTTTAGGACATGTGCATCCGATTTCAGTCAAACCTCCTTAGATGCCTCTTACGGCATGCGTGACAGGTAACAGTGGTTCTATTCTTTACACCCCAAATTTGGGTCCCGGTAGCCACTCGGCGGAGAAAATCCTAACTTGAACAGTTTCGCGGAACTGCACAAGAAATGCAGCAATTAAATTCCAGAAGGTTCTGTCTCCTCTGTTCTACATCGTTCTAAAAAAAAAGATATTACAGGCAGTAATGATCAGTTTTTAAAAAATAGTTTTTATATAGGTTAAAGAGACTGACAAGACGTTGCGTTTTAAATTATTTAATTTGACATCTGAAAGAAACGTACAATAGAACAAAGAATAATAACAACCTCAATAGGAAATGTGTTTGCTCAATAACGTAGATGTTTTTGTTTTTGACAAATGTCCTGACTAAACTTTTCTCAAACAATAAAAACAAAACAATATTGTAAAAGTGAAGTGATATTTCAACTTGATAAATAAATATACTACCAACAGACTGGTCATATGCACAAGTTGAGCAAATAGTGATATCTACATTAATAATTATGGACAATAAATATCAATACGATCATTGGAAGCCACAGAGATGTGGTTTTACAGAAGGATGCTGAAAATTCCATGGACAGCGAAGAAAACAAATGAGGAAGTTTTTAATCAGGCATGCACACAAAGAAACCTTATCAAAAGAATAAGAATCCGACAATCAAGGTTCTTCGGGCATATAATGCGAAGAGAAGGTTTAGAACATTTGGTGAAGACAGGTACAATTCAGGGAAGGAGAGATCGTGGAAGACAGAGGGAGAAGATGTTGGATTGCCTGACATCATGGCTCGACACAAGATCGACGTCAGAACTGAATACATGCACCAAGCAAAGAGAGTTGTGGAGAGACATGATCGCCTACGCCGGCAGGCATGGCACTTGATTGATTGACAATAATAAATTGTAGATACTGTGCATGGCAGACATGATAATTAAGATCACGGATGACTCGGAAGGCAATATCTCGTGGAAAAAAAACAACTTAAAACTTGTATACCTTGACAGTCTTAGAATCTTGTTCTGTGTGCCTTGTGTAGTAAAAGGTTGAAAATCATTGCAGTAAAAGTTAACATTGTGATATAGTCATATTTTAAAATACTCATTTGCAAATAATACATTTCTCATCGTGAAGAGTCGATTTATTGACTATCAACATGAGAGCGTCGAAACAGTGTGCTCCTTGGTTTTGAAAGAGTTGAATAATTAATACAAGCGGTGAAATGAAGAATAAATATTGTTATTGCAAAATGAATTATGAACCAATCCAACTCTTTGTTACTTGTGGTTGTGTAAAGTGTAGCTTTCCCAAGAGAATATGCACTCGTGCGAGATGACAAAGTTGTCTAGTTTATGCAAGCAGATATGTAATATAAACGAGACTTGCTTGGATTAGTATATGAGCATTACATTAACACTATATCTTTTTGTTATATTCTCTCATGAAGTGTTAGCTGTTTGTTGTCCATCACGAGTAATGAAGTTCCCTTTTTTATACAATAAGTAAAATAATGACTGTGGTCGAGTCAGTCTAAGGGTGGGTGATCATCATCAAATAGCTTGTCCTGAGCAGACCTTTGCAACCCTGACAGTACTTCGGAATTTCTCTCTCATATGCCAGATATTCCGCCTCTGCAGCCGTCGTTTTCAAACCTTCAATTACATCCTTTAATCCTTCTTCTCCGTGGTATTTCTCTTTGCCGGTATTCCTCCTTCCATGACGATCTTCTCAATAGTGGGTAGATTGTTAATGAACCCGGTTCATGCTTGGAATGCTGCTAATGAACAGGGGGATGAATGCTTGCTCTTTTTTGGATGCTGCATAACTTTTCTTGTACGTTTCCTATGCTCTGCTGCTGTAATTCTGGAATCCTCACAAACCACTGCACAGTGGCTTCTTTTCACGATCAAATTACATGAACTTTTCTGCGGGTCTATGACTGTATCAATAGTGTGCTGACACAAGAGAGGTTCACTCTGTCGAGAACTATGTCATCTCAGATTTTGCTTCCCTTCTGAAGTTCACCATTTTTCCTAGACAGATTGTGTGGGTGTGGTTAAATTTCTTAGCAAATCCTTGATGCAGAAACCATAATTCTCATGAATAAAGCAGTACTGTACGCACAACAGAACTGTACAATTTCAGTAAACTGTTGCCATTTCTGTGTCAGATATTACTGTATTGTCAACCAAATGTGCTGCTGGTCTTGGAGATCAAGACAGTAATTTAATCATCATCGTTTGTTTTATTGATTCCTCTTGTCTTTCATTTATTAAAAAATATCTTTTATTTCAGTATCATTATCTATCACACATGAACATGACCATCGACGAAGTGGGTGAACTGGCAAGAGACAGGGTGAATTTCAGATGTGCTGCAAATAGAGCAACGTCCTATAAAGGATACGCACCTTGATGATGATGATGATCTATCACACGTATTTCCATCTTTACCACATCCATTTGAACTTTTTTGAAATACAACTATCACTTTGCAAGTATCAGACTACCCCTTTGTTGGTACCGGACTATCACTTTACTAGCCTGCTTCTTGTGTTTGCGTCCCTGTTCATGATATCATTGACGTCAAAGAAGGCGGCACTGGGATTGTTCAGTTCGATCAAACGTGACCATAACTTAGTTCATTGAGAGCGTATACAAGTTTAATGTCGAATAGTATGTGTTCTTTTTTGTAAAATTTTTCTTCAATAAACAAAATTCTTTACTAATCAATAATAAGATAACAAATTTATAAAAATTCAAATTTTACTAATCAATAATAAGATAACAAAATTCTTTACTAATCAATAATAAGATAACAAAATTCTTTACTAATCAATAATAAGATAACAAAATTCTTTACTAATCAATAATAAGATAACAAAATTCTTTACTAATCAATAATAAGATAACAAAATTCTTTACTAATCAATAATAAGATAACAATTCTTTACTAATCAATAATAAGATAACAAAATTCTTTACTAATCAATAATAAGATAACAAAATTCTTTACTAATCAATAATAAGATAACAAAATTCTTTACTAATCAATAATAAGATAACAAAATTCTTTACTAATCAATAATAAGATAACAAAATTCTTTACTAATCAATAATAAGATAACAAAAACAACTGCAAATGATAACAGTAGCCATATTCAATTATCGCAGCCAAGTACGTAAAAAGTAGATATATTTAATCTTTTCTTTCTTTCTTTTGTCCTTCTCTGCTTTTTTGCCGCTAGGCGTAGCAGGTTTAACTGATGATCGGTTTCCGAGATAATGCACGCTCGGTCGCTTGATATGGTGTGGTATTGTGGAGTTTTAAGATGTCTGTAACTCCATCAAACCATCTTTTTCTTGGTCTGCCCTTTCCTCTTGATGATTCCATTTTCAGGTTGTACTCTCTTGCAACTGGTGTATTCGGGTTCATTCTGACCAAGTGGCCAAACCATTTGAGTCTCTGTTTTTCAATAAATCTAATAGCAGGTGTTGTTCCAACTGTTCTTCTAATTTCCTCATTTCTTATATGGTCTCTTCTTGTTTTATTTACTGCTTTCCTCAGGCATCTCATTTCGCATGTGGTAATTTTCCTTTCTTGTTCTTTTGTCAGTGCCCATGTTTGGCTCTGGTAGCACAGTGTTGGTATAAAGATTGAATTTATAATCTGTCTTTTAGTCACTACTGAACTAAGATATATTTAATAGTTACTATATTTAGCAGTCGCATGTCTGGCGTCTGTGGTCTAGGGATAGTGGCTCGGTCTATTAACCCCGACGTTCTGAGTTAGAATCACGCTGCGGACAATTTGGTGCAAATTGTTTCGCGTGGATTTTAACAAAGAACGATGGCACCACCCGTTCAGAAAGCAATGGCAAACTACTGAACGTAATAATGCCTAGAAAATCACAAACGGCGTTAAAAAGCTGGGGCGTTTCGCAAAGTCCTGTAAAGTATGCACAATACATGGTACTTAGGTTGCAAGCACTGTGCCTTGGCTCAAACAGGCTTTAATCTAATCCTTGCATACAAACAACAAAGTGGCTCAAACAGGTTTTAATCTAATCCTTGCATACAAACAACAAAGTGGCTCAAACAGGCTTTAATCTAATCCTTGCAAACAAACAACAAAGTGGCTCAAACAGGTTTTAATCTAATCCTTGCATACAAACAACAAAGTTGCTCAAACAGGCTTTAATCTAATCCTTGCAAACAAACAACAAAGTGGCTCAAACAGGTTTTAATCTAATCCTTGAACAACAAACAACAAAGTTTAGCATGCCCAAGTACCATCACTGAAACAAAATATCAAAGTGGATCAAACATTTAATCTAATAATCATTAATTACAACTAAAAGTACTGTCAAACAAAAGTTAATCTAATCTTGCAAACAAACAACAAAGTGGCTCAAACAGGTTTTAATCTAATCCTTGCATACAAACAACAAAGTGGCTCAAACAGGCTTTAATCTAATCCTTGCATACAAACAACAAAGTGGCTCAAACAGGTTTTAATCTAATCCTTGCATACAAACAACAAAGTTGCTCAAACAGGCTTTAATCTCATCCTTGCAAACAAACAACAAAGTGGCTCAAACAGGTTTTAATCTAATCCTTGCAAACAAACAAACAACAAAGTTTAGCATGCCCAAGTAGCCATGGCAACTGAAAATCGAAAATATCACTTACGTCGCTGATGGGTAAAATATTAAGTACCAAATAAATACTTGTAATTACTACCTAAAATACTATCATGAAACAACAAGTACAACAAACTCGATGGAAAGAACATGTTGAAATCGACTGTAAGGGATCAAAAGGCGGAGATATATCAACTCTGTTGTAAGATTAGCACAATGTAGGTGCGTATACTTGCACACTGTTGTAGGAATAATACAATGTAATAGCTTGTACTTACGAACCATGGCAAACGTCAAATAATTATGGGGAGCCATGTTTACGAACACACTACACTAAATTATCACAATGAGTGGTTCATAAGTGATTATTAGAGCTGTTGGTTATATAGAACTTGCACATAGCAGATAGTTTTTTTTCCAGCACTGCTGTCATGGGAACCAAGTTCCGGAAGGGACAAACTACTTGATGATAAATAGAGCTATGGAGTAAGAAAAAAGTAGATAGTATTATAAAAATAAACAGAGAGGGGCATTTTCTGCACTAAAAATACAAGAGAAATAACATCTGAATGACGAAATAACAAATAGTGACAATAGAAGAGTGAAACACAATGATGTGAAATGTAATATTGTATCTAATTTTGATTTTTTAATGTCTTCAGTGCGTAAGAGAAAATAATTTTAATCATACATTTTCAGTGTGTCCTTTACTTGTTAAGATGTGAACAAGGAGTTTTTTTTTGCAAGAACCCCAGAGGAAACAACAGAAGTAACAAATATGATCAACAAATAAACAGTGTACAGGTATTAAGAGCTTCCGAAAAAAAAAGACAAACAATGGATTTGAACCACTTACCCTCATTTCTTACGACGCCCATCGCCTAGCCTAGCAATACTTGTAAAAAGTAGCTTTTACTTGTTAAGAATTGTTTGTTGAAAGATCGACTTTATATGTTGCTCTGCTTTGTAATTCTGTCATACTTCCTGTTACATGACATTCGACCTGTTGAAGTCTACATCACTTGATATCATGGTATGTCCATTGATCATGGTTGTGTGTTTGATAAATGCATCGCTTATTCTGTGTGACGATGGATGCGAGTGATGATGGTATGCTAAGCGCCTCCCCAATACATCTGTATGTGGTTGCAAAAATTCCTTTTACAAATACATCCTTAATACGCTAGCATACTAAAACAGTAACCACAACGACTACCGATGTTATGGACATAATATAATGACCAACATAAAAATGAAGATTGATGTTTTCTGTTTTGTCAGTAGGAAATAAAATTGTATGTCTATTGTTGATTGATTGATTGATTGATTGATAGGACCATCATCATTGTACTCCGGGGACTAACTATAAGTGCTCTGATCTCTTTCTTTCACATGAAGATCTCAGTTGCAGTGTCCGAACTCCGTAGCACCGGCAAGGGTTCCTGCTATGACTATTATGTTAACATTTGCTCAAATTAGTCCGTTACCAATACTCACATATACAGCCATACATTTAACTATCTACCTTCCCCCATCCCTCCTCTCCCCCACCCCGATACATTAGGATTTGTTGGGGTAAACACATGTATGTGGTGCCGTTTTTTGTAGGGTTTTTTCCGATCCAGAAGCCTTGAGCTTTTCAGCTCTTCGGCTCGGTGCCATGGACATCGTAACCCTCGGTTCGGTGCCACGAACACCGTAAATCTGGGGAATCTGTGGCTTTTTCTGCCATCCCGCGGAATTGAACCCGCACACACAGAGGATAGTCACCCGTAGTCCAACGCGCTACGAATACGCTGGGCACACGGGCGTTAAATCAAAGAACACATATAATAGCTTAGCGTATTTCAGAAACATAAAATGATAACACATTGTGTAAACATGTTTTCAATGGCCACAATTTTGTTTATTCTCCATCAAAAACAAGTAAAAGTCCGTAATAAGTAACAAATCAATTCAACTACTACTTCGCCGTCACTATAGTTTTTTTTAAAAGACTAGCACGTGCAGCCTTGATGGAGTGCCTCCCGTCTGGTCTCCGGATGACGCCCGCTTCCATAATCAAATATTCATGATCTGTATTTTATCGATACCACGATCTGACTTTTGACTTGTTTGACCAGCTGTGAACATAGCCCCAACATTTTTAAATAGTTTGCCACATTTGTCTACAGTTTCTGACAAGAAATTAAACGATACATGAAAACGTAACTGTTACCTGGCATTAAAAGCGTTATCAGAGCCCATTCAGATTATTTGATAATGTTCTGGTTAAACACAATAAACACATTTTCATACAATGGCGAAACACGTAAAAACAAAGTACTCTATCTAGTGTTACAAGTTAAAAATACAATAACAATGCACATCAACGTTTCGACCAAAGAGCCTTTATCAATCAAAGGATACAAAAGAAGTGAAGAACTTCACTTATTACAGGTACAGAACGTATAGAATCAGACAATAAATTTCTAACAGGGACTAAAGCTGAAAATCTTGTGCTACATAGTTTTACTGCAGTCTTCCCTTACATCGACAACATTTTGTACACAAAAGTACTTCCGCCAGCACGCATGGAAATTTGAATAAAAACACAATAATTTCAGTATGTTGCCAGGTGGGGTAATTAAACTTGTAACATTATTTGAGAACAATCTTAGACAACATAGGCTATATGTAATGATATAAGATAAACTAGACAACATCGGCTACATGTAATTATGTAATGCACACTAGACAACATAGGCTACATCTATTTATGTAAACCGCACTAGATAACAGCGGTTAGATGTAGTTATGTTACAAATGTCTATTCATAGCATCACACATTACTACTACCACTTATTTGTTACTGCTGTCTAATACATTTCTATGCCAGAGCATATTATTATTCAGACTTTACTGTTGATTGATACATGTCTATTCTACAGGATGTTCAACTTAAAAGCAGCCAGTGAATGGAGCTAATCTGGCATATATGTATGGAAATGAGAAGGTTCAGTTATGACGTAGTATAGGTCAAGGTTGTGTTACGGTGTGAATTGTAGTGCGGAAGGGGCGATGAACAAATGTAGCGTATGACGAGCTAGTCAGAACCGGTTTAAATAGTAAATAAACACATCTCAATATGTACCTGGCAACTTTCGAATTGTTAATGGGGCTGCAATTATCTTGAACACCCTGTAGAATATATTACTACACATTTGTATATGATGTATGATGAATGTCTAGTCATAGTATGCAATACCATTCATTCCGTCCGAGTGGTTACCGGAGTCCAAATTTTGCCACTGTTATCTGCCACACATGTCGTAAGAGACGACTAAGAAGGTTTTGGCTGAAATCGGATGCAAGGGTCCTAAATGTGTAGAAGTCAACCTGCTGCCTTGCAGGTCGGCTGGGAACAGCCAAAGGCTAACGGAGAGCGAACGAAGTAAACGCGGTCGGAATCCGGACACATCGCCGAAGGATTAGACCAGAGCTCCAAATGACGCTGAAGATGTGACGAAACCCACCCATGCTAAGGCTGCATGGATCAGATTTCCATTTAATGAATTTATGGGGAGATCTGGTACATCGGTCTTTTAGGTGATCACGAGAGAGAGAGATACCATTCATTCTTTTCTACTGTTTGATGTGTCCATTCCAAGTGCTTATACAACATATGTGTTGTATAGTCGTTTACAACACATGTAATTGACATTGCAGTTAACTGGTTGGCCGGTCAACTTTCGACACCGCGTTATATAAATCATGACATGAAAATCGATAACAATAAAACTGAAATAATGAATACGGGAAACACATATAATAAACTAAATATCCATGTGCGTCACTACAATCAACAAAGTGCAGGAATTCAAATATTTACGAAACATATTCACAGAAGATGGACGACTAGACAGAGAGATAGAGACTAGAGTGCAAAAAGCCAGATATCCAATTGTTAAGGCACCCAAACATCTCAGTGACAGCTAAACAACAAGATGATCAACAGCATTTTCATACCTATTTTGTGTTACCAGAGCCAAATATGGACAATGAGCAAAGCGTTATCGCAAAAAATTACATTTGAAATGCGATGCATACGAAAAGTTACCAACAATATCAGAAAAGACACCAACATCATTATAATAAAGAAAGTTGGCACAGAACATTGTTCGAATTACATTGAGAAACAAAGAATGAAGTGGTTCGGCAACTTAATAAGAATACAACCACACTCCACAGTATACAGAGTCTTCTAAACAGAACATCGGGAAAGAAGGCGAGGGGAAGAACACGAAAAAGATGGTTAGATGGTATAGCAGAATCCTGTCAAAAGGCAAAACTAACTATCACGAAGCCACTAGAGAAGCATAAGTCAAAAACAGAAAAACCTCAATACCTGGCAACAACCAGGTAACAGTGTAACAACAAAAGAAGAAGAAAGTTCTATCTCTCTCTCTCTCTCTCTCTATTTCTCTGTCTCTATTTTATTTCAGAACTATCAAACATTACAGCATTTGTGTTCAATATCCATTTGTCCGGTCAGCAGGAAAGCGGACATAAGCCAACAGGATGTCCAAAAATTCTTAAATCAAATTTGTCAACATGAACAAACGTCCCCAACAAGGAATAGGTAACAAGAAAAAGCATTGTAATCTCAGAAACGTAGCTCAGATGACGGCTTTAGTAGATAAAGTTTTCAGTTTTCAGTTTTCCAACCACATCGACCACAAAGACAAGTGCATGGTAGAAAGAAAAACAAAAATCATCTTTCAATCCCTGGAGATCTATAAAACTCTGACGTCAATTGTTCTTTTTTTAATCTAAAGCAGAAGAGAATGTTTGCTTTGTTTGTGTTGCGAGAGTGTAGAATAATGATGAATACATGACAGTTTTATTACACGTTTGTGCAAGATCCTTTGTTCAATCATCACTTGATGATCACACGTGTGTAATAGCTCAGCATGTTGATTGTGGAAGATCACTCACACTGTAATCATCACTATTGATACGATATTCTAGTGATGATATAATTAATAATGTCTCGTATATTTCCTCCTCCTATTTTCTCTTGTTATGTTGAGGAAGAATGGGAAAGCTGGAGAGAAAGAGATAGAGAAAGCTAGAGAAAGAGAGAGAGAGAAAGAGAAAAGCCAGTCTGTATAGTTTTTGTATTTCTACCAACAGTGGTCTACACATGTGACATAGCCCCTCTGTGTCATTGTGGTAAGGTGCTCGCACCTCGGTCCAAAGATACTCGATTCGCTCTCCGTGTGAAGAGGTCGAGAAATTTGTCCACATATCACTGATCTCAATGCAGATTAAATCGAGTTCCTAGTCATATCGGAGACCGAAGATAAAACGTACGTTCCGTGTTCAAATTGAGTGCATTGAGTCAACCATTGGCAGTTGAGAATCGACAAGAGTAGACTGCAAAGCCGGTAGGTGGACAAAATTTATTAAAAACGTAAGAAACCAAATTCTTATCAACATTTTCATCATCTTCAAACTTACACCGTGGACTCAGGCCAGTGATAAGGGAATAAGTACATTGTTGCTGGTATGTTGAGGTGTAAGAAAGAGATCGGAGTCCACATGGTTATTTACCGGATTGCAGTTGTGATAGTCCTATCGATCAATCAATTAATCAATCAATTCTATTAACAACAGCAGTGATTTCTTTTTAACTTGTTTAGTTTTTTTTCTTAGCTTGTCTTAAAATCTAATAATACCAAAGATTGCTGTAAAATTATGCACAAAAGGCGAAATAACAAAACATAAAGTACTTTAGCTTTAAAAAGCGCACAAATATTTTCATTTTTTAATTCCCATTTTATTTCATATACCAACCAATACTTTTGCCAGAATTTTACCATCCCACATTTCTGAATCTAGAATAAGCCTGTAGTGACCACGTCTTGATGAGACATGTATATCAGTAACCATAAATTTTTACAGAGGACGGAAAACTAGATAGAGAAATAGAGACAATGTGTCAAAAAGCAGATGCAGTGACCTATCAACTGGCACCATTACTACAACACCCAAAGATCAAGATGGAAGTCAAAAGACAGATGATAAAAAGTATTTTCCTACCAACACTTTGTTACCAGTGCGAATGTTGGTCTCTTACATATCACAGAAAGCTCACCACGCTTGATGAAAGCAATGGGAGTCACCAGGAAAGACAGACTACGAAATGAGGGCATCAGAAGCAGAGTGGGCATAACTTCATGCACCGAATACATCGAAAGACAACAAATGCAGTGGTTTGGACATTTAATGAGAATGAAATACAACCAACCACCAATAACAGCATACAATAAAAGAGATCGGGTACTAATAATAGCCGTCCATCGCAAGCGATGATGACAACAATCTCAGACGTGTACTGTTGCACCTCTCTGGTGTGTGCGGAGGTGACTGTAGAGTCCAATCCTAGAACAGAATCCCTCTGTGAATTCTAGCCCTCTGTGTGTACGGGTTCAATTCCGTGGGCAGGCAGAAAAGCCACAGATTCCCAGATTCACGGTGTTCGTGGCACCGAACCGAAGGGTTACGATGTCCATGGCACCGAGCCGAAGAGCTGAAAGCTCGTGCTTCTGGATCGGGAAAAAAAAGAACAGAATCCCCGACCACAGGTGGGGCATACATGATCAAGCTTAGACATGTGCGTGTTGTGTGCTCTGTCTTTTCGCGCTGCTCGTTTTCTCTGTGACTCAACAATACGATGATTCTCAGCTATTCGGGTTCCTCTTTTGTTGCCACATTTGGCGATCTTGCGCAAGGGATTCCCAGCACGTATTGTCTATATCGAAGCATTTCAGAGACACTTTAAGAGTGTCTTTAAAGCGTTTTTTCTGTCCACCAGCTAAACGTCTGCCCCCTTCAAGCTCGCCATACATCAACTGTTTTGGGATGCGTTTATCAGGCATTCGAGCAACGTGACCGACCCATCTCAGTTGGGCCTTCTGCAACAGGGTGTTGACGCTTGGGATCTTTGCTCTTGTGAGGACTTCGCTGTCTGGAATTTTGTCCTGCCAGTTTATTTTTAGTATTCTGCGTAGACAGCTTGTGTGGAAATGGTTTAATTTTCTTCCGTGTCTGCTATACACTGTCCATGTCTCGCTTGCGTACAGCAGCGTGGTTAGCACTATGGCCTGGTGAACTTTCAGCTTTGTGACTATGCTTATCCCCTTCCGTTCCCACACAGTGACACGTAACCTTCCGAACGCAGCACTGGCTTTGGATATCCTATTGTGGACCTCAGAATCTATGTTTGCCGATCTGGATAGGAGGCTGCCAAGATAAGCAAAGTTGTCCGTTGACTGGAGGCGCTGGTGTTTAATGTTGATGACTGGATCGTAATACTGTTCTCTAGGGGCGGGCTGGAACATGACCTCTGTTTTTTGGTGTTAATGGTGAGGCCAAACCTATCACAGGCCATTGAGAACTTGTCCATGTAAGTCTGCATTTCTTCCTTAGAGTTGGTAGCGAGGGCACTAGAGCTAAGGGAAGACCAAGAAAAGATGGATAGACAATATCAAGACCACACTACATAAACACGGATATAACACAACAAGGGCGACTCATCTAGCCCTAGAACGCAAATTAAAGCTCCCATCCCTAAGCTTAACGGCAAGAGTGGACAGCCAACTACATCTTCCACCTGGGAATAGACACTAGACAACAGACCATAAATAATATTTGTTTATATTATTAGTGATAAATAAATGATGTTTATCTATTATGGAAAAACCATTCCTACTTGTGGCAGTAACAGTCAGGTGAGCTTGAATGGTTGTTTGTAATGAACATCCATTAATGATTCCTCTTTGTTTATCGTTTTTATATTCTCAGTACACTGTGACAGAATGTTGTGTACTACTTACTTCCCTTTGATACTTGTTTCTCAATAGAAGTTGTTTTTCCTCAAGGCTTCTTTCAGCCTTCATTTCTTGTATATTTTTGTGAATTTTTATATTTTTGTAGGTCTCTTCTTTATCCATAAGACTTATTTGACTTAATTTTAACAATTTGAAATTGTTTTGTCAATTATTTTTAAAGAAGGAAAGAAATATTGATTTAGTCATACTGTGTCACGTTGGCGTGAAATATTATTCTGACTGTAATGGCTCTCAGGTCGACCCAGCCTTAAATGGGTACCAGGAAAATCACTAGGAAGTAAAAGCAGGCCGGAGTGATATTGACCACATCACAAATCGTGTGCCGAAGGTCAATGAAAAATGACGGGGCATAACACCGTATTACCCATTATATTTTGAGGTATGAGAAAGGGTTCTAGTGAATAATTTGCAGTATGTGATAAAATTAACATTCCAAAATGGCGTGAGTCTGTGTATCGTATGTACTAAATTATTGCTGTGTACAGTAATATGGACACATCCATGTTTGTATATGTGTGTTTATACGTGTCTGCGTGTATCTCTAAGTGAGTAGCTGTGTATACTGCTGTGTGTGTACGTGTTCTCTGGAGAGAGTTTGTATGAGTGTGTTTCTGCCTGTATGTTCACTTTACTTATGAATGTCTGTATGTATATTTGGTGTGTGTATATTTGTATATTAGCTTATGTCTTTCTTTGTATCCTTGAAACCCTATCAAATCTATTATATAGCACATCGTCTTCCTCTTCGTCCACTTTACATCAAACTCTTGTTAAACCACTTGTTAAACCTCTTGTTAAACCTCTTGTTAAACCTCTTGTTAAACCACTCTTTGTGGTCGGTATAGAATTTAAATACCAACAATTGAATATCTTAGAACCTAAGTTGAAATGGCACTTAAATCAAAGCAAAAGAAGGAAGGCAGCAGGGATAGATGGTATAACAACAGAAATGTTACTTGTGTGTAAGACAACAGCAATAACATGGCTGACCAGAATTTTTAACATAGCCTGGGAGGCACAAGAGGTTCCAGATGACTGGCAGAGAGCTATTATAGTCCCAATATGGAAGAACAAAGGAGACAAAAGAGAGTGTGAAACATACAGGGATTTCTTTTGAGCCAAATAGGAAAAATGTTTGCAAAAATATTGGAGCGAAGAGCAAGACATATATTAGAGCCCCAGTTAAGCAATAGCCAGTTTGGGTTTAGGAGGGGTAAGAGCTGCACAGACGCAATATTTACACTAAGACAGATCTGCGAACAAACAATTGAATACAATCAAAGTAAACAGCTTATATTTATAGACCAAGAAAAGGCATTTGATAGAGTAAACAGGTGCAAACTATGGAAGATCCTTGAAGAATATGGCGTCCAAGGACAACTATTAGGTAACATCATGGCCTTATATCAAGATAGCCAGAGTACAGTAAGAACTACAGAAGGAATGACCGACTGGTTCTCCATTACATCAGGTGTTAGACAAGGTTGTGTCCTCTCACCACTACTTTTTATTGCATATATGGATAAAATAACTCAAGAGTCAAATTCAGATAATGATGAAATAAATGAACTGCTTTTGCAGATGATCAGTGCCTGATACATCAAAATGAACAAGATCTACAACATCATATTGACACTTTGAACAATAATTGTGTGAAACATGACATGAAAATCAACAACACTAAAACAGAAATAATGAGTATGGGAAGAAAACATAATAATCTAGACATCCATGTCAATGGCACTAAAATAAACCAAGTGAAAGAATTCAAATACTTAGGAAGCATATTCACAGAAGACGGAAAACTAGATAGAGAGATAGAGGCTAGAGTACAAAAAGCAAATGCTGTAACCTACCAGCTAGCCCCATTGTTAAGGCACCCAAAATTTCACAGGCAGCTAAGAAACAAATGATCAACAGCATTTTTATACCTACTTTGTGTTACCAGAGCCAAACATGGACATTGAGCAAAGCGCAGTCACAAAAATAACTACATGTGAAATGCGTTGCCTGAGAAAAGTTACCAATAACACAAGAAAAGACAGAATCACCAACATCAGCATAAGAAAGAAAGTTGGCACAAAACCGTGCTTGAATTATATAAATAAACAAAGAATGAAGTGGTTTGGCCACTTAATAAGAATGCATCCAAACTCCACAGTATACAGAGTCTTCTACAACAGAACATCGGGAAAGAAGGCAAGAGGAAGACCACGGAAAAAATGGTTAGATGGCGTAGCAGCATCCTGTGAAAGAGCAAAGATAACAATCACACAAGCCACCAGAACAGCGCAAGACAAAAACAGAAAACCACGACACTGGGCAACAACCCGGTAGCAGTGTGACGACAAAAGAAGAAGAAGAAGAAGATAGAATTTAAATATTAGAGCATGAGTTCTTTATGGCAGTTAGGTGCCTATAGACTCGTAGGCCAACACTTTCGGTTTTTGCATGCGTTTATAATTGGGCTCGCCTTCCTATGTACGAAACAACCGAACATAAGGAAGTCCATCCCCCTAGAAGAGACAGAGTGCTGCTATCCGTTGACCTCACAGTCCCATTTTCCCAGGGAGGTTAGGGTTGGCCTGTGTATTCTACTGGCCATCAGCAGGCTACTAATTTTTAACTTTTCGCAGAACACACCTTATAAACCGTTATAAAATGCATGAAACCATTCCATCTCTATTTCACTATACAACATATGCAACACTTTCATGTCTATTTCATTATAAAACATATGCAACACTTTCATGTCTATTTCATTATAAAACATATGCAACACTTTCATGTCTATTTCATTATAAAACATATGCAACACTTTCATGTCTATTTCACTATACAACACATGCAACACTTTAATGTCTATTTCATTATAAAACATATGCAACACTTTCATGTATATTTCATTATAGATTGTTTGAAACTCTGTCAATTTTATTTCCGGAGTTTCATTTCCTCGAGTTGTCCGTTACACAAACGACACAATATCTCAAATCAGTTGATTAAACAGCCCCACTGTTTTATTTCGTGACTAAACATTTAACATTGACTCATAAGGCATTCGAATGCCTTCAACCAGGTGTATCAACTCACGTTAATTGCAATATGTGAGCAACGAAATGGAAGCAATTGTGGAAAGCGTTCCATATGCGCAGACTGCCTGTATCGCTTGATGGACAAAGAATAAAGCTTAAATTCACAATTCTAGCTATAAATGTGAGAGTTGGAAATGGGTTTTTTTTTTGTTTTTTTGTTTTTTTTTTTAAAGAATAAACTACAACAAGTGATTCCAAATTTCAAATAATTGTGGAACTAGTGGACAAAAATAAAATACACGAAAAAGAAAGGTTATAAGAGTAAAAGGTTTTAAACGTCGATCTCAGAAAGTGTGAACAATTTGTTAGTGTCTATGAACTATCACAAATCTAAGGAAAGCAAGAATTTATCTTTGACATATTGCGAAATGTTGATCTTGCAATTAGATGATGTTCAGAGAAACACAGACCATGATTTATTTTTTTTTCCGATCCAGAAGAGCTTGAGCTTTGAGCTTTCGGCTCGGTGCCATGGACATCGTAACCTTCGGTTCGGTGCCACGAACACCGTAAATCTGGAGAACAGGTGGCTTTTATATCAACCCATGGGCCCGTCTGCCCAGCGTGTTCGTAGCGCGTTGGACTACGGGTGACTATCCCTCTGTGTGTACGGGTTCAATTCCGTGGGATGGCAGAAAAGCCACAGATTCCCAGATTTACGGTGTTCGTGGCACCGAACCGAAGGGTTACGATGTTCATGGCACCGAGCCGAAGAGTTGAAAGCTCAAGTCTTCTGGATCGGGAAAAAATAAAATAAATATCAACCCATGGAAGTGAACCGCACTCACACGGGCTTGTCACCCATTGTTCAGCGTGCTACGAACACGCTGGGCAGGTGGGCCACCATGATGTATATGTTCCCACTCTCATGATACCTCCGTTTTTAAAACAAAATCTATATTGTTACACTTTAGTGACATATAATTGCATACTCTAATGATATCTAGTTTCACAATACAATGATATTTAATTTCACACTCGAATTACATTTTAAATTAACACTCTAATGTCATCTAATTGCACACGTTAATGACATATAATTTCAAACTTTAAATATATCTAAATGTCACACTCTAGTGATATCTACTCTCCCAATCTAATTTTATCTACTCTCACACTCTAATGACAACTGTTTCCCACTATTACGACATTTATTTTCACACACTAATGACAACTACATCACAGTTTAATTATATTCCCGCTTACACTATTCAGTTGGGAATGACACGTACTTCACAATTTAATTAAACCTTATTTCACACTCTAATGCCTTTTAGTTTCACTCTCTAATAGCAATTTCAAACTATAATGACACTTACTTTCTCATTCTAATGACATCTACGTTCACACTCTAATTACATTATTTTCACACTCTAATTACATTTACTTTCAAACTTTAATGACAGTTGATGTCACACTCAAATTACACTTACTTTCACATTCTAATAACATCTAATTGTCTACTCTAATGATATCTAATTTCACAATCTATTGTTATATAATTTCACAATCTATTGTTATATAATTTCACAATCTATTGTTATATAATTTCACAATCTATTGTTATATAATTTCACAATCTATTGTTATATAATTTCACAATCTATTGTTATATAATTTCACAATCTATTGTTATATAATTTCACAATCTATTGTTATATAATTTCACAATCTATTGTTATATAATTTCACAATCTATTGTTATATAATTTCACAATCTATTGTTATATAATTTCACAATCTATTGTTATATAATTTCACAATCTATTGTTATATATCACATCTATTGTTATATAATTTCACAATCTATTGTTATATAATTTCACAATCTATTGTTATATAATTTCACAATCTTTGAGAAAAGAGAATTGATTGAACATGACAACAACAGACGATGTGACTGTTAGAAAAAAAAGTAGAGTTGTAACCGGATTGACTGATTGATAAGACCACCATCCGTACACTTCAGTGAGTAACCATGTGTGCTTTGGTGTCCTATTTCATTCGAGATTACGCCACATGTTTATTCACAAGATGATCGTGTATTCGTAACCATTTAAACAGCCCCTCCTCCTCGCCTCGCACTTTTTCACAACTGAAACACCAACTTGAATAATAGAAAGGTCACGGTTTCATGGACTAATGATGGGCTTCATAAAAATCCCACAAAAAAGGAAAAATATATTTTTATGAGACGATTAAAGTCGGTTTGTCTAAAGTCAACCCAACGATATTTTGATTAGGATAACATTTGCTGTCTTGACTAGAGTCAGTTCTACGATACTTTAACTAGGATAACATTTGCTGTCTTGCCTAGAGTCAGTTCTACGATACTTTAACTAGGATAACATTTGCTGTCTTGACTAGAGTCAGTTCTTCGATACTTTAACTAGGATAACATTTGCTGTCTTGACTAGCGTCAGTTCTAAGATACTTTAACTAGGATACCATTTGCTGTCTTGCCTAGAGTCAGTTCTACGATACTTTAACTAGGATAACATTTGCTGTCTTGCCTAGAGTCAGTTCTACGATACTTTAACTAGGATAACATTTGCTGTCTTGACTAGCGTCAGTTCTAAGATACTTTAACTAGGATAACATTTGCTGTCTTGACTAGAGTCAGTTCTACGATACTTTAACTAGGATAACATTTGCTGTCTTGACTAGAGTCAGTTCTACGATACTTTAACTAGGATAACATTTGCTGTCTTGACTAGCGCAGTTCTAAGAACTTTAACTAGATAACATTTTATGTCTTGACTAGCGTCGTTCTAAGATATTTTAACTAGGATAATATTTGCTGTCTTGACTAGCGTCAGTTTCTAGGTTGCTTTAACTAGATAAAATTTTACTGTCTTGACATAAGCGTACAGCTTTAGATGCTTTGACTAGGATAACATTTGCTGTCTTGCCTAGAGTCAGTTCTACGATACTTTAACTAGGATAACATTTGCTGTCTTGACTAGAGTCAGTTCTACGATACTTTGATTAGGATAACATTTGCTGTCTTGACTAGCGACAGTCTTACGACACACTAACTAGTGTACCATATAATAATTTGAGTAAAATTAATCTAACATTTTTTTTTAATAGGACAATATTTGTTTTATTGACTTCAAACAGTCCGCTATTATTTGATGAGCATATGACAGCAACTGATGCAAGACATTCGTAATTAATAAGACAATAAGACGTAGGGATAACAGCAGGTATATAACTAAATAGAGATAAGCAAGCAAGGTGGAGACAAGATCATCATCTTCCTCATATTTTCCCATATCTGGGAGTCTGGTTCTTAGATATCTGGGTAATCCACGGAGCGGGGGCCAGACCTTCCCGAGATTTTTGTCGGGCTTACTTCAATCGGACTGGGAAATTAAAAAAAAAATTGACCTAGTGGAGTCCATTTCCCTAGGCGAACCATTGCACGGTTAGTCTTTAACCTCGTAGTCAAAGCTACCCGGTCTGCACCACTGGGAGGTGGGGTTGACTTATGCATTCTGACGGTCATCGACATTCTACCAATTTTCACCTCTCCTATGAGAGACTAGCCGATCCCAACCGTGATGGATGTAGGACCAATTTCAGAACACACCTTATAGACCAAACGAAAACATCTTGTAGATCAAAAGAAAACATCTTGTAGACCAAAGAAAACATCTTGTAGATCAAAGAAAACATCTCGTAGACAAAGAAAACATCTTGTAGATCCATAGATCAAGAAAACATCTTGTAGAAAAAAAACATCTTGTAGACCAAAAGAAAACATCTTGTAGATAAAAAGAAAACATCTTGGAGATCAAAAGAAAACATTTGTAGATAAAAAGAAAACATCTTGGAGATCAAAAGAAAACATTTGTAGATAAAAGAAAACATCTTGGAGACTCAAAAAGAAAACATTTGTAGATAAAAAGAAAACATTTGTAGATCTAAAAGAAAACATCTTGTCGACCAAAATCTGAACAAGGTGTTATGAAGTATCTATATTTAATCTGGAACGGTATAAGAGAAAACGAAAGATTAACACAATCAATGGCAACGATTGACAATAGCAAGCAACCTTGATTCACTCAACTATTTTTAATGAAAGGGTATCATACAACCAACATGTTATCATCAAACTATTGTTTGGTTTTGTTTATCTATTGTTTTGTTTTGTTTAACTATTGTTTTGTTTGAATGAAGGAACTACATACTCAACATGTTATATGGCTATTATAATTAAAGATTAGTCATAGACATCCATTCACTAGAGACTTCAATGCACTTCAAAATAACATATCATAATCTCTTCATCGGAACTATAAACCGACCTCACGCATTGAATTCTCGGCCTAACCGTGCCTTACATTGAATTAGTGACTTAAAACAACATTCCAGGAAATGAAAAATATGTTTGTTTTGTTATGAATTAGATCACACTTTGCATCTCATTGTAAGATCTAGAGACTAAATCCCAAAGATAATAAGTTGTTAATGAATCAAATTCCTTGGTTGATAGGGAATGCAGGAACAGAATTCACTTATTAACGGAAATAACAAAACATTTTTAAAAACGTATCTCACTTAGACGGGACAAGGACAGTAAGATTATTGTTGCGGTGGTTTATCATCATCAGAAAATAACACCTCGTCCTGCTCCCTAAACCGATTAAAAGTAACTAGGTGAGTCGTTTGGTGTTGTTTTGATGTTAGAAGATCATCATCAAGGTGCGTATCCTTTATAGGACGTTGCTCTCTTAGCAGCGCATCTAAAATTCACTCTGTCTCTTGCCAGTTCACCCACTTCGTCGATGGTTATATTCATGGTTTCTTTAATATCTTGTAGCCATCTTCTTCTTGGTCTGCCTCTGGGTCCTGGGACCCTGTCCTCTAATATTGTTCTTTCCAGACCATCTTTCCAGGCTTGATGTGACCAAAGTATCTAATTTTTCTGTTATAGAAGATAGCTAGTTGAATATTTCACTTCACACGTGCGTATGTGCACAGTAAAAACAGTTCATGTGATTCTAAGTACTAAATACAGCAAACATATTTAGCATTGAGAGGAAATATTTACTCCTAAAATGAGATGAGAACAAGGAGTTTTTGTAAGAACCCCAAGGGGAAGCAACGGAAGCAATGAATATGATCAATAAATAGAGTGTACAAGAATTAGGAGCTTCGGAAAAAAATTAATTACCAAACACAGGATTGGAACCACTTTCCTAAAATGAAGGAACGTCGAAACTTTTATTTTTTTTCATGGAAAGTGAGGGGACAGTTTAATTAATGTATTTACATTGGTTGACATGAGCAATGCAGTATTACAAGATAAGTGTTGCCAGATTTTGCACCCGAGAAACCGGGACATTTTTTGCCACAAGTTCGTTTTTTCGGAACATTTCTTGCCACTTCTCAACTTATTGTGGTACTGCTTTCTCGCCTGTCTTGTATTGGCTGCAGTATTGTAATATTGTCAATGTGGTTCTTTTGTGTGGATGTTTATGCTCTTGTAATTTTACATTATGTTATAACTTGAAACAATGTATTTTTCTAAAATTCTATCTGGTTTCTGAATGGTTGTAAAATTGATATATCTTATCTCAATTTAATTTGACTGATTTTGACCAAGCTGCAATGTAATATTATAAAATGGGTCGTACTGTACATGTATGTATTAATTGATTGAGTGATAGGACCATCATCATTGCACTTCGGTGAGTAACCATGTGTGCTCCGATCTCTTTCTTACACAGTAAGATCTCAGCTGCAGTGCACGTTTTCATGACGGCC
Organism: Arion vulgaris; assembly: GCA_020796225.1. Classification (NCBI taxonomy): domain Eukaryota; kingdom Metazoa; phylum Mollusca; class Gastropoda; order Stylommatophora; family Arionidae; genus Arion; species Arion vulgaris. The sequence goes on from CM036753.1 coordinate 24,099,570, forward strand.
ATGCAAACATTTACCTTTAACTGTGTGTCTATTGTTCGTTTGTTTCATTATCATTCTGTGGTCTTGCAGAATACCTACATAAGTTGGAGTATTTTCTGCTCACAGCTCTTGATGACTTAGTTGAAGTTTTTCATATGTTAGTGTGTTTCTGCTCACAGCTCTTGATGACTTAGTTGAAGTTTTTCATATGTTAGTGTGTTTCTGCTCATAGCTCTTGAAGACTTAATTTGATACCTACATAAGTTGGAGTATTTTCTGCTCACAGCTCTTGATGACTTAGTTGAAGTTTTTCATATATTAGTGTGTTTCTGCTCACAGCTCTTGATGACTTAGTTGAAGTTTTCATATGTTAGTGTGTTTCTGCTCAGCCTGATGCTGTTGAGTTCATGTTAGTGTTGTCACTCTTGATACTTAGTTGAAGTTTTTCATGTTAGTGTGTTTCTGCTCACAGCTCTTGATGACTTAGTTGAAGTTTTTCATATGTTAGTGTGTTTGTTAAACAATGAGACAACAGTGTGCGTTGTTTTCTATTCTTTGATTTTAAGCAGCCACTTCTTGAATAGCCAACAAGGCGTCAGAGAATTCTACATCCGTATTCTTGTTGTATTTTTTTTTAAAAGTCCACGTGTTTAACTGATTGACATAGTAAGATTGTGGATTTTGTAGCAAATGTTCTGTGATGTCATTTATGTAAATATGAGTGTAGGGGAGAGAATTTCACCCGGTGATAATATTATTTCATTGTTTTCAAGCACAAATGTATGACAACAAGAAAGATGGGAATGCTATGGTGTACACGCACTGAGAATCCACACGCACCGATAATCCAGCGTTCAGTGGTTCGGAGCAAGCAAAGTGTCGAAATCTGGCTACACAGGACGTGAATGATTCGCCACAAATGATCCATATAGCATGTATTTTCGTATTGGGTCATGCGGACGTGAATAGATAGGCTGACTGACACATCAGGGATCGATGAAGGACGGACAAGGAACAGGTCAGACATCATTATGCCATAAGAGAAAAATACATCGATGATTTGTTTTGCAGACACGTATGAATCGCATCCATATCCAGAGTGAATGAGATGAAACTGAAACTGGAAACTGCCAGACATGAAGTCTTTGCTAGTTTTACAAAACGTGTGATTAGTCAACACAGAACTGGAGTGCATCAGTTACCTTACGCTGATGGAAATGTTGAGGAGGAGATCTGAGCACCCACGGACCTGTCCGGAGTGCAATAATGATGGTCCTTACTAATTAATAATCATTTTCTATTGGTTTATTTTACTAGCACATGGATTCTTACTTCGTTGGCCTCGAAATCGTGGCTGATCCAGTTGTACATTCCTACACAACACTCTCAGTTTTTCTGTCTTAGACTATGCTTTCACCGTGTCTACCCACACTGCCATTGTGTTTCGTCGTTCCTAGAAAGCATCCTCATTATTCTTGTACAATATGGGTGATTTCGTTTTCTTTGGATCTGTCCTGTCTTCGTAGATGTAGTGATACTTGTTTCTATTTTCATGTTGATATCTTAATATAGTGTTTTAGTCATTTTCAAAAACGTTTCGTTACTTCTTAAAATTCTAATTTGTCAGTAGTTATTGGAACTATCCATTTTGAGAATATATATATATATATCATCATTGCTTCTTTCTGAGCGAGCAGTACAATTTCTTGGTTTTCAGTTGACGTTATTGTTTATGATTATAATAATTTTTTAGTAGATACTATTCAATTAAACATGTTATCCTGTTTCAGATAGTTTGCAAAAGTGTGTGACAGTTTTGAGCTCATTCACTTGCTCTTTGTGGAATAGTTGCTGTGTTTTAATGTATTTATTTTGTCAATTATTGCTAGTTTTATTGAGGGTGGGATCACTATCTGACTCACTTGAGAAAATGTTTGAGAAATACGATTAGTCATTATTCATCATTATTTCCCTTCTAGTTTGAATAAAGATTTATTGTTTATGTAAACTTAATCGTTGAGTACTTTGGAATTCAGGTTTTAGAGTTTTCTGTTGCAATGAGTCTACTACAAATTGACAATTTGTAAATATTAACACATTTTATGAAGTAATATAAGGCTTGTGTTCTCAGCACTCTGCTGTATGGTAGTGAGACATGGACCATATATGCTAGACAAGAACATCGCCTCAACATCTTCCACATGCGCTGTCTCAGGCGAATATATAACATCCGATGGCAAGACCACATCTTCAATATAGAAGTCCTGGACAGTACTGGCATTCCAAGCATTTACACATTGCTGAGTCAGCGACGTCTGAGATGGCTGGGACACGTGTGCCGTATGAGCGATGATAGAATCCCAAAAAACATTCTATATGGTCAACTCGCATCTGGTGCGAGACAGCATGGGCGCCCATTATTACGCTTCATTGACACCTGCAAGCGTGATCTAACTTCATGCGGCATAGACAAAGAACACTGGGGGCGGCTGGCCAAAGACAGGCAAGCTTGGCGAGCAGCAGTGAGGGGCGGCTCAACAAGAAAAGAAGAAAAACAACACCACATGTGGAGACAAAAGAGAGCACAGAGATAAGAGAGAACATCCTATGTATCAACTCCAGTCTCCAGTTTTATCTGCAGCAACTGTGGCAAGAATTGCTACTCCAGAATAGGCCATTACAGCCACAAGAAACGTTGTGATCCAGCGCAGAACATACGTGACGCAAGACCTATTGTCTCCTGAGACAGAGCAGAACATACGTGACGCAAGACCTATAGTCTCCTGAGACAGCACAGAACATACGTGACGCAGGACCTATAGTCTCCTGAGACAGCACAGAACATACTACGGGACATAAGACCTATAGTCTCCTGAGACAGCACAGAACATACGTGACGCAATACCTATAGTCTCCTGAGACAGCACAGAACATACGTGACGCAATACCTATAGTCTCCTGAGACAGCGCAGAAGATACGTGACGCAAGACCTATAGTCTCCTGAGACAGCGCAGAAGATACGTGACACAAGACATATAGTCTCCTGAGACAGCGCAGAACATACGTGACGCAAGACCTATAGTCTCCTGAGACAGAGAACATACTACGGACATAAGACCTATAGTCTCCTGAGACAGCACAGAACATACGTGACGCAAGACCTATAGTCTCCTGAGACAGCACAGAACATACTACGTGACGCAAGACCTATAGTCTCCTGAGACAGCACAGAACATACGTGACGCAAGACCTATAGTCTCCTGAGACAGCACAGAACATACAGCAAGACCTATAGTCTCCTGAGACAAAGAGACCAATGATTATGAAGTAAAAGACAAACGTTGGGGTCTCTGTGACGTAGAGGTTAGTTGCTTGTCTCTCGTGTCAAAGGTACAAATTTCGCCTCCCGTGGAGTCACTTGGATATTTTTTCAGTGATCTATGATCGCAGTGTAGGCGAGATCGAGTGTCTAGTCCTATCGGAGACGGACGATAGAACGTAGGTCCCGTGTTATATTTAAGCACGTAAAAGAACCATTGGCAGTTCAAAATCGAGAAGAATAGACTGGAAGCCGATGCCAGACAAAATTCATTAGAAAAGATTTTAAATAAATTTCCTACAAAAATATCTTCATAATTTTTTAAATGACATCAGCACCTCGCCAGTGCTACGAAGTTCGTGCACTGTCGCTGACATCTTTCTGTTCTGTGTAATAAAGAGATTGGAGCACACACGGGTACTCACCGAAGTGCAATGATGATGATCCTAAATCAATCAATCAATCAAATAGAGAAACGTGTTACGCACCGCTTAAAAAAATCTGAACTATGAATAATACATTGCGATATTTACCTAAGCACAATATGAATACTCCCACATATAGCATATGTGACCTAACCAAAAAAAATGTAATCACATTATGTTCGTTTTCTTCAGTGAATAAGATACATAATCACCAAGTATTTCTTGATCGTATCGGAAGTTTATCTTCAAAACTATCACAAGATGATCGTTATAATCCTTCTTCTATACACAAAATACATGCACTAAAATATCTGCTTTATCTCTAATCCCTATAACCAATAAGCGAGTTATTATTCATGCCATGTCTCACACGATTTCAATTATGTACACTCAATTGTGTAACGTATAGTGTGTGTGTGTGATAGCTCAATACGGCAGACACACATCGCCAAATTATTCAAATAAATTGTAAATATTTAACTTCATCAACGAATTTGCATACACAGTTCCACTTTGAATTTACATACTCGGTTTAAAGTTGTACTGTGTGTTTCTGTTTAGCTGAGGAATTCATGAACGGACAAGTGATAGATTTAGTTAGAGAAGAAAGTGTAGCGTTATTTCTTTGTTTTAGAACGTTACATTCCATCAGCTATATGTGACTTTACCGCAATCAGTTGCAGGATACAGTTAATATGTTAAGCGGGAGATTTGTTGAAAGTTAAATTGTAATCGATAATAATAATGAAAAAAATGTTCCAATTCGCAAGTGTGCTGTTCTTTATCACTAGTTTTATTTAAAATATTCTTGAACAAAATAATATCACAGTCAACACAGTAAGTGTTGTTGTATGTATTCGTTCTTATCAGCCAAGTCAACTACTCTTCGTGATAGGTGGGGTTTGCGTCGAGAACGTGAATATGTTGCGTTCCATTTAGGCCCATGTCGTATGTAGGACAGGCATATCCGAATTTCGGCGAAAACACAGTAATTGAACTTAACGCGATAAATAACAATAAAATTTAATAACCAATATGCTGAACGAATTTTTTTTTTTTTTTTTTTTTTTACAGATAACCAATGTGGGAGTTCTCTGTGATGAAGTGCTTTAGATGTTTGCCTTGCATTCTGAAGATTGTAGGCTCAAATCAAATGATAGGACAAATTGGCTCATTGGTTGTGTACGTAAGGACGCTGAGCTAGGCTAGGCGATTGGATGTCAGGACTAGGTAAGTGGTTCGAGTCCGTGTTTGTCTACTTGTTTTCGAAGCTCTAATACTATATCTGTTTATTTGTTGATCATATTCGTTACTCCGTGTTCCTCTGGGTTCTGTAAAATCCTGTGCTCAGGACAAATAACGCCAAATTAAAATGCACATATGTCACCATGAACACAAACAGAGCAATGTTCAACACAATTTTCTCCCGACATTATGATATCAGTGCCATACCTGGACGATGACATAAAATGATAGAAGAAAACAGTCCCGACAGAGATTGCTGGGGTAACAAGAAGAGGCCGGTGGAGTAATAAAGACATCAGGAAAAAGTGATACAACATCAGTGTTGAACTTCATCAGGAAACAGCAAATTAAATGGTTCGGCCACATAAGCAGATTACCAACAGACAGTGCACCCCAAAGAGCAATGTTGCTTCGATTCAATGGATACAAAGCAAACAGTCGTACAGGCAAACGGTGGACCTCAGAGATAACAGAGGCGATGAAAGACTATTTATGAAGCGTACACAAGGGCTCGTTCTAGAAATCTCTTCTTATCCTGACGCCATGAGACAAAACAGGATTGGACAAAAGAAAAAGATAAATAAGAAATATTGGGGACTCGCATCTAGACCGCTTTGTTCACTTGACATGTGCATTTTGGAAAGTCCCCTTGGATTGTTGCTGGAGCTATGGAGTTTGTGCTTTGTGCTTTGGCAGGTGGCGTACCTTTTATGTCACGAGGGAAGAAGCCTATAATCCGCGGTGGACAGTTTGGAAGCAAATTTATTCCCGTGGAATTTTTACGAACGGTAAAAAATGTACCTCACAGTTTAGAAAACAATGGCAAACTACTGAACGTATAAGTTATGCCTAGATAATCAACGACTCGCTTACAGTGGTTGATGGCTACGTCATGTAAATGATATGCCCCGATTTTCATTTTCATTCATAATATAATCGATATTTATCTGTTGTCCATAAGTGTTAAAAGTAACCTTTCATGCTAAAAGTATTGTTGTCGACTGTTTGTCTGTTTAATTTGGATTGAACTGATTTTGCAACATCGTTTTTCTCATTGTTTTATCTCTCAAACGTTCCATCTGTTCACGTTGTTTACATTATTCTCTACAGGAACCATATTCTATTAGTTTTTACTGATTAATTTTATTTTTTGTTTGCTTGGTATTAATAATGTAATTTTGTTGAAATAAAAGAAAAAAATAATCAAAGTAAGTCAGTTTAGTGAGCATGGTTGGGGGACTGCCTAGAGTAGTTGATAGTAGCTCGGCCTGCTAGCTGTGAGACGCCTCATAGCTCGGGTTCGAACCTACTGTCCGGCATTTGTTCGAGTCCCCTGGTCTTACTCAGGACGATAACGTGAGTACCTCTGAAGTCGGAGAAAATCTGCCTGTATGGCGAGGGAATACTAATTACGAGTACATTGAGCACACGTCTGCCAGTGTAAAGTAATTTACTATGTGCACGCTGCTGCCATTGTTAGAAATTGGAAAACAGATTTTCACGCAAAAATCAGTTTCAGAGATGGAACTTCGTCTGAGTTGAAAGCGGACGAAAAAAAAAAAAAGTGAGCATGGAATTAATTTGATTATCGTGTCGAACAAATGTTCTCTAGATATGAACAAGTTATTTTATGCAAACAGCGTCCACGTATTTGATACTTTACCACATAACCTAGTAGCGTGATCAATCAGACCTACCAAACAGAATTTAGAAATCCCCAAATTCATCATCTGGTTAAATTGCACGATCGGACATCTCAAATAGCATAAACAGATTCAAAAAATTCCATTACCTGGTTCGCATTTAATATCATAATCGTACATCCGAAACAGCTTATATAGATCACCATTATTCTCCCATCTAGCTAGTTTGCGAAGAACTATCTCGATTCAAAATAATCTGGGTTTCGATTTTTAAGTCTCACTGAATACGAGTATTCACTTGTTCGTATACTCCCTGTTTAAAAATATTGATTGATTGATTGATTGAGTGATAGAACCATCATTATTGCACTTCGCTGAATAACTATGTGAGCAATCTCTTTTTTACACAGGAAGATCGTAGCGGCAGTAAGCTGTCTGAACTCCGTAACAATGACGAGGGTCTGCAATGTAATTTTGAAAGTGGTTAAATATTTTTGCAGGAATTTAACAAATATTTTTTTAATGAATATATATCTCGTACATATATAAAACGTAAAACGCCAAAACAAACGTTTCAACAAATGATGAGATAATTGCAATGCATTTCCCTTCGTTTACAATAAGCTTCTTCTTTTAACGCTCCATATCGACCACTTATTAGCCACTCTATGTGATTTGTATGTGATCTGAACCTAAGAGCGATTGTACTTTGTGGCAGTTATGCATCTATAAGTAGGCCAGCCCATCCGATTTCTGCGATGCTTTTTATTTACTAGGTAGCTTCCCTAGGTCCTACATCGGTCGCCTGGTAGATCGCGGTGGTACTATTCTTTGCTTACCTTGCTAGCCTCGGCACCAAACGAGAGTTAAAACATGCAAAAAGTATAGTTGTTATTATTACAAAAGTTCTGACTTAGCTATATAAAGTTTGCCTTCACAAAAACAAACTACGTTCTTCTGCATGTTGCTAACAATAATGAAATAGATTAAATTGTTGCCAAGTGTCATTATCATTATAATCCAAACACAGCCTCTACTATACTCTCCCACACACTGCCCCTAATTCCATCTCCTCATTTCTGGTATTTCTAATTATAGATTTGAACTTGGTGGCTGCATTGTTCTATCGACTTCAGAAAGTGAAATCGGTTGAAACTTCTAATAAATTAGCATCCGTTGATCACTGTTCCCATGAGACGTCCTTATCGTAGAGTTCATTTTGCCAACACCGTAGCATGGCTGTTCAAAGAAATCTGGAAATGACGCCCGTATTTAAAAAGGAAATAACATATTTGTTTTCTCTGAAGACGCAATTTGAACACAACCAAGCTGAAAATTAAGTCTTCTTTCTACGAGGACATTCACATTTTTCTTCTCCGGTTGAGAAAAAACGCCGTTTTGTTTTGTTGATTACTAGTCTCCACAGCTATTGACAAAGTTGCCGTCATGTGCGATTTTGTTCATTTCTGTTGATGCTGTTCCTGTTGCAGATGTTAGTATTGCTAGCATTACTGTTGTTGTATAGTATTCGCGGTGGCAGTAATGATAACATTCATTGTTGCATTGCTTCTAACATAATCAATCGTAAATCAGTCTTATAACAATTTAGTGTAAACGATATTGCACAAGATTTTTATCGTAACATATAAATTGGCAACGACTGTGATCATATTATTACTGATATTACTGACAATTGAATTAATATGTGCAGAGTAACATGGTCCGTGGCAGTGCCGGATTAGCCATTTGGCAGAAGTAGCAAATGCTAAGTGCTCCGCGTAATTTTATAAACTTGTATGGAAAGTTCATTAGAGTTATGTTTCCCAAATGAAGAAATAGTCTTACGAATTTGCTTGTCTTTAATGATTATTTACTGAAGCGAAGAACGTTCCTTCTTCGACATTAAAGCGTATAAAAAGTCAGTTAAGAAACATGATGGGACAAGATAGTCTAAATAACCTCACCTTAATTAATATTGAATGTAATTTACTTAGAGAAATTGATTTGTCTAGTTTTATCTCTAAATTTTCTCACATTAAATCGATAAAGCTTGCTTGTAAAAGCTGTGTTTTGTTTTATTATCTTACAAAACTTAGGGCATCTTGGTAACATTTGCTCCTCGCTGACTTAATCCGGCACTGGGTCGTGGTCTCCATTACCAATCCAAAGCAAGATCTGCATCGGCAATATCGTTCACGTATATAATACTATTTTTCATATTCGACTAAGTTATCTATAATCTATCGTTGTGTGTCTCTTTTTACCTTGTATCCTTAGCTATGGGTCATGTAGCTTTCAGGTTGTATGAGTCAGGAATGGCTCATTGAACAAATCTTTTGTTTTTAAATCGTGGCATTTTGCCATCAACATCAGTAAACTAGTCGTCGATGCACCACTTATACGTGCAGTAGTTTGTAATTGCTTTCTGAAAGGTCAGGTCTATTTTACCTTTCGTCAAAGTTCTCCTTCTCTCTCTTTAGCCTGTTACGCCCTTGGCGTTTAGGGCAGCAACAAACGTACACCATTCTTCCCTGTTCATGGCCTTCCTCTGTATTGTGTTCCAGCTATGATTCATTTCCTTCAGTTCTTGCTCTATCGTTCTCCTCCAGGTCGTCTTGGGTCTTCCACGCTTTCGCCTATCCTCTGGAGTCCATCTCAGTGCAGTTTTCGTGTCGGAGCCAGTCTCCATGCGCATCACATGTCCAATCTATCTCCAGCGTCGTCTTCGGGTGATTGTGCCCATATTCTCTTGTTGGCATCGTGCAAGCAATTCTTGGTTCGAGATAGTAGTCGGCCAGTACACGCGTAAGATTTTCGTCAAAGTTCACGCGAACAAATTTTCTTCTAAACTGCCTGCAGCAGAGTTTGAACCAGGTAAGCTAGGGTTGTGATCGAGCTCACTACCGCTTAAGCTACAGACGCCCACTTGAACAGATTTAGAATATCAACAGCAACAAAATTTCTACCCAAAACTTCATCAAATATTAAAATAAACTTCCTGCAAACATTTTCAGCATCGTTAAAATTCTTGAGACTTCGCAGTGCTATGGTTGGCACTGCCTCGGCTTCCGTGTAAGAACAATAGAACACTGTGGTTGGTGCACTGCCTCACCTGAGACAACATCTACCATGTGGTGCACTGCTCAGTCTAAGAACAACATCGTAACACAGTGTTCACTGCCTCTGAACTTATTCAACAATAACCAGGGTTATTCACAAAGTACAATGATGATGGTTCATTCAATCAATCTAGTGTTTGGTTTTCAATCAAGTGAGATGAGAATTATATACACCAGTGGCGGCTCGTCATTAAGGGCCAGTGGGGCCGGGCCCACCAAAAATAAGGTGTAACTTGCATCTATTATTTTATACATTAAAATATCGCCTAATCGAAACCATGATTTTTCCGAAAATTTATGTCTGGCCCCACCAACAAAAATGATCACGAGACGCCACTGGTATACACACAACCCTTTTTCGATATACACACAACACAACTTGACATGTTTGCACTAACCTAATGCTCTTTTAATGTCTTAATTGTTGTATTTGATGACTGAAGAAATCGACATATTTTATTGATGACAACAGTCTTCTGGAAATGAAAAATAGGAAAATTGTTTATCGACTTACGAGGTTACGGATCTCTTGGTAATCGACGAGAAGTCTAAATAATATCAATGTTTTAAATCAAATTGAAAGATCAATAAGAATGTCGTCAGTCATCCGCGAACATAACTCATTTGTAACTGTCAACGACCGATGGCTGCGAGCATCACAGTGTGTAGCAACAAAATAAAAATAACGGTACTTTAGATCAAGTAAATGTGCAAGTCGTGTGTGTAGTCTTTGTATACATGTCCTGTGATGATTTGTTGGAATTATTTGATGTACAACTTTGAGTAATAACAAAGAGAATTTGATTTAGACATGGAAACTGCAATTGCATGAATATTAGTCACGTGCAAAATGAATTATTATCAACAACATAATAGACAGATCCGTCGTTATGGATGAGACAGTGCAGATTAAAACATTTATAAATGATAAACGTTTATGAGACTGCCACCATAGCTAGTTGTGAAACCGTGGCCCCCGGCACCATAAGACCGACTAGCTCAGACGGGAAATCGAAAATTCCTGTTTAATGGGGGCTAGTTTTTGTATATGTTTGATAGAACATTGTAAGATTTTCTTCAATTTACTCAATTATATGAGTACATGGTTATTAATTGATGTCAAAAGTTAATAAAACTTTCCTTAATGTTAAACTTAACTTGTAACATAATATAACCTTGATTTAGCATGTAAATACGATACTGATATTCTTCTTAGTGTTAAACTTAATTTGTAACATAATATAACCTTGATTTAGCATGTTGCATTATTTTTATAAGGAGTTAGTTTTTATCTAACAATAGTGGAATACAAGGATCACGAGACGGTTGTGCTCTTATTTCCTAGAATTTTACCTGAGCCCGCCGGCCGTATGTTATCGGAGGCCACGGTGAAAACTACAACGTTCGTCTCATGGCTTGGCAGTAGAGGTCAATAATGATCCAGGTTCAGTTTTAGTTTCTGACATTAATGTCTCCGAGTGTTTTATACAGTGTGTGTGCAGTATTATGATAGTTTGTATAACTACTTATTTTCCTGCTTGCTGACTTCGCGTTTTCATATTGTGTTCAAAGTCAACTCTATATTTATCTGATATAGACAAATAAAGCGATATTGCAGGGCACATTTTGGAAGTAAGAAATATGTGTGCCAACTCTATCTAAGTAGTTCTTGGTAAAGTGATTGTGAGACCGTGACGGTTTCATTGTTTCGATCGAAAACACTTACTGGCAAAGCAAACACATCGGTAAATTTTCATTTAAGGCCCAAAATACAAAACCACATTTTAAATTCAGTAATTTTTCATTCTTCTTTTATCGTCACGCTGCTACCGGGTTGTTGCCCAGTGTCGTGGTTTTCTGTTTTTGTCTTGCGCTGTTCTGGTGGCTTGTGTGATTGTTATTTTTGCTCTTTCACAGGATTCTGCTACGCCATCTAACCATCTTTTCCGTGGTCTTCCTCTTGCCTTCTTTTCCGATGTTCTGTTATAGAAGACTGTATACTGTGGAGTTTGGATGCATTCTTATTAAGTGGCCAAACCACTTCATTCTTTGTTTCTCTATGTAATTTAAGCACGGTTTTGTGCCAACTTTCTTTCTTATGCTGATGCTGGTGATTCTGTCTTTTCTTGTGTTGTTGGTAACTTTTCGCAGGCAACGCATTTCACATGTAGTTATTTTTTGTGACAGCGCTTTGCTCAATGTCCATGTTTGGCTCTGGTAACCCTAGTAGATATAAAAATGCTGTTGATCATCTATTGCTTAGCTGCCTGTGAAATTTTTGGGTGCGTTAACAATGGAGCTAGCTGGTAGGTTACATCATTTGCTTTTGCACTCTAGCCTCTATCTCTCTTATCTAGTCTTCCGTCTTCTGTGAATATGCTTCCTAAGTATTTGAATTCTTTCACTTGGTTTATTTTAGTACCATTGACATGGATGTCTAAATTATTATGTTTTCTTTCCATATTCATTATTTCTGTTTTAGTGTTGTTGATTTTCATGTCATGATTTATACAATTTTTGTTCAAGGTGTCAATATGATGTTGTAGATCTTGTTCATTTTGATGTATCAGGCACTGATCATCTGCAAAAGCAGTTCATTTATTTCATCATTATCTGAATTTGACTCTTGAGTTATTTTATCCATATATGCAACAAAGAGTAGTGGTGAGAGGACACAACCTTGTCTAACACCTGATGTAATGGAGAACCAGTCGGTCATTCCTTCTGTTGTTCTTACTGTACTCTTGCTATCTTGATATAAGGCCATGATATTACCTAATAGTTGTCCCTGGACGTCATATTCTTCAAGGCTCTTTCATAGTTTGCACCTGTTTACTCTATCAAATGCCTTTTCTTGATCTATAAATATAAGTTGTTTACTTTGATTGTATTCAATTTTTCATTCTTCTTCTTTTGTCGTCACACTGCTACCGGGTTGTTGCCCAGTGTCGTTTTCAATTTTTCATTTAAGGCCCAAAATACAAAAACAAATTTTAAATTCAGTAATTTTTCATTTAAGGCCCAAAATACAAAACCAAATTTTAAAATATGTAATTTTTTTCATTTAAGTCCCAAAATACAAGAACTAAATTTCCAATATTCTACCTAATATTGTCTACACTTTCTCTTTACAAATTACTGGTGCGATAAAAAGGATAGTATATCAATTCGCATACATTTATACCTCGTCAAGTCTCAAAACTGACTGGGTATTTCTACACTGGAAGCATCCAAAAATGTATTAAAAGTAAATCACAATTGCCATGACATGAAAGGTATTTTCAGCGTTATCACTTCAAAGATAGTTGAGAAAGAGGTCGGTCGATGTGTCTGGAATATCAACCTCAATACAGAAAGGATGGTGTGTGACGAGATTGTAAGGGATATGTTTTGTAAAGGCGGGGTGCTTTGGAAGTGAACGTGTAAGGAATAGTTTATTGTCTTGTAATAATCGTAACATCCAGTGGCGGCTCGTCATTAAGGGACAGAGGGCCGGGCCCCACCAAAAATAATGTGTAACGTGTATTTTTTATTTAATAAATTAAAATATAACCTAACTCAAAGCCATGATTTCCCCAAAAATTTGTGTTTGGCCCCACCAACAAAAACGATCACGGGCCGCCACTGGTAATATCCCTGTACTAAACTTTGTGTTTGGAATCATTGAAACCCTCAATGAGATTCTGGGCGAATAAAAACTGTCGTGTTACTTGCTCTATGAGGGATGTTCTTAGTTAATTATTTAATTATTTTTTTTGTGCAAACATGTTTGCAAGTAGCGAACCTTAAAAGTAGCGACTTATCAGAACCACTCCTCCCTCCCGCATATTGAAACGTCTCCATTGAGAAACACTGTGCTACTGTCTACATTTCTAGAAGTTTTAGCCCACACCCAACCACCCACCTTTTTGTTAGTTAATAAAATCAATTTCCAAACAGTGCTCTTGTTGCTAATCTGGCAATAAATCTTAGTGGGTCACTCTGCACAGCAATTGCCCGAAGGTTATCAAAGGATGACCTCCCTTGCCTCTTAATTAACCCCGTCATCGACACTATCCCATCACACAGATTATAAGGCAGGACTTGTGCAGGAATACAAATGGCCGACGTTAAATTTATTTAAATCATAAATTATCTCAGCCAGGCATGCCAAGTGTGACAAATTCGATTTTTAAGACTGAGCAGACGTTGATGGAAATATGCAGACATAGTTGGCCTTATGTTGTCAACAATTTCTTCTTAAAGTGATGTGACTTATACCGCATTCTGCTGCAAATATAAACTTTAGCAAATGACAGCTAACATAGAAAATATAGTTCTTAAACTAATACTTAAAATAATGACGATAAGAAGTCAAAGTGATCAAAGACAATAGCTCCCAAGCGACACGTGTGTCAGAGCAACAAATATTAACTTGTTTAATGTTCGTAAATTTGCGAAACGGTGATTACTAATTTCTTCTTCTTCTTTGCGTTCGTTCTTTATGACCAATTTTAATCACTCTTTGTGATATGTTTGATCTTTGCCAAGAACGTGTATACGTTGCACATGGTTTGGTAGGCCCTAAACGCATAGATTTCTACAAGTTTAGGACATGTGCATCCGATTTCATCCAAACCTCCTTACTCGCCTCTTACGACATGCGTGGCAGGTAACAGTGGTTCTATTCTTTACACCCCAAATTTGGGCCCGGTAACCACTCGGGTGACTAATTTAAATTAAATTTATGTCACCAAATTGATCAACTGTCTTGCCATTCAACAAATACACTGTATTTTGACACAAATAATCAATAAAGTAGTTGTGGTATGAGTAACGCAGGTGCGTATGACCGAGTATTTGTCACTGTTATCATAATCTTCTTGTCACTGTTCTCACAATCTTCATGTCACTGTTTTTATAATCTACTTGTCAGTATTTTTACAATTTTCAGATCGTCGGTTCAAGTTTAAACAGCAGTAAGGTTATGGTGTTTTCTGATTTCAGGGTGGTCTATAATGGAAAGGGGATTTGAAACTTAACTTACATAATGTGTAACGACAGCATGTATGCGTTATTTTTATTACCCAGTCTGAACCACGCTCACCTATTAAGTCCTTAATATGGAGAATTATAATTAAACATAGCTATGAAACTGCAATATCACATCAATTCATACTTACAAATGGAGAGCAATTTCTGTAAATAGCAATACTAGTTTTAGAATTAAATATTTCGGACACATCAAACGACATGAGTGCCTAGAGAAGATAATTTTGGAAAGAGAGGTGCCTGGAAGAAGAATGAGAGGAAGAGCTAGAAGAAGATTGGTTCAAGATGTCATTGGCGATCTGAGAATGACTGCTGCTGACAGCGGCCAACTTGCACAGAAAAGAGAGTTTTTTCAGAACTTCTGTCATGGTAGCCAAGCTACTTGATGATGATGAATTTTAGAATGGATTATTATTTTTCCGTGAACATTATTCATTTTTGACTAGGATTCCCGATTCTCTGACATAGTTTGCTGCCTGTTTCGAGATTTAAGTTACAGCATACCGTTTTTCTTCGTTTGTGTATGGATGTGGGTCATTTCTTCTTAAGTGTTCTTGCAGTGGACATATTCTCATGTCATAGCTGTCATTTCACAATTATAGTGGCTATAGATGCCTATCCGTTTCTACACAGCAATAATTGGTTCACTAAGGTTGGGTCGTTAGCCAGTCCGGATCAAACCCCAACCTGTTGCACCCATGTATCTCTCTTAGTCTGTTTCCTACCATTCGACCTCTCTGGCTTGGGAGTCCGTCTGGTAATGCTTCCGCTATCATAGCTCTTAGTGTCATTGACAAACTCAAGCTCTCACACTGCGACAAAACGAGGACTCCTCATCATTGAATCCAACAGAAGTGAAAGTAGTGAAGAATGGAAAATAAGGATATTTACAGTTTGTATCCCCATTAATGACATCCACCATGAAGGTTTATAGAATATGATGACTAGAACATATTGAAAGAATGGCAAAGAACAGAGAGCCTAAAACTGTATATACAAAAAAGAGGATGAGGAAGAAACCACGAGGCAGACCAAGAAAACGATGGCTATATAACATTGAAGAAGACTCAGAAATACTAGAAGTCATCATCATCATCATCAGGTGCCGTCTCCACATCGAAGGTTGGCTGCAATGAATCTCCAGCATCCTCTGTCTTTCGCCTTGGTGTTGCACACTGCCAGACTGTAACCTGTCCATTTCTTAAAGTTTCCTCCCACTTATCTCTCGGTCTTCCTCTTGCTCTTCTCCCTCAACTTTCCCCTCTAGTAAATGTTTTATCATGGTGTCATGCCTTTTATGTGCCCAAAATACTTTACTTGTCTGAATTTTATTTCTCTTAATAATTGTTTCTTCATGCCTAGTTTTCCTAAAACTTGTTTATTTGTCTGTTTTTCTGTCCATGAAACTCTGCTTATTCTTCTATATATCCACATCTCCAATGCATCAATTCTGTCTTCTAACTGCTTGTTCATTGTCCATGTTTCGAGCCATACATTAATATAGGATATATATAGCATTTGATCATTCTAATTTTTAGCCTGTTTGTGATTTGTTTGGATGTCAGTAACTTCTCATACTATTGAAATTATCCTTGGCCATTCCTATTCTCTTTTAATTTCAGTTATACATCTGCCATCATCTGTTATCATCTGACCGAGATAGGAGTAGCTTTTACTTGATGTAGTAATTCTCCATGTATTTTTATATTCATTTTAGGTTTTTCCATTTCCTTGTTGATTACCATAGTTTTTGATAGAAGTCAACGATTTGGAAAAGAACTATAAGAATAGACATGAATGGGAGTGGATGATGTCTGCAGCAATGAACCTCAAAGGCTAGGAAAGCTGAAGAAGAGGACGATATACCTACCTTCAATTTGGTATACTAGTGATATCTCATTTTGTCATGACATGTTCTGATGTGAAGCATGACTAGGTGATCTCTTCTGGGCAGTTTTCACTCCACAACCCCTGCTTTGTGTTTAAAGTGAATTTGTTTTATTTTTCTCACTTATTATTTTATGATGGTAGTTTCAGAATTTTTGTAGATTGCCAGAAAGTCTTCTTGTGTAAATTTTGCTCTTTTTGTGACCAGACTATACGAGTTCTTCACATTCCCTAAATGTCACAATGATGATGTTCGTTCATCACGGGTGATGATGACTACACAATTTTCATCCAAGGAAATGTAGCTGAGGTATGTTTGTCTGTGTGTGCGTAGATGACTAGTAGAATCAACTATCTCAAACCTGTTGTTTGCTGATGACTGCGCCTCGCTACCAACTCTGTGGAAGAAATGCAGACTTACATGGACAAGTTCTCAATGGCCTGTGATAGGTTTGGCCTCACCATTAACACCAAAAAACAGAGGTCATGTTCCAGCCCGCCCCTAGAGAACAGTATTACGATCCAGTCATCAACATTAAACACCAGCGTCTCCAGTCAACGGACAACTTTGCTTATCTTGGGCAGCCTCCTATCCAGATCGACAAACATAGATTCTGAGGTCAACAATAGGATATCCAAAGCCAGTGCTGCGTTAGTAAGGTTACGTGTCACTGTGTGGGAACGGAAGGGGATAAGCATAGTCACAAAGCTGAAAGTTTACCAGGCCATAGTGCTAACCACGCTGCTGTACGCAAGCGAGACATGGACAGTGTATAGCAGACACGCAAGAAAATTAAACCATTTCCACACAAGCTGTCTACGCAGAATACTAAAAATAAACTGGCAGGACAAAATTCCAGACAGCGAAGTCCTCACACGAGCAAAGATTCCAAGCGTCAACACCCTGTTGCAGAAGGCCCAACTGAGATGGGTCGGTCACGTTGCTCGAATGCCTGATCTACGCATCCCAAAATAGTTGATGTATGGCGAACTTGAAGGGGGCAGACGTTTAGCTGGTGGACAGAAAACGCTTTAAAGACACTCTTAAAGTGTCTCTGAAATGCTTCGATATAGACAATACGTGCTGGGAATCCCTTGCGCAAGATCGCCAAATGTGGCGCTGTAACAACAAAAGAGGAACCCAAATAGCTGAGAATCATCGTATTGTTGAGTCACATAGAAAACGAGCAGCGCGAAAAGACAGAGCACACAACACGCACATGTCTAACCTTGATCATGTATGCCCCACCTGTGGTCGGGGATTCTGCTCTAGGATTGGACTCTACAGTCACCTCCGCACACACCAGAGAGGTGCAACAGCACACGTCTGAGATTGTTGTCATCATCGCTTGCTATGGATGGCCTATTATATTAGATGACTAGTGGGCCCGATGCGGGCTTGAAATGTTCTTGTACAGCGTGGGCGGGCAAGGTATACTTGCGCTTGTGGATAGTTTTACTGCCTTTCTATTTTGACGTTTTTGTTCCATCCGTGCTGTTCTATTTGCCTAACAGGCCGAAAAACCGTGTCGCAAAAGTGTGCGCCAGACTGATCTGTCTTGAGCAACATTCTCCCAGTTGTCAAATGCCAACAATGACATCTATGCCAAAGGATTTCATCGAGTTTTTTAGTGTGTCTTTGAGTCTCTTTTTTGACCACCCTGTGAGCGTTTACCGCTATGCAGCTCACCATAAAAGAGTCGTTTGTGTATTCTGCAATCCGGCATTCGAGCCAAATGTCCTGTCTGGGACTTCATCAAGATTGTATAGATGCTGGAAAGAACAACTCTTTTTAGGACCTCTGTCTCTGGGATCATATCCTGCCATTTGATGTTCATTATGTTTCTGAGGCAGACTGTGAGAAATTGGGTTAGCTTCCTTGCGTGTCGCTGATATACAGTTCAAGTTTCGCAAGAGCGAAGAACGACTGGGAGCACAACAGTTAAAGATGTCACAATATGAGTTTATTCAGTGCATTACTTTTCTCTTGAAGCTATGAGACATCCGATCTATAATTTAATTCAATTCATTTCATTCGCTGCTCTTAAATGTTTCAGTTCGGTTTTGGCGGACAAAGCAACGGACAGTATCATTAGTTTCCCATAACTCTGATGTTTTTGTTCTAGTGCCAATTCTGATGGCCCTTCTAAAAGCTTCCATTTGTTCTTAAGTTATTTGCTGCTGTGCTGACCCTTCCTATTCTTTTATTCTGAGGACTACTCTCCGTCTTAAATTATTAACAGTATTAGTAGCTGAACCTTCTTTATACATGTATCGAACGATCCGTTGTTTAATTAATTGAAATCTATTTACCTTTCTGTAATACATCTTTTCAAAATGTAAGCCGTTTTCTTTCTTTACATAATTAAAATTAGATTGACAACTCGTATAAGTTAATTCCTGCTCCTTGATCAGAGCCAACTATAAAGTTATAAACTTATCTAGAGTTGGCCTCAGTTGGCTGTGCCTTGATGCTAGATGCAAACAATCATCAAGAATAGTACGTAACTAACACCGTAGTCCCAACTATATCGTATAGTATGAAAACGGGCTCTTTACTTTTAACTGTTTCCAAGAAATTGTATTCTCCAAAAGTGCAGCTCTTTTTTAACATCGTATTTCTTTCACACTTTCGAATAATATAACAGATACAAATCTGAATCATTTCTTCTTGTAACACCACTTCAAGTGAACCCCACTACGGATTTCATTCTATTTCAGAACATGTCCCCATAGCGTTAACTTGGAGTTTTCCCGGATGAGCTGGAGTGAGCACAGATAGTGATAAACGAGATTACCGGGCATTAGCAAAGCGGAGTCGATCTCCGTACGACATTTCTACCAGATTTAGAATGAACAACACTGTTGAGGTTGCTAGGAGACAACGCATCTGTCAGCTTTCGAACACGACGGAAGAAGATATAATAGAACTTTAAGTGGAGGTGGGTGGAAGGCGGAGTAAACATTAATGAAATGGAGAGGGGTTGAATATTGAGTTGAGCATTTTGAAACTGAGAGTGTGAATGTGTCTACGTGTTTGTATATTGAGTAGAGAATTGTGAAACTGTGTGAATGTGTCTAAGTGTTTGTATGTGAGAATATATCTACACTTGTTAGAGGTGGGAAATACGAGAGAAGGTGGTGATACACAGATGAACATACAGGTACAGTGATAAATAGAATCTTTATGTAGATATAACTTGTTTGTTTGTTTATCCCTTCTTTCTCTCACCCATTTCCCCACTAAATATGTAGATATATATCATCATCATCACCTTTCAACTCCCATCGGAGCACAGGTCTTCAACAAACTTCTTCCATCTCTTCCTCTCTCTTGCCATCCCTTCCAATTCTTTCCATGTTTTGCCTATCCTTTTAATATCAGCCTCCAGCTCTCTTCTCCAGGTCTGCCTAGGCCTTCCCTTACTCCTCTTTCCCTGCGGGTTCCAAAACAATGCATGTCTTGCGATGCTTCCGGTCGGTCTTCTCAATGTATGTCCTATCCATCGCCAGCGTCTCTTCCTGAGCTCTCTCCACTGGTATCTGCTTTGTTCTCTCCCTGAGTTCCTCGTTTGTAATCTTATCATACCATCTCAATTCCTCTATCCTACGTAAACATCCATTTACGAAGGTCTGCAGTTTTCTGCTAGTTTCCTTTGTGGTCTTCCATGTTTCCGAGCCATAGAACAGCACTGACTTCACATTTGACTGGAAAATTATCAGTTTTGTGTTTGTTTAGATATATATATATATATATATATATATATATATATATATATATATACATCTATGGATGATGCATAGATCATTCCGCTCGCTTGAAATATTGTCTATATGTTCAATGTTTTCTCTTGTATATAAACTTCGCTGTTGCAGCTCACACAGATGTCCGTGCAGTTTTCTTACACATGTTGTTTCACAGGGCCATTGTGTTTGTCTTTAGAATATCCTATTCAACCACTATCCTGATCAACCACTAGTGACAACTGTTATAAGAAAGAGAATATATGGTGGACACACCTTGAGGAGAAATGATCAACGAATATCAAAGCAGGCATTGAAGTGAGATGCAAAGGGTTCAAGAAAGAGAGGTCGACCTAAGGAGACCCTGAAACGAGCTTTGCTGAGAGAGGCAAGAAATATCGGTCTCAGTTCAATGGAGGAGATTGAGCAAGTTGCAAAGGATAGAGCGGTATGGAGAAATTGCTTGCAGGCCCTATGTAAGGTATAACGGTACGAGAGAAATGATAAATTATCCTATTCGGGATAGTCTTGAATAATATCTTCTGCAGCCTGGAGTACCAGTCACCATGTACGTATGATTGATTTTCGCCAATGTCAAATTTTTTATAGACATGGCCGAGGAGTCGATTGTGACTTGGTCTGAAGAGTAGAATGACAACTTGTTCTAATATTCACTTTGTAATGCTTAGCGGGTCTATGACTACCTAAAAACCGTGTAGGTACTAGACAGGGAGAACTGTTTTCGATGTCTTTCCATCAAAGGCACAAAACATAATTATTTTCACAGATTCAATGTCTGCCCTTCAAGCTCTAGAAGATGGTGGACATTGTAAATCTGAACTATCCCATATAGCCCTAGATATTGACAGACTTATTACATCACATGACATCAAAATAACCATGCAGTGGATCCCCGGACATTCAAACACACCTGGAAATGACAAAGCAGATAGGCTAGCCAAGAAAGGGTCAACACAGGAACAACCAATCACAGCAACAACTCTCCATACAGCAAAGCAAATCCTAATGACAAGAAATAAAGAAATTTGGCTGAACAGATGGGCCATGGGAAACACAGGAAGAGAGGTGTACAGCCATATGGCCAGCCCTAACCTTAATGACAACATCAACCACCTTACAAGAAGAGATCAGAGCACCATTTTTAGACTCCGAACCCAACACATAACACTTAATAATCACTTGAACAGAATCCATCCACAACACACTCCAGAGTGCCAGCTGTGTGCACATCATCATGAAACCGTTCACCACCACCTCTTCAAGTGTCAAGCACTAGATGACATCAGAAAGACCCTCCTTCCTCTAAGGCCAGATAAATGGAACATATTATAGGGAACAAAAGAACAACTTACAAACACATGCAGATACCACTACATAGCATTGGGCAAAAGCTCAAGTGCCGCTAGATCATTGAAGAAGAAGGGAGAACCGCCATTTCAAGGACTATATTACTTTCGATTGAGATGTTTCACGCTATGAACTAGCATATATTTATTATATTGCTATTTTTCCTACAAAGCAAATACTTACTAGAATCTAGATATACTGTACCCTCTTATTATAACTTCCAACAACAATACACTTAAGATACCAGAAGTTCAAAGACAATTAATAGACGAAACAGCTGAATGCTCCGACCCAGTCAATCTTATGAAAGCATCTCAGAGAACAATTGATCTTTCTTTTTATCCTACTGTTTGTGACTTTCAGAGATGAGGTAAATGTAGTTTCTGGACATCATGAGTGTGTGACTTAATATGGTGTCATAACTCTAAGTCGAAGAGAGGCTCGCCAGAATGGCGATGGACAATGATGAAAAGGAAAGCAAGCTTTCATGCAAAAATCAGCCAGAGGTGCCACATTAGGCGCCATTGACGTCTGAATTCATAGCAGGCGAACTAAAAAAAAACAGTGTCATACTGAGTTTAGTTAGTGTTTTTCTGACTCCTTCCAGCCATCTTTTTCTCGAACTAATAGCCTATGTTCTTGCTGTATATTGGTTGGAATTAATTCTGACCAAATGCCCAAAAAATTCAGAGAACAAGTGATGTCTAACCCAAAGAATGGATACATGTACATACTGATGGCTCTGCATTTAAAGTCATCACAGAAGCGGGTGTCAGTCTACTCTGTGTTACCAGAGTCAAACATGGACAATGAGTAAAGAGCAGTAGTAAAAAAAAAGCAAATTATATAATATTCAAACTAAACAGGAACAACAGACTGAGATACCATCTTTTTAACAAGATGAAGATAGGAACTTCTGATACGTGTAAGTGACAAAATGAATTCTGAATATCTTGTACAAAGATTATTCACAGAGCGAACGCTGTCTCTGGCTAGGGAAAACGATCCCTGGAAAAAATTCCCAGTTGAAATTGGAGACTGGTCTGAAAGAAAGGGCAAAACATATTTATACTCAAATGGTTAAAGCCCTAGATGTGGTTTTACTAGAGTAAATAAAGAAGAAGTAGAGTTTTATTTTTTTATCCACTTGCCCATTATGGATTTAAGCATAGTCTATGACTGATTTTTGCATGACACTTACTTTCCATATCACTAGTGTCCCTCGTCATTCAGGCAAACCTTACTCTGACCTTAGAGGTAATAGTAAACTAGATCCCCAAAGTAAAGGATCAGGATCTACTGTAGTCCAGTCTTGAACCCTGAAATTTCAAGGGCACTAGCGCAGTGTTAACAACTTCATTATCTTCAAGCCGGTGCAGAAAAATAAATATGCAATTATGTGCTACATAAAAAATGGCATGTTTTGATAAACAAAGGCATACTTATGATGTACAACAAAAAACATGGGTTTTAGAAAACAAGTCAAACTTCATTGGGAAATAAAGTTATATTTATTTTAAAATGGCCCACATTAGTGTGAAAAAAGTAAATAATTTGCATGGCAACGGGTTCATTTGTTTACTGAAGTAAACTTTCTCATTCTCACATTACACAAAATAAAGTGCACACTATGTAACAAATACTTAAATAATGAGAAGAGAAAAAGTTGATTGATGTTATATACATTCAGTAACTGACACTTGAAAATTTGGGGGTCTCTGTGGCTAAGCCCTTTGTCGCGTGAGCCTCAGGTCGTGGGTTCGAGTCCGAGCAGCGGCATTCTGTTCACGAGTGCAGTTTTTTCCAGAGACCCCTAGGAGTGTTGCTGGAGCTATGGAGTTTGTGCTTTGTGCAATACTCTCAGCAGGTGACGCGCCATTTCTGCGGAGAGGGACCGAGCCATATAGGGTAAAACCCGGTGCAATGAAGTCAATCTTTCGGCTTTAAAACCCTTTTTTTTAACTTGAAAATGCACCATGGACAACATTTATTGGTTATTAAACTAACGTCATAGCACTCTGAGCAGACCTAAAGGTGCTCAGTCTCCAGCAAAAGATGACAAATGGTATGTACACTGATGGTTCTGTGTGGCTAGCTGGCTAAACACACCCCTCACTCTGCCTCTCAGTTCTACTTGTATAACAGGTAACTCCAAACACTTCCTTCCGTTCGCTTGAAATTTGTCTATATATTCAATGTTGTCCCTTGTATGAACTTACTGTCTTTTGTAGCTCACACAGAGGTCCATGTAGTTTTACTCCAAACTCTTTAAACTGTTGGATTGCTTCAAGATCTATTTCAGTGTTCTCCTCTAACAGGGAGTAGTGAAGAGAATTAAGAACATCTACCTTATCCATCCCCAACTCTCAGACAATCAATGCTGCTGTCACAAACACCTGCATGTCCAGAACCATGGATTCATGTAAATCTCTGGATGGAGTGGATTGCCAATGATATGGACAGAAAGTTGTGGAGACCCATTATCATCAACACCAGCAGGCATGACACTTGATGACCTTCCCCATACCTTCATAGATAAAACTTGAAGTGAATCTTGCTTGATGTTCCCGCCATTGAGCATATGATATTTCATCTGAACAAGGTCAAGGTCATTACACCACAGCAGTGAATACCTTCTCACACTAATAAATGAGAGAGCAGATATTTATTTTCCTGATCCAGAAGCACTTGAGCTTTGAGCTCTTCGGCTCGGTGCCATGGACATCATAACCCTTCGGTTCAGTGCCACAAACACCGTAAATCTGGAGAGCCTGTGGCATTTCTGCCAGCCGTGGAATTGAACCGCACTCACAGGAAGCGTGTCACCCGTCATCCAGAGCGCTACAAACACGCTGGGCAGATCTAATAACCAAGGAAGGTGCTGCAGGAGAACAATTGGATGTACCAGTATCATCAAAATAAAAGAATGATTAAATCAATTAGAAAACTACCAATATTAACACATTATGACAACCAACATAAAGTAGAATAGAATAAGTTGTCATTCTGCACCCCAAACATGACACAATCAACTCTACAATGTATATAAAATTCAAGATTGACAATTCATACATGTTGGCAGATATCCAAAACAGCATAACAAGACTGCCCTGAATATGATATATTGAGGAGACAAACTCACTGGGCTAGTTTCAAAGCATTCGCTTTGGTCCCTGCCTGCTTATTCTTGCAGCTTGGCTTCCATTGCATTTAACACACAAATTTCTGAAGCTCATCTCACTATTCGCCATTCATGTACGCACTTCTTCTTTGCATTCGTTCTTATCAACAGTTAATCCCTCTTTGTGATGAGAACGTTAATACGCTGCACAGCAGTTCATAGGTTCCTAAGCATGTAGGACAGACACATTCAAAAAATGTCAGCCCAATGATAACACCTTCTGTCAAAATAGATATTATGAGTTCCAAATCTTTTTAATGTAGTCTATCAATGTACTCCTTTAGTTGTTTCAAACGCTTGTTCACTACTGAATGTGATAGTGAATACATGAATGTATTTTGAATGGCAATTAAACTTAGAAGTCATAACCATATGTACGTGTATGTTCTTCTATAACACATAAATATTTTCTGCACATCCAAGAAGATCCTTGACTGTAGCAGTAAAACTCATAATCATTGTATATTTTGTTGCTGTAGATATTTTCTGAAGTGCAATCTGAAGATAATTATCTAAGATGAATGTAAACAGTTAATGCACTGGTTTCCTCACAAATTCACCCATATAAAAGCAGATATATATTTAAAACTTTGTTCCCAAAACATGTCAGTTTACATATTATGCATGTAAAACAGACGGCATTGCTCTACAGAATAGTCAATCGCAACCATCAACTATACCTGGACAGCTATACCAGCTATAACTCTATTTAAAAGGCTCAAAGTTGTCCATATTTGTGACCGCACACACAATTCTAAAACAATGTTTAGATGGTAAAACTTTCATGAAACATTGAATTTAATCTTAGGAATCATGGCAAGCCAGAAATATGTAGATGTTTTTAGTAAGAATAGTTGTAAAAATATAGTATCTATGATACTAAGATTACATGGATGTACAACGCTATGGTTACATACTCCTACAACCATGTAAGAATAGTTTTAAATCTATTTCATGCCGATTGAAACTTCAAGTGTCATTTCTTGTTCTCTTGCTTTTTGTGCATCACTGGAATTAACTGTGGATTCTTGCCGGTCTGCCCAGCGTGTTCGTACAGCGTTGGACTACGGGTGACTATCCCTCTGTGTGCGGGTTCAATTCCGCGGGATGGCAGAAAAAGCCACAGATTCCCAGATTTACGGTGTTCGTGGCACCGAACCGAAGGGTTACGATGTCCATGACACCGAGCCAAGAGCTGAAAAGCTCAAGTGCTTCTGGATCGGAAAAAAAAAAAAAAACTGTGGATTCAAAAGACAAAATTTATTTGCTGTAATTAATTGTGTGTTGCATTTCTATGAATTTATTCAACTTAATTATAATGGGTGGAACTAGGGTAATATTTATTTTACATTTATTTCACTTCCAGCAGTAATTTCTTAAAAATTTGGTAATCACTGCCAGTGCAATTGTGCAAGCGTTTTAATGCTGCAAATTTTCTACAATTATAAACGTACAACAATGGTTTAAAAACTATACAACTCCCTGTAGTTCCCATTTACAACACTGTCAATTGTTTTCACACTGTAACTGATATAAATCATTACTTCATCTTGTAACATAGGTCAATACCCAAGCTGATTACAGCTTCTCTGTCAAAGAGGATTGTTTATATTGGTCATGATGACAGTCAGATGTGCCTAATGGTCTGGTAACATCATCATTAGCTGGAACTTCATATCCTTTTACCCACTCTTTGTTTTCTTTCCAAGAAGAGGACTCATCACCATAAACTTCCTGCAAAAGATTGGAACAGCAGGAAAAAGTTACTAATCAGTTTTGCTATTAAATAAGTTCACTATGATTATTACACAAATGTGTATTATTTATCAAAGTACTGATTGTGATACAATATTTCATATATCGGTGAATTTGACAAATAAAATGGGTGAATAAGGACACATAAACTAAATTTTGGTAATACATGTGTCAAAAATTTGTCCATATCATGTATGATGCAGAGATTTGACTGCAATTATGTTGGAACGCAAGAATTTTGTCAGACAAAAGGTTTCCCTAATCTCAATATAAAGGCAAGTTGAGGAAATTGTTTAAGTCAATCATCATCATCAAATAGCTTGTCCTAAGCAGAACTTTGCCACCCTAACAGTCCTCTGGAATTTCTCTCTTATAGGCCAGATGTCCTGCCTCTGCAACTGTCATGTTCAAACCATCAGTTACATCCTGAATCCATCTTCTCCGTGGTCTTCCTCTTCTTCTCTTTGCCGGTATGCCTCCTTCCATGATGGTCTTCTCCAGCCCATGTCTTTTTATTCGTCTAAAATATCTCAATTTTCTCTTTCTTATTTGTAGCATCAGCCAGTTCTCTTTGATTTTGAGTTCTTTCTATAAGTCAATAGATCAACAAAGATAGTCTTGTCAGAATGAACCACAGTCAAGCATTGAAGAAAAAGAGGCAATATCTCTGATAAAATTTTTTTATGTATATGGTGTATTTTCACCAAATATCAAATTTAAAAAGTTGCAGCCCAAAAATAAAAATGCTGTAAGAAACAGTATAATAATCCCATAGTATTATCAAATTACGATTGCACAGATATTTAGCAGATAACTTCTTTTCCTTGCCACGATTATAACCAACTGCTATTTCCACTCTTCTCACAACATCCCATATAATAAAATACATTAACTATATAACAAAATTTACTTTTCCCTATTTGCAGATTTTCAGCTACAAAATCACAACTTATTAAACATAGATGAATGATAGTGAATTGACTTCATAGCACTATGTGCAGAACAATAGGTGCACAGTCTCCTCCAGCAGATGAGACTGGTTCAATAACCAAAATTATGAATGTTCCACAGTATATCCTTCTTATCCTGAAGATGTTAGGCAAAACAGAAAACACAGTATATATTTGTATACTACAAATCTTGAACATGCTACTGTTTATAGGACAACCCCATAGCACCCTGTAGATCACCATGTATGTGCATAAACTCTGCCTGAATATGGTGAAAACTCCATATAGTGAAAAATATCCATGCTTACAGTTTGCTTATAAATATTGCAGAGTATTTCCTCATGTACGAGTCACGTTATTGATAGAAAGAATAAACAAAGAAAGCTTTCCAACATTGTGTATTGAGGATGAGGTCGGACATTCAACAGAAATTTACCTTCTTCCAAATTGGTACATCTACTTTCACTGTATCTATAGCATACTGCACTGCATCTAAAGACTCCTTTCTTTGAACTGAGGAAATAGCTATTATAATGCTTGCTTCCTTAACATGCACAACTCTGAAAATAAATGTAGATTACAAATATTATTTAGTTTATATTTGCCATTGTTTGTTTATTTTATTACTAAGCAAATGATAAATATATATTCACAGAACATGTGAAGCCTTACTTAATCACCTTATGGGTAGGGTGTTGGATATCTAGTGATTACTAGTAAAGTGCACAAAGAGAACATCAAATGAGCTTTAACAGGGACTAAACTTTACAAAGTATGAATACTTGACAGAAGCCATATTGCCACATTACAAACAGGAAACAGTTTTAACTCATCCCACACTTTCCGCCATTCAAGTTGTTTCTTTCGCCATTCGAGTTGTTTCGTTTATACAAGTCTTTCTAGTTTTACTTCTACTAATTATAGTTTTTAATAGTATTCTTCCGGTTCCTCCACTTTAATAGCGCCACTTTCTCTTTGGGTTTCATCGGCCATTCACCCACGTTTCGATTTGCTTCAAGTTTATTTGTCGTTGCTGCAGACGCACTTTTTGTAAACAGTTCAATATGGAACCAGACCCTTCAGGTAATAAGCGACCCATGCGTTTATCAGGCGATGATTTTTAAGAAAAATGCATCGACGATTCGGATAGTAGTAGTACTATAAGTAGTATTAGTAATGATTCCAATCCAGAATATAATGAAATGAATCAGGCAGACGATGATCATAATGTAAATGGCTATCAAAGCCCAACTGGAGCTTGATGTCAACTTTTTATCATATCTTTATTTCTATTTGATATATTGTCATAAAATTTTGCCTGGACTTCACAAATTGGATTACAAATTGATTTCTAGAAGCACATAGGATACATTTTGAAGATGCTGTTATAATGTCAAGTAAGTGTTGCACATGTCCCTAACAATTTATAATTCTTTCTATTTATGTTGTCCTATTTGTCCCAGTTTCTTCTAAAATATTCCATGTATTGCTATTTAGACAGAAGATCAAAAACAGTGTTAGACAAGGATGCGTATTATCACCAGACCTGTTCTCACTGTATTGTGAAAGCATTTTTAGGTCTATAAAAGATTTTCCTGGAATAGCTGTGGGAGGACATATCATAAATAACCTGAGATAACGCTGATGATACTGTCTTAATAGCAAGAAATGAAATGGATCTACAGAAATTAGTTTATACGGTTGTGACAGAAAGTAACAACAAAGGACTCAGTTTGAATATTAAGAAGACAGAAGTTATGATAATATCAAAAAGCAGATTTTGCCAAAATGCACCATCACAGTAAATGGGACTGATCTAAGACAAGTGCAGCAATTTAAATACCTCGGAGTCCTGGTAACATCAGATGGCAGATGCCGATCAGAAATAAAGAGCAGAATAGGACAAGCCAAAACATCATTCCTGAAAATGAGAAGCATTATCTGCAACAAGTCCTTGTCAATCCCGATCAGATTGCGAGTTATTCAGTGCTACATAGAACCAATACTGACATACGGATGCGAGTCATGGACAATGAACACACAGATAGAAAAATCTCTGAGGGCCACAGAAATGTGGTTTTATAGAAGAATGATGAGAATCCCATGGACTGCTAAAATGACTAATGTTGAGGTGCTGAATGAGATCAAGACACAGAGAAAGCTTATCATCAATATAAGAAAGAGGCAGTCATCATTTTTCGGGCATGTGATGAGGAGGGAGGTTTAGAACACATTGTGACAACCGGTACAATCAAGGGTAGACGAGACAGGGAAGACAGAGAGAGAAAATGTTGGATGGCCTGACTTCATGGCACGGTAGACTGTCAACATCTGAGTTGATAGCAAACACCAACGACAGAGATTTGTGGAGATCCATGATCGCCTCCGCCAGCCGGCACGGCACCTGATAATGATTGCTATTTAACCTTTTTATTCTAATAGGTTGTCCAGTTTTCTTCAAATTAATATATGATAAGATATATATGTTTGTTTATTTATTGATGAGTAGTTATGATTAAAAAGAAATAGCCCATGGCCTTTTTTGCCTACCTTAAATTAACTGCGTACAACTGAGGAAATAACTGCGCTTGGAAAGAGTTAACGAAATTGTACAAATGTCTTGTAAACTGTTTTTTTCTGACTTTTGTATCTTATTAATTTCCCCTAAATATTTCAGCAACTTTGATCCAATCCAACATTTTTATTTCAATTTTCTACTGTATTTTCCCCATAAATTATAGTTATACCCCCAACATATTTAAAAATAAATTATATATCCATCGACAACTTGTTATTTATTCCAATATTACATAATTTACCCGTTTTTCATGTGGAAGAGGTTCATTTTAAACAGGGAAAGATTATCAAGTGGTAGTTAACAAAGCTAGACCATGTTTAACAAATTGTCTATCTATTACACATAAATTACAGTGACTCATGCAAAAACACTCACTGTTTGGTATGTTATACTAATAGTAGACTTCTTAAAATGTCCCAATTTGTAAAAATGTATGCTTGAATTAAATGTCACAACTAGAGATAGTTTGATAACATTTGACAACAATTATCTTACCCTATTCTATGGAAAATTGCGATTTTATGAACATTCCATTTTTGCCTGATGGAAGCACACACTTCTAGCAATTTTTTCTTTGCCATTGGAATGTAAGCTTCATATTCCAACCTCAAGACCTGATTGCCATTAAAATTGTCCCTTGTTGTACCTTAAAATGGACAAAACAATATTTTTGTAATGTTGAATTACACGAAGCAGGACTTTTTGGCGCCGCCGTTTTGGCGCAGAGCCATTTTGGCGCCATTTAAAAATAATTTCATATTTAACTTAACGTTTTTAAATAACTGTTTTCAATAAATTATAAATTTTTAATAAATCCAATGCAATATATATATTAATTAAAAACGTTTAACGAATACTGTTAAATATTTTACTTTTAGCCAATGCAAATAATCAACTTATAAAACTTGAATAAAGTTTAATGAATCTTGTCCAATATTTTACCTTTAATAAGTTTTCCGAAAGTCTGTGTTTTTAATCCATCAAAAAATTATGCGCAAGTGACAGGATTTCTGACATTTGCGATGGACAAGATGTGACACGCATATAACACCAAATACTATTACGTAAGTAAACAGGTCAAGCTATTAACATTTGGAAGGGGCAGGATTTCTGACATTTGCGATGGACAAGATGTGACACTCAGTCGGTCAGCGTATCAATTTTCGATCATCTCAAATGAAACGGCTGATGATATAATTCAGACACCTGGCATTTGTTCCAATAAACGCTGATGTATAAGTATATTGTTTCATTAGAGTTAATATACATGTACACTAAAAATTAAAATAATATTAAGGTTATTGAAATGTATTGAGGAATCTGTGCGCCAAAACGTCACGTGCCGTGAATTACATTATATTTGCTTTGGAAAATAAAATAATTTTTTCTTGCATTGGAATGAATAAATAAATAACGAATTTAGTTATGTTTAAAAATACAAGCAAACATGCGCATCCTAAATTATAATTGAAATAGTCAGCAATTTTTTTAAAAACTTCATTAATTGAATATTCTGCACCACAGAGTATAAGCTTTGGAAGACTTTATCTTGCACTAGTTAATTTCTTTATAATAATAATAATTCCTCTCGACGTATACATTACATAGGGCCTGCAAGTAATTTCTCCATATCGCTCTATCCTAGGCAACTCGCTCAATCTCA
Organism: Arion vulgaris; assembly: GCA_020796225.1. NCBI lineage: Eukaryota > Metazoa > Mollusca > Gastropoda > Stylommatophora > Arionidae > Arion > Arion vulgaris. The sequence continues at coordinate 24,131,458 of CM036753.1, forward strand.
TCCATGGAATTGAGACCGATATTTCCTGCCTCTCTCAGCAAAGTTCGTTTCAGTTCATTTCTTTGCATAAAGTAAAAAAAATTTATAGGAATCAGAATGAGACACCCGTGCAGAGAAGATAGTGTAATCAATTTAACAATACTATTTTTTCAATATCCTGAAACCACCTTTACATGAGGGAGGACTTAAAATTGTTTGCCTCCAATGTTATATTTTTAGTAACATAGGACATATCTGGATAAATCAAATTCTCTTCAGTCACATGGCTCCTCTCCTCCACCATTGTTCACAAAGATGTTAACATTTTCCCACCCAGTACACATCAAAATGAAGGAGTGTTCAGGCGCACAGCACAAAAAGCATGCTGTTATTTTAAAAAGTGGAACAAGTTTCTGCAATAATAAATGATATTGGAACAAGAAATGATACATTTCCTCAACAAGACAACACCAGGCTTCACACAAGTGCAGCAACAAGGGATGCAATTCAACACTTGAACTTTTCAGCGCTCACACATCCAACTTATAGCCTAAACCTGGCCTCTAGTGATTTCCACATGTCTCCAAAACTAAAGGACCACTTGAAGGGTCACTTCAGCTGTGATGAAGAGGCAAAGTCTGATGTGAGAGAAATGGTTTCAAAAACAAAACGTTTTCTTTATGGAAAGGTTTAAAAAAACTTGTGTACATTGCAAAAATGTATTGACTTGCCAGGTGATTTTGTAGACAAGTCATTGTGCAACTTTGATACTGAATCGTGTAGGTATATTTCTTTTCATATTTCAATTAAAATATCTTTTCCTGTTAATTTTTTTATTAAAATAGAAGCAAACATTTTCAGCCCGTTCTTGTATCTTTCATCATGATATGTATACATACTCACCAATAAAAACTGAAACTGCACCACAAGATGGGGAGGACACCATATCTGATATCTCATCTACGCTAAGCTTTCCATCCACAATGTCTACAAAATCCATTGTTTTACTGTTAAAATTAGACAACAAAAATAAAACCATAACTAAAATGTCTTCCTACCAGCAATTCAGTACTAAATTCCTACTCTAAGACATACATGGTATTATCATTCTTATAACATTATAAATGTGTAATTAAATGTCTACAACTAATTTTAATATTTTTTTGTGGGTGTTTGAATGTGAATGAGTCATGGGACAAGTAGCGTTTAGGAAAAAAAACCACAACAAACATATATCAGTATATAAAGACAAGCCAAAGATTACTAATACAGGTATAAAGGACTTACATTTAACAGAAGTACAAGGTTCCTTCACTTAAGGGGTATCTCTAGTAGGAATTTGAATTTTGGTCAAATATAGTGATTTTTCACACAAGAAGTTCATTTTTTAAAAGTTTTACTTTCAGAGAATCAAAATTACATTTAAAGAATTATGTTCTTTTAAGCATATTAGCATTTCAGTTATCAGAGGACTATCATCATAGCACTCCTGAAATGTCCATAGGTGCTCCGATATCTGCAAATCCAGCAGCGGCCAGCGGTCCAACATGCCAGTTCGATGTTGATTAAAAATCTCTTTGCATATTTAGTATGTCGTTCTTCTCAGGCTGCACCAATATTGACACCCATCTCTCTCAATTTGGTCAGCGAGTGGGATTCACAGCCCTGAAATTCCTCTGTTAGGAAAGACTCTCAATGAAGGAAAAATGTCATTTCGATTCATGGCAGCTCCCTCTGATATTGTAGCCAAGCTGGCCAATCTATCAGCTCGTTCATTACCCCTAACTCCTGCGTGCCCAGGGACAAAAATGAAGGTGATTTCTCTGATCATTGTTCGTACTAGTACCTCCACCCAGTTGCGTCTCACCATTCCTGATTCTACTTTACGAATCATGCTCACGGAGTCACCGAGTATGAAAACACGAGAGTTGTGAGATGCCAACCATTTCACCGCCTCCGTAACCGCCTGAACCTCCATTGTCAAACTACTTGTGGTTGTTGCGTAGGCCCCACTTTTCTCACTTATTTTTCACCCTGAGCGTGTTGGAAAAGCCCACACACTACGCTGTTGGTGAATGACTGAACCATCGGTATAAATAACCACATCTGTGTCATTGATGTTGTCATTCAAGAGGGCCTCAACCTCCACGTGATGGATTATTTTGTTTGCAGTTTTTCTTAATAGATGTAATAACTGTGAAAGCAGTCTGAAAATGAGGTGGCAAAGCAATCCATTCCTCTCCTAGTTCAATTCCGGAAGGATCACATATTTTCCTACGAGTACCTTCCACCTATATTAACATTTACAAATTTATAATAAAAACTTCACCCCGTCCCTCTCCCATGTTTTATAGTTGATATAATTTTGTGAAAAGAATGAAAACAGACAATAAATAGCAATGTCTGACAGGTAGCAACAGTGATTTCAGAATATTATAATAGGACATGTTATATATTGATGTAAATGTTGTTCCAAATAAAGACGTTCAAAAACTAGGACTAGTAATAACAAAATGTTCAGGTTCTGTAGTCATACCTCTTAAACTAACCACCACTTATAGGTGGGATGACAGCAATTTCATCACCTGGCTTGAGGGTAACTTCTGTATCGTCTGCTAAATATTCTTGATTCAGGGCCAGCACAACACTTTTCGCAATCAGTTGAAGACTAGTTTAGAAAAACAATGGAAACAGAAATAAAATGTTTAAAATCTCTCTATTTCTAATAATAAAGAAATTTATCTACTACTAATCGCCCGAGTGGTTACCGGGCCCCAAATTTGGGGTGTACAGAATAGAACCACTGTTACCTGCCATGCATGTCGTAAGAGGCGACTAAGGAGGTTTGGCTGAAATTTGGATGCACATGTCCTAAACGTGTAGAAGTCTATGCGTTCAGGGGCCTACCAAACCAATGTGCAACGTATACACGTTCTTGTAAAGATCGAACATATCACAAAGAGTGATTAAAATTGGTCGTAAGAACGAACGCAAAGAAGAAGAAGAATCTACTACTAATAAGACTTCTATTATACTACACTTCAAGTTGACAAAAATAAAAATGTTCATTACAGTGCAAAAATAACCCAAAAGGTCTAAATATAAAGGATTGACTTCAAGTCACTGGGTTTCCTCATATGACTCCATCCATGTCAGCAGAAATGCCAACTGTGTTCCACAAACTCCGTAGCTCCAGCGACAATCCGAGGGATCTCACACAAAAATTTCACATGTGGCTTGGTCCGGATTTGAACCCACAAACTTCAGAACAACAGGGAAACGTCTAAACCACTTCGCCATAGAAACCACAAATTTTCTGGATGATGTTATGACGAAGAGGATGTTATTAAATTAGTCTGTACTCTTGACAAGCTGTAGATGGAGGAGAATGGATACTTGCATCAGAGGACATGATTACATATACCAAGGCTGTCATACACTTGGATGCTGCTGTAGGAAATGGGTCACGGTCGTCACCAATATTGAGACTCCAAGTGATATCAATATATAAACTTATAGATCCACTGTGAGATGTGGATCCAGATTAGAGTGGACTTATTCAGCACAAAGAAACTGGTAGACAATTAATGAGAACTGTGCCGCCTTCGAAACTGCAACATAAAACATGACTATGGAGATCATCGATGTCTCCAGTTCTCTCTTGCATGGATTAACAACAATGTCATTATGATATCGGACTCCATGAATATGCTTCAAAAGAATGTCTGAAAGTCTTCGAGAGAAATCGGTAGACAGCATTTAGCTGTGATATATCAAGACCCTGACTTTACTGTACACACCTGGACATGCTGAAGTTCGGGCAACGAACATTCTGACTGGTTTGCAAATAATACTACTATTCAAACTGGCAAAACTATGGACTGAGGTGATGTGCAGTACGCACTGACTTTTGGGATATGGGTGAGTCTTGAACGATTGTGAGAATTAAGTCTAGGCAGGACAGTGTTCTCTTCATGGTAAAGAAAGAAGACATAATAATAAACTTCTCATGGGAATGGTGCGCAGGTGGAATTTGGGATGGCTGTTGCAGTGGAAATGGAGCAGCATGAGAATGCCTAATGTGCCTTAATGCTAATCGTATAACATAATATACCAGTGTCAAGAATGAGTGAGCTGACAATATAATTATACTGAATTGAATATATGTGATGTATGCTTAACATACAAGAATATACATTTAACAGCAATCTTTCCTTCACAAATGTATGTATCTTTTCAATCTGCATGAACTGAAACCAAAACACACTGTTTCTCTTACTTTGGAAACTCACTGACTATGTGTTTCAGAATGTGTTTGCCTGTGGTCTTTTGTGGTAGATGAAGCCTGGTTTGCTTGTGACCAACTAATTCTCTACTATTGGCAAAAAATAGAAGATCTATCTGAAAAAGAAGATTTATTACTTTAGGGTAACATGTATTTGATCTGTTTGTCCTGTATGATGAAAACATAGGTCTTGTAAGAAATCTCGGTCAGAGGATATAACAAATGATGTTTTTGGTATATCATCAGGGCAAGAATCTGGAACAGGTTGTGGTAGAACGTCAGTAAGAACTCGACCACATATTAGGTGGTGTGGGAAAGCAGGGTCCGGTCAACCAGATCACGGCTGCAATGACATGGCTCTCTCTGAAAAACTGTAAAGTCAATGCTCCAACACCAATTGTGATCTTGTGTTCAGAAGGGGTAGCTAGTTCTCAGGCAGTGAAATACCTAGGGCCGTGGCTTGATCGAAGTCCTGCCTTTACAGAGCATACAGACTATGTACGAGGCGTGTTCAAATGAAAACAGGACTTGTGGATTTATTTTAAAAGTATCATACGCAAATTAACAATTTCAACGGAATTAAACAAAGCAACCACTTGTGAATAAGAATGCACCTGGGTTCATCAGAAAAATCTCTGTATGCATTTAGGCAAGCATCCCACTATTTAGGTAGACGTTGAATGCCGTCCGAGAAAAAGGTGCGTGGCTGCTCACTGAACCATGTGGTCACCGCTGTCTTCACGTCTGCGTCACTGTTGAATCGCTGTCCCTTTAGTGCTTTCTTCAACGGTCCGAACAAATGGAAATCACACGGGACAAATCGGGACTATAGGCTGGGTGATGAAGAACTTCCCAATTCTTCTTTGCCAATGTTTCCTGCACAATTTTTGCGAAGTGCGGACGAGCGTTGTCATGGAGAAGAATCACACCTTGAGAAAGCTTGCCTGGTCGCTAGCCTTGATGGCCTTATGCAGCTTGTCTAAAGTGTCTTTATAATTGGCGGCATTGATGTTGACACCAGGTTCCTTAAAATCGGCCAACAAAAGCCCTTCATGGTAAAAAAATGCGGTCACCATAATCTTCCCAGCAGAAACCTGTGTCTTGAATGTTTTGGGTAACCTGGATGTTTCCATTGCATGCTGTCAATTTTGCTGCTCGGTTCATAGTGGTGGCACCACGATTCATCACCTGCCACAATGCTCAACAGAAATGCATCACCCTCTGTCCTGTAACGCATCAAGTGGTTCAAACTCCACCCCATCCGTTCTTCCTTATGGTGGTCAGTCAACATCCGGGGGACCCACTGTGAACACACCTTCCGATAGTTCAATTTCTTCCGAACAACCATGTGGGCTGTCCCAATTGACATATGGAATTCTGCAAGCGAACGAATGCTCCAGCGACGGTCAGTCAGTACTGCTTTATCAAGCAAGGCTATGGCTTCTTCTGTTGCAACAATATGCGCCTGACCTGGCCGTGCAAGATCTGCTGTTAACTCACATCCATCTTTAAACATACGCGCCCATTCCATCACTCTTGTCCTCGACAAACATTTGTCATCATATGCTGCCTTATTCCTCTTGTATGGATAAAAGTTATAAAGGGCCTGCAAGCAATTTCTCCATACTGTTCTATTTTTGGTAACTCGTTCAGTCTCTTCTATGGAATTGAGTCAAATCGATTCGGATGATTTCTAAGAAATCCAGCTTTGCGAAAAGTGCCAAAGCACTGATCCAAGACGACCCGGTCCTAGCCAACTGCAAACCAAGACTTGTACCAGCAGCCGACAAGAAGCTGCCATGGGAGACCAAGATGCCAGAGCTAAGAGAATCAATTCCAGCATTAAAAAAAAAGGGCCGCAAGCACACTGCAAAAGGAGAGCGACTATAGAAGAATTCATAGCGACAGGGTACCCTGAGAGACCGTGGACACACATGTACACCGACGGATCGGCAAAGAACGTGATTAGCGTTGCAGGAGGAATAATGCTTAAACTCCCACGAAAAGTGAAGGTCACGTAGTCGATAGCCACAGGAAAGTACTCAAACAACTACCAAGCAGAGGCACTAAGAATAGTCGCCGAAATGACCCTTGAGAGAAGAAGCGTTGCACACAACAAAGTAGTGGTATTCACGGACGCTCTGTCGGCCATCAAAGCACTAAAAAGCTCAACCAGCGCAGAGCTAAAAACGATCCTCTGAGTATTAACAAACTCATTCAAACGCAGTCATACAGTGGATCCCATCACACTGCAATATAAGGGAAAACGAAAAGGCAGACAGGCTAGCAAAGGCAGGGGGCTACTGCCGCAGACTGTTTATGAAATCAGCTAGGAGGAGGCTAAAACAACCATAGGATGGCGATATAGAGAGAAGTAGTTGCAAGACCACCATCAACACAGCGCCAAAGATTGTTACTAAGGTCTGTCCTGTAGCAAACAAGTTTTTATTTCCGCCTAAGTACCGCCATAACAGACCCGGTACCACCTGTACAACTAATTTTAAATTGGCACAACTAGCCTGTGCCCTTGCGAGAAGGCGGACATGATGGCAGAGCACCTACTGCAAGACTGCCCAATGCTAGCAGGCCTGAGAAACGAAACCTGGCCGGAAAATACCGAACTAAATGAGAAGCTGTACGGAGGGACGGAGTCCCTAAAAACAACAGCAGAATTTATGTGAAAATCTGGTACATCAGTCTAAACGGTGACCGCGAGAGATGATTTATGAGAACTGGTCTGAGGATGATGTTCTTATTTACACAGATGGGTCTGTTGTTCAACACATGAAGAGCTCATAGGTTTTTGCTGCTCGGGTCAGAGAGAGTGTTGCAAAGAATGGCAGTGCCAGTTTTGTTATGACTACAAGTAGTCTGAACATGGAGGCTATGGAAGTAACTAAAGTAATGGCTTTAGTGGAATCACATACTTTTTACTCCTGTATGCTTTCTCAGTGACTCAAAGTGTATGCTCATAAAGATTGCGATATGCTGGAAGGTAGAAGTTAGAGAGCTACTAACACGCAGGTGTTAAATTAAGAAAGACAAATGAACAATGAAAGTATGATATTATGAATGCCTAAGATAGCAAACAGGGAGTGATTCAATGAGGTTGAATATGCAACCATAACCAAGATGCAAGAAAATCAAATCAAACGGGATGTAGTTAGACAAAAATACTATGCAATATTTTAAAAAAATAACTAGGTCGTTACATGCTTGGTAGTGACATTCTGTGGATGAGATCGGAGCACGTATAACTACACTTAACTTGTTCAATGATAATGATGTGCAGTGATTGGGTGATCAGTCATGGGGTGATGATAATTTGTCGACAAAACTAAACATTTGAGAAATGCTAACACAAAACCTTAAACGTCTCTGAATGCAATAATATATAATCTTACTCTTCGCAAAATATGTAAACTATTATACCAGTAGTCTTCTTGTGAGATTTCTCCAGTTCCAGAACAGCTGACTCACCGTGGGATATCATATGCTAGCAGCCGTGGTGTCTAGTGTCTGACCTTGCCAACACGCTCCTGTAAACTAAATATAGAATGCTCTTATCTTAATTGCCTATCAGAATATTTTTTTTAATTCTACAACAGACTCAATTCAATATCGTTGTTACCGTTGTAAGTAAAAACAGATATATTGTAATTACCTGTTCGCAGAATAAACACTATACTTACCAAAACAACTTCCCCCATGACATTTGCACTAAAGAGGTCAGGTCTGCCAGATTTTTACCATAGCGATGCAAGGTGTGCTACTTGGGCTATATTTCATAAACATTTACCATAGTGTTAAAAACGACAGCACACACATTGTAATAGAAATCTGATTATTATTTTATCAGCGTTTTTAAAAAAACATCACCGTAAAAATATTTCTTTAAGAAAGTTTTAAAAAGTAGGATTAAACAACATAAATCGCAGAAGGAAGACATAAGCAGTAGACCTTAATCTGGAAAATAGCCAACATTATTTGCACGTCTGGTCAAAATTGACTAAGTTGTTTTCGCGCGAGTTTAACATTTTGAAAAAAAAACCGTTTAGTAGTTGTTCATTCACACAGAGCATGCGACGTTAGTATTTAGTACTAGTATATAGACTACTGTATTAGATGCAATGTTCACAAATGCACCTTATATTAACAACTCCTATGGCACTGCGTGTACTAATCAAACTGGCATGTGACTTGCTTCTCTTCCATCGTTACACAGACCTTTAACCGGAAGCTTGTCTCAAAACACAAACATAGAACCGCCAAGAGCGATATAAACTTGCGAATTCTTACATATTATCATAATCTATAAAAGCTTATGACATTTGTATAGTTGTCAAGATGCAAGTGTTAATAAATATGTGTTTACCTATTCAAATTGTTTAAAGTAACACTTAAACTCTAGACAGAAGACATTGGTACAAAACGTTGAATTCAAGCCTACAAATATTTGTGTACGCAGATCAAGACCATCAAGTAGTACTGTTTGTTTTTTGTCAGCAAATGAGAAACAAGAAGAAATGTATGAAGTTGATACACTACGAAGTTAATTTGTTTTGCCTCTGAACAGATTTTTGCGAACGCTAAAAGTAGTGTACACATTAATTAGATAAAGTAAAATATATTTAAATAGGATTAAAATATAACATGTTAAATTAAAGACAGAAAATGTATTTACACTTCATTTTGACTTCATTGGCAAATATATATTTTGCAGTGTTACCTATACAGGAAAAATATAAGTATGCATTAAATATTTTAATTGGGAAACACATTTTAGTGATGAGGAAGAGTTAATATTCAGTTCATAAACCATTATGAAAGCCTGCTTGGAAGTGGTTGGTTCGAACACCAGTATGGGTTCTCACTCTAATGTTCTAAATCATTTCACATTGGTAACCAGTCTAGCTCTAGCCAATCTTATATATATCATTTAACCCTTAAGTTGGAAGTGTGTTAGTAAGTGCCAGAGTATGCTCCAGATGATTCTGTTTATTGCATTACTAGGTCTCCACTTTTTCAGTGATCTTCCACCAGTACTGTTGAGGATCCAGTAGGAAATGTATATCTGGGGTGTAGGACAAGAACATAACTCAGAAATCTTTCATAGGACTTCATAGAAATCAATATGGGGGAACTTACACGCCGCCCTTTTTTTTCTTATTGTGGCTAGTTGGCTCCACAGGGAAGAATATGAGTTGGTCCTCATGCTCAACACTTCAGCATAACTTCCAGAACTGTGTAAAACACACAATACCCAATCCAGAAGAAAGTGTATCATTAAGCAATATCAAATAGCTGACCTTCATCATTTAGTCTGGTCTCAATCAAGGCAGCTATGTCACCATAGCACGCCAATTCTCTAGCCACAAGTTCAGTCCCTCTCTTCTGTCTTTCTACCTTACAGGAGTCAAGTAGTGTGCACAACTTACATATATCGAAGGTGCAATCCTTCATATTTTTCTTCACTTTTGTTGAACTGCCTGGGGTTGTAGGCTGTAGGTTATGTTATAATAAGGCAGAGTTGTACTATTCTTCCCCCTCACTATCTCATCCTAATCTGTTTGAAACCAATAAAAGGACATAGTTGAAATATTGCAGTCTCACCGTGATCCCTGTCTTCCCATGGTTGGTCAGCATTCTACCCGTTAAACCAGCTGGTGACTTCATCTGTGTAATCCACTACTGAGACTGGTCTGTACATGCCTGGATAGACAAGCCCAGTCTCATAATGGCTTCAGTTGTATAAACTGTATGGAAGGAAGCGATCATGGTACCCGTCCTAAAGCCAGGCAAATATAAACTCGATCCGGCAAGTTACAGCCTCCTTAGCTGCACGGGCAAACTCATGGAACACATGATGAACAAACGGCTATCATGGCACTTGGGGAGCAAAGGGCTTCCTATGGAGCAACAGGAGGCTTTGAAGTACCGAAGATCAGGTAACCTATATCACCCAGGAAATCGAGGATGGTTTCCAAGAAAAGAAGCAAACACTGGCAGTTATGGTAGACATGAAGAAGGCGTTCAACACAGTCTGGAAAGAGGGGCTGAAACAGCTAACCCTCGGTATAAAGGGAAGAATGTATAACTGCTTGATAAATACCTAGAGAACAGAACAGCAAGGGTTCAAGTTCAGGGGTACACAAGCATGAAGGCCACACTAGAGCAAGGAGTCCCCAAGGAGGAGTGCTCTCACCAACTCTCTTTCTAATCTTTGTCAACGACCTAGCAACATGCCTACCAAAGCAAGGACACTCAACCATGTATGCTGGTAATCTGGGTGAGAGAGGAGTCAATGCCCATAGCAACAAATCGACTGCAAGACACACCAAGTTGGAAATCTGGTCAGAAAAGTGGAGCATGAATATTAACGCTTCTAAAACCACTTAAACTGTGTTCTCGCAGAACAATCAAAATCACAAAATTAAGCTTAAAAGGGAGTCACATTAGACCTAAGGCTGACATGATGCCCCCAGATAGAAAATGCTACATTAAAGGCTAGACAGAGGCTCAGTATGATGCGAAAACTTGCAGGCTCCTCGTGGGGAGCAAACAGCATAATCCTTAAAATGCTCTACTCTGGAAGAGTATGACCGGCCCTGGAGTACGGCATTGCAGCATGGAGTAGTGCATCCAACAAACAATTCGCCAAAGCAAATAGCAGTCAAAACCAAGCAGCACGCATTATCACAGGAGCCATGAAGTCCACGCCCATCAAGGCGCTGGAAACAATCACAGCCTCCAATCAATGGCAGAGACAGGAACGTTTTGATATTGGCGGAAAAATTGAAACGGCTTAACTCCAACCCTATGCACGTCAGAATGAATGGACTAGGAAGGGGCAGAATAAAGAGAACCAGCTTCGTAAAAAGTGCCATAGCACTGACCAAAAACCACCGATAAGAGCATGCCGTGGGAGACCAAATTGCCAGAATTAAGGGAATCAATCCCAAAAATACTAAAAAAAACAGGCAGCAAGAGAACTGCGAAAGAAGAGCGATCACAGAAAAATACATAGTGACCGAGAATGCGTGGGCACACATATATACAGATGAATCTACAAAAAACGCAATCAGCGAGGCGGAGGAGGAATAGTGCTTAAACTCTCAAAGAAAGTGACGGGTCACGAAGATGATTGCCACAGGTGAGTGCTCGAACAACTACCGGGCAGAGGCAATAAGAACAGCGACTGAAATGATCCTAGAGAGAAGAGGTGCCTCACTCAACAAAGTTGTGATATTCACAGATGCTCTCTTGGTCATCACAGCACTAAAAAGTGCAGGCAAAATAGAGCTCAGTGAGCTGAAAGCAATCCTTGGTGTACTATTGAACTCATTTAAATGCACTGTCATTCAGTGGATACCATCACACTGCAATAATATATGCGGAAATGGACAAGCTAGAGAAAGAAGGAAGGTGACAACCGCAGACTGATCACGAGGTCAGCTATGAGGAGGCCAGATAAACCATCGGTTGTCAGTATAAAAAATAATGATCGAAAGACCACCCAAAACACAGCAGCAGGGATGGATATTATGGTCTATCCCGTAACGAACAAGTTGCTATATTCCGCCTGCATACTGGCCATAACAGGCTTCGGGCCCACATGTTCAACAAATTCAAAATTGGCACAACTAGCCTGTGCCACTGCGAAAAGGCGGACATGATGGCAGAGCACATACTGCAAGACTGCCAGTTGTTAGCAGGCCAGAGAAGCGAAACCTAGCCCGTTAACACAGAGCTTTGAGAGAAGCTTACGGAGAGACAAAGTCCCTAAAAACAACAGTGCAATTCATGATAAAATTTGGTTCATCGGTCTAGGCGGGGATACGGAGAGAGAGAGAGTATAATCTGTCATTTTAAAAATCTCAAATCAAGATGTTGTGCAAGAGTAATGGTCACTTTTCATGTAGCTATGAGCAACATGTGAAAATTTGGTTGCAAGTGGGCCATATCATTAGGGAGCTTCTTCTACAGAAAGCACATTATCCTTCACCACAGGTGATGTTGATAACTGATTTTATAGCATCACAAATAAGTCGCTCATGATGGGTCAAGTAGAATGATGCACATTACACTTTTACTTTGGGGTCGTTGTCAGTCCACATCTGATGTAAAGCTTCCATAGACAACATACTGCTATAAATTGCCGACAGCTTGTTCTTTGTTTTTCATGTACCTTGATACAACCAACAGTGTATCAGAAAATATGAACTTAAACTCGCCATCTTCATTCACTTCTAGTTTTGAGCTGTGTCACTGCAATTAGACTAAGCAAGCAGGGATCAAATAGGAAGGGCACAAAATGTGCTTAAAGTGCATGTGCCTGGTCAAAAGACGAAGATATTATAGTTTCCTCTAAAATGAAACACAAATGCCCTTTTCAGAGCAAGCGAAGAATAAGAAATGAAAAGTTTAATTTGTCATCATTTTACTTAAAACTGGTGATTAATGTACATATAGTGCAGGTTTATGTTTTTCTTTTATTCTACAGATTGTGATTTTGCAAACTAAACTATAAACCTTTAAGATCAACTTCTGCAGATCTGGATTACGTATAACAATAATAATGAAGGAATATACGTTTGAAGAATACACCATCATAGTTCTTTCATAAGAGAGAAAAAGTAATTGCTAGCGAAATTGGTTCTGGATGCTGGGTCATTAAAACTTGTTGTATTAAGTTTTCAATAAGACTTGATAAATGGAAGCTGATGATGGCAGTGCGGCAAACACAGAAAGCACTCAGATGGATGAAGAGGTGTTTACGCCCTTTACATTCCTGTCCTATCAGATACTTATAGAACGAGACCACTATCTAAAGGACATTGAAACTAAACGTGCTAAGCATGCACAAGAAGCTCACTTAGTTGATGGAGAGCTTAAATTTGGTGCTCGGAATGATGAAGACAGGTTGCCACCAGAGAATCCAGACCTGAAAGATGGATCTCTGTTTACAAAAACATATGGCAGATTTCCTCCAAATTTACTTGGTACCCCAATTGAGGAATTGGATCCTGGTGTGAGAGAAAAGGTGAGTTATCTTCAGTATCTACTTATCATGCTTAAAGCTCTCTTTAGCCTGTTACGACCTTGGCGTTTAGGCAGCAACAAACGTACACCATTCTTCCCTGTTCATGGCCTTCCTCTGTATTGTGTTCCAGCTATGATTCATTTCCTTCAGCTCTTGCTCTATCGTTCTCATGTGAGTCAAAATGACTGGTAGCCCTTCATGCCCGTAGATAGGTTGTATGTTTGTTGTTGTTTCAGTAACTTTAATTTTTTTAAAGGATGGGATCGTTAGTCCCAAGCCCAACCTGGAGACCATTCTTCGTCTGTCCCCTCTTCAGCGACTTACGGCTTGGGTAACCCTTCCGGAGACATAAGTTCCGCCGTCCTAGCTCACTGTATCATTTGAGCACGCAAGCCTCCCCACCACTACAAGGTAATGGCCTCATGGGGAGGATGCTTAAAGCACTTATGTATTATTACCGTTCAATAGTATAGTCACTAAGACAGATCTGCGAACAAACAATTGAATACAATCAAAGTAAGCAACTTATATTTATAGACCAAGAAAAGGCATTTGATAGAGTAAACAGGTGCAAACTATGAAAGATCCTTGAAGAATATGGCGTCCAGGGACAACTATTAGGTAATATCATGGCCTTCTATCAAGATAGCCAGAGTACAGTAAGAACAACAGAAGGAATGACCGACTGGTTCTCCATTACATCAGGTGTTAGACAAGGTTGTGTCCTCTCACCACTACTCTTTATTACATATATGGATAAAATAACTCAAGTCAAATTCAGATAATGATGAAATAAATGAACTGCTTCTGTTCTGTGTTCTCCAAAACAGAAGTCATGACAATAAGTAGGTCAACAGGTTAACTAAATATACATGTGAATAATGTCAAAATACAACAGACTCCAGAATTCAAATATCTCGGAGTATATTCACAGCAGATGGAAAGATGGACAGAGAAATCAAGATTAGATGCCAGAAGGCAAATGCAGTGACATACCAACTGTCACCACTATTAAAACATCCAAGCATTAACATGGCAGTCAAACGACAACTGATAAACTGCATATTTATTCCAACTCTGCTATCAGTGCCAAACATGGCCCCTGACTAAGACACAAGAAAGAAAGATTACAACATGTGAGATGTCTACTGAAAAGCTGTCAACGTTACAAGGCGAGATAGAGTGAGAAACGAGAATATCAGAAGCATCGTTGGTACTAAACCATGCATACAGTACATCGAGAAGCAAAGAATTAAGTGGTTCGGCCATTAATAAGAATGGAACCACATTTACTACCATCACATGCCTACAATAATCGACACACAAGGCGCAGAGCACAAGGCAGGCCAAGAACACGATGGATAGATAACATCTCAGAGTCCCTGTGAAAGCATGGACTGACAACATCAAGCGCAACACACCTGGCACAAGATAGAAAACTAACTCTCCCCACGGCGCTTCCTGGCAAATGTGGTTAAGATAAGATAACATAAGAATGAACTGCTTTTTGCAGATGATCAGTGCCTGATACATCAAAATGAACAAGATCTACAACATCATATTGACACCTTGAACAAAAATTGTATAAATCATGACATGAAAATCAACAACACTAAAACAGAAATAATGAATATGGGAAGAAAACAATAATCTAGACATCCATGTCAATGACACTACGATAAACCAAGTGAAAGAATTCAAATACTTAGGAAGCATATTCACGGAAGACTAGATATAGAGATAGAGGCTAGAGTGCAAAAAGCAAATGCTGTAACCTAACAGCTAGCCCCATTGTTAAGGCAGCCAAAAATTTCACAGGCAGCTAAGTAACATGATCAACAGCATTTTATACCTACTTTGTGTTACCAGAGCCAAACATGGACATTGAGCAAAGCACAGTCGCAAAAATAACTACATGTGAAATGCGTTGCCTGCGAAAAGTTACCAACAACACAAGAAAAGACAGAATCACCAACATCAGCATAAGAAAGAAAGTTGGCACAAAACCGTGCTTGAATTACATAGAGAAACAAAGAATGAAGTCATTTGGCCACTTAATAAGATCAATTATGTAGGGAGATAGAAACAGAGAGTAAATGAAGTTAGCATAAAAACACTGATTGAACTTGCATTTTTAGACAGTAAAACATTGCATTAAAAAAGCTAGGTGAAACATTACACTGACAAAGAGAAGGAATATAAAAATGACTTAGGTTACATATTAACATTGTAGAATCACTAGCCGAGATGAAATGGTTAGACTCATTATTTTTTAAAAACACATAAATTGCTGAAAAGTTCTCTTGAGCATCCTACAACTAACAGTTATTACTTCTACAAAACCTTTATTACTTCTACAAAACCTTACAGTTCCCAGTGAAGTATAGAGCTGCAAGACAAGGATTACTCAGTACAAGTCATCCATGAGAGGAGAACTTTAGCCTGAAAGTAGGCTTCAAGTAATACAGTAAAACAATGACAATCTCCAATGTCATGCTCTGTGAATAAAATCAAGATCATCTAAAGGAGCATCTGCTGAAATATTAAAAGTTTTACTAGGAATTGTGACGCTATAACAAAAAATGCACAATAGGCTGAGGTACCATCTGTTTAACAAGTACAAATAGGCCCTTCTGACATATACACACGTGGCACCAGCAAGGTGACAGAGACACACATACTGCAAGAATGTCCAACATGCACTGAACAGAGATAAAACACATGGCCAATACCCATTTCAGTCCAAGACAAGCTATAAGGAGATGTACATGGACTCTGGTTGATCACTAACAACTTTAGAAGTATACAAATCGATGTCTGAAAACGTTGGAAGAACAAGAAGTGACGCTATAGATTTTGAAAACAGATTTGTTTATCAATTTTTTAAAAAAGGTCCAGTATGTTGCAGAATATGATAGTACACTTATTACTGGGATGTAAGAAACCGCAAAACACATAAAAACACAGTATTGTAGTTTTACAAAATACAATAACAATACACAGCAATGTTTCAACCAAAAGGCCTTTATCAAGCAAACGATACAACAGAAGTAAAGAAATTCACTTCTCACACGACACTCAACATATATAATCAGACAATAAATTCCTAACTGCTCTAAGATTTGGCCAAAATATTGCTGTGTATTGTTTTTGTATTTTGTAAAACTGCAGTACTTTTGTTTTTATGTGTTTCGCCATTACTACATAATTTTACTGCAGTCTTCCCTTATATTGATAAATGTAAGAAACACATGAATATCATAATTTGCACATTAGACATAATTCAAACAATTAAAAGTACTGGTTTTTTTAACCCTTTAGCTGCTAAGGACGTATATATACGTTTTCCCATTCACTTCTAAAGACGCATTAACACGTCTGTTATTATTTCTCCTCTTTGGGCTAAAGACGCGTTAACACGTTATACATTGCTACTGTCACTGCTATAGGCGTACATTCACATTTGTGACCTAGAAACAAATAGTAGCTATTTTTAGCTCAGCCTTCGGAAAGTATGTAGCAGCAAAAGGGTTAAAGCCAATAAACCTATGTGCACATTATGGACTTGACAAATTAAACATTTATGCGCCCGAGTGGTTACCGGGTCCAAATTTGGGGTGTAAAGAATAGAACCACTGTTACCTGCCACGCATGTCGTAAGAGGCGACTAAGGAGGTTTGGCTGAAATCGGATGCACATGTCCTAAACGTGTAGAAATATATGCGTTTAGGGGCCTACCAAACCAATGTGCAACGATACATGTTCTTGGCAAAGATCAAACATATCACAAAGAGTGATTAAAATTGGTCGTAAGAACGAACGCGAAGACGAAGAAACATTTATATTCAGGTCAAAGGATACATTGTAATGTTTTATGTAATAATGAAGGAAGTATGTTATGTATTTATCTGTATATGAATCCATCCTTTTTTTGTTGCAATACATGCATATGTATAGTACTGATGCTAGTCTCAGTGTATGAAATATGGGACAAAGAATTTACTGGGTAATCTTGTTAGTACATTCCTTATTTTCACATTTTCCTGCATAGTTTAACTAGTTTTTTCTAACTTCAGTGCCAATTCTAATAATAAATATCATATTATATCCTGTCACATTGTTGTTGTTTTCATCTTACTATTTTTTTCTTCTTCGAACACTCCTTGTCAACCACTTGTTAAACCACTCTTTCTGATTTGTATGTGATCTGAGCCTAAGAACGATTGTAGATTGTACCAGTTATGTGCCTAAAAGTAGGTCAACACATCCGATTTCTGCTATGCTTTTTATTTATTATGGTAGCTTCCCTAGACCACTACCGTAGTCGCCTCTTACAACATGCCTTATAGGTCACCGTGTTACTATTCTTTGCTTCACTTGCAAGCCCCAGCAACACATGGGTGCATACCGTTATCAATTGCAGACAGCTAGTCCTTTGCTTTTCACATAATTTTATACAACCAACAGAGTATCAGGAAACATGAACTTAAACTGTCGCCATCTTGGTTCACTTCTGGTCATAGAGTGTATCACTACAAATTGACTAAACAAGTAATTACCACAATGTTGTGCCCCAATGAGGCATGGACATTATATAACTGACGCAGAAGAAAACTTAACCACTTCCATACAAGCTGTCTCTGCAGATTGTTCACAGTGAAAAACAGGTCCAAAATTCCATGGATTCCTGATAAATGAATAAAAAAAACAGCTGATGTATGGTAAGCTAGATGGGGGCAAACAATCGGTTGGTATAACAAAACTCTTCAAAGACACTTTAAAAGGCTTTGATATAGACACCAAATGATGGGAAACCCTTGTGACGCTGCAACAAGATGAACTCGCATTGTTAAGAATCATCGTACAGCTGAGCCACAGAGAAAACGAGCTGCAGGAAAAGCAGAGCACACAATACTTACATGTCCAACCCTGATCTTGTATGCCCCATTAGTGGTAGGGGTTGTGTTCCAGGATTAGGCTCTACAACCACCTCCATACACACACTAGAGAGGTGCAACAACACACATCTAGATTGTTGTCGTCTTCGTGTGCAGTTAATGATTATTATACTGCTACCAGATCTTCTTAGAATTTGTTGACCACCAGTTCTGTTCAAGAGTTCTAGTAACAGTCGCTCTATACTTCAAGAAAAAAATAGGGCACTACTTCAAATGGTGTGCTGTCCTATTATACAGTGCTTCAAATATTCTCTAATATAAACAATAGAACTATGTCACTGCTGAATGGAGTCTTCCTTGCCGTGTGAAGCATCTTTTTTAGAGAAACGAGCAACAAATTTTATTGTACCATTTCCTTTTTCTACCCTTTCATATTTAATAATCACACCACCATGTAAAGTTTGTTATACATGCTAGCTGAATTATTCCGTTTTAATGCATTAGAGCTGAATGTAATATAATATATAGATTTGGATTTTAACAAATTTATTTTTTTGAAATTGAAGACCATGTTCCACTTGTTTTCCAGACATTTGTGGTTATAAATTCACGATTTCGGAAGAAATACATCAGCAGGTATACAGCAACCAACTCTCTCTTCATTTTTCCCCCATGGAATCGTGTGCGGAAAATTACACTCTATCTTGCTACTAATCAGTTCTTTGATTTGTTTATTTTCACAACAATTGTTGTCAATTGTATCTTCCTAGCAGCACCGTCACTTAATTTGGCTGAAACAATTGAGTAAGTATTTTGTAAATATATAATTATAGTGTATGGTTTATGTATATGTAACAAAGTATGTTATGCACTTTCACAAATTTGCCACAACTAATTATACAAACGTAGTCAAAAGTCGCCTCTCATTTCCATGTTTGCCTAGGGTCTAGCACATTTTACCACTCCAACATTCTGCCTAAATTGTGTATTATGTTTTTTTTTAAAGTGGATTGTAAATCAGATTTAAATTGCAGGTAAATTAGCCTATTATATTTTATAATATACTTGCTGTACCCTGCGCGAGTTTCTACACCTCCAACAAAAAATTTAATTACGTCCGAGTCGATATACTGCTTCATTGCTACTAATGTCGTGTCCCAGTTGATATACTGCTTCATTGCTACTAATGTCGCGTCCCAGTTGATACACTGCTTCATTGCTACTAATGTCGCATCCCAGTTGATATTTCTCTTATCATGATTCGAAATGATTAGAAATCGTATGAAGAAACAAACCTGGATTGCGTATTTTAACTTCAGCTTGTTTGTAAAATTGCCTTGAAACGATTATTTTATGCTATGAGAGAGATCGAGGTTTCCATAGTTTTAAAACATACGTCATCGAATCTTGTGTATATATTAATGTGTATACCGTAGACTTCCGGAAATGTTCATAGCAAATTGTAAACAAACTTAGAAACTCTCAATAAAATAGGCGTGTTCGGTTTTTAGATTTTTTTCTAAAATTGTCAGCGCTACCTATTTCAAACTATGACAGGTAGCATCCCGACATCAAAACAAACATATCCTGTAAATTTCAGCTAAATCTGTTCAGTAGTTTCTGAGTCTATAGGTAACAAACAAACAGACAAACATCCATTTTTATATATATATTAGTTTTTATAATTAGCTTCTTATATTTTATAATATATTTCATAATTAGTTTTATATTTTATATTATTTAATAGCTTCTTATATTTTATATTATATTTTATAATTAGCTTATTATATTTTATAATATATTGTATAATTAGCTTATTATATTTTATAATATATTGTATAATTAGCTTATTATATTAGTATACATGTATTAGCATCAACTTATAGTCAAATATCAGATAAGTACTTCTTCTTCTTTCACTCTCCAACACCAACTTCGCCCATGTATTACTGGAGCCCACAAGAGGAGCAAAGAATAGTAACACTGCGACCTACAAGGCATGTCATAAGAGACAGCTAAAGTAGGGCTCTATGGAAGCTACCCTAGTAAATAAAAAGCATTGCAGAAGTTGGATGCGCTGGCCTACTTGTAGACGCACAATCACTCAGATCACATACAAATCACAAAGAATGGTTAACAAGTGGTTGATATAGAGCGTGCAAAGAAGAAGAAGAAACACCAACTTGAATATGTTCAAATAAAGCAGTTCTCTGTCTCAAGGTTTTTGGAATCTCCAAAGAGTTTGTCTCTCAGTGGGACTAGTGATTGCCATAGAGTTGTCTCTGCTTCTTTTATAGGACATATTTGTAAAGGACTTTCAGAAATCAATTTTCAGTGCCAGTCAGTCACACTCATCAGAAATTATATTTAGCTTTCTGAAAAGATGGTATCTCAGTCTGTTAGGACCTGTGCCGAGCCTGGCGATTACTACTTGCTCTTTTTTTGTTGAGCTGGTAATATGCATCATTTATCTGGTGCACCAGATTGTCTTTTTCCTACTTCCTCATGTTTTTCTTATGGCAGATTTATTTGCCTCTTCATGAGTTTTGCTTGTATCAAGTTGGGGTCGTTTTGTCTACTCTAGTTGCTAATCTATCTGCGTGACAGCGAGTCCAGTGTTGGCAGACTATTTATATATATATATATATATATATATATATATATATATATATATATATATATATATATATAGTTTCAGCGTTTAGGGTTCTTCTTTTTTATTCTGTCTAACTTTTCTTTCAATAACAAGAATGCTTTCTATCAATTCAAGGAACTGCTGATTTTTAAAGAGAAACAATTAGTTGATTTGAAGTTGTAGTATTGTGGATATCTGTTCCCATGTTTTTTTTATTGTATCCACAAATTGTCTCTGTTTTATATGTCCTCTTCTAAAGTCATTTATTCTCTAGTACATTATGTGATCAGCCATTTTGAATTCATCAGATTGTTTCTCAGCCTTGCTCTCAATTGTCTAAAGGGATGTGATTTTTCAAGTTCTTTAATGAGTGTTAAGTGTATGCCTTCTGGTGTGACTGTCATTGCTTGATTTTACATCTTCTCTATTTTCCAAATATTTGACTTTGCTTCTGTTTTGTGTCCTATGCCATATTCTAGCACTGTCACACTTGTCCAGTACATAGCCTTTTTACTACACTTTCATCTGCTCCCAAGTTGAATATGCAAGTCTTTTTCATGATTTCTGTTCTTAGTCTTTGGTCCACAAAGTTTGCTGTGCACCTGGCTCTGCATACAGCAGAGCTGGGGTCGGCTAGTCATTGTTAGGAAGGGAGAAAAGTGAAAATTAATAGCTTGTTGATGACCTGTAGAATACCCGAGCCTACCAAGTGCGCAGTATACTTACGATCTTGGTGCAAGTCACACAGATCACTAAAATTGGTTAACTTGTTGATAAGAAGGAGTGCAAACACACAAACAAACAACAACAAACTGTTCTGAACATGCATGTGTTGTGAGAGTAGAGAAATATGTTCGGGGTACTGGAGATGGATATGAAAGATGTACATCATTTGGATGTTGCATAGCAATGGCTGACTCTTGTATACATCATGATTGAGGAAATTTTTCAAATTAATAACTGCACTATTTGTACTGGACACCTGTGATGCAGAACAACATTACACAAAACAAAAGCAAAGTCAAATATTTGGAAAATAGGGAAGATTTAAAATCAATCAATGATTTTAACTAGTGAACCATAGGTATCAACTATTATACCCTTCATCATCTGTCTGGGGAGACTGACGCCGGGTCTGCCGGTTTAGCTTGAGGTCAGTTCAACCATCACTGGACTGAATAGTTGTAAAATTAATTCACACATAATTTTGCTCCTTTACAATAACATATCAATAGCAAACTTCATATGTTATGAGGATAAGATTGTAAAATGAAGCAGTAGAATAATGAAACAAATATTTGTGAATCATTTTTTTTTCAGATATGTTTTCTTAGCGATTTACACATTTGAATGTGTTGTCAAAGTTGTGGCTCGTGGATTAATCTTTAACAAAAGTACATACTTACGTGACCCCTGGAATTGGTTAGATTTTATGGTTATAAATACAGCGTAAGTTATTGAAAGTATGTGCATGTGTTTCAACTGACAACTACAATACAGTGGAGAATTTTCAATGAAATGACTTTAGTGTTCAGACTTATGCTGATCTAAAGAGGACTGTTAGTGAAATTGTACATTGGAGAGACATGATCAAATGACTTTATCACCAGCTTTCAGACTGTCTAACCTAGTGTTGTTTATAAAATCATCTCTTTACGGATACTTGCCTGCTGGAAGCTGTGGATCTTCACAATTTTCAGCCCCCGGGGTTTGCAATCAACTCTGTTGTTGACACTCTTCCATGTCATGGCATTAGTCTGTCCAGTATCTTCTCTCTGTCATCCTCTATATTTATTTCCAAAAATTGTTTCCATCTTCACAAGTTTTTCCTCTCCTGTCTTCGCACTAAATGCTCCCAAAAAATGATACTGCTTCCTTCTAGTGTTTGTTAGAAGGTTCCTTTTTTTCATTGACCTTTCTCATTGAATTTCTACATTAGTAATTTTAGCAGCCCATGGACTGTTGCAATTCTTCTGTAAAACTACATCTCAGTGGCCTCCATATTGTTTCTAGTCTATTTGTTTATCGTCAAATATTCTGCATATACAACTGGCTTTAGTTTAGTTTTTAGTTTAGTCGTCGGATCACCATCACTGCACGTCGAACAAATCAGTCCATAAGTGCTCCGATCTCTCCCTCAGTATGTCCATCAGCGTGTGGCTACTAACAACACCGGTTCTTTGTTGGTTTACAATTCTTCTTTGTCTGCCAGCATAGCGTTCTTGTCGAGCTACACCACACCTAACTTTTGAGTTCTTGCAGTCTGGTTAGTGTTGTAGATTCACCGCTATTACGTGAATCATGTACACGTCCTCTCTCCCTTAAGGAATTTATAATATAAGCCTGGTTCATTGCTCGCCCGCTTTGTACAGCAGCCATACCTGCAAGCCTATCCGCACGTTCATTCCCCTTACACCTGCATGCCCTGGCACAAAAATAAAACTGATCTTTGTCAGCTTAGACCTCCCCAGCGACTCCATCCAATGTCTTCTAGCCCATCCTGTTTCAATCTTCCTGAGCTTATGTGTACACAACCTAATTGTGCATATAGAACCTACATACATATACAACCAATTTATGTAGATTGTCATGATTGTCCTTCATTTGCACAGTGATTGCCTGTTAGATGAGGACAATGAAACTGATGTTGAATCTATCCAGAATATTAAGTAACTTGAAATCACATGTACAAGCAGAACTGGATATCTGAGGATCAGATTGAGGAATATGTTTAATCATCTAGCCATGAGAACCATCTGCTTGCATATCCTTGAACATTTGCTGGAGAAGACTGAACACCTCTGAGTTTGGGCTGGAATTCTATGAGATCTGTTTAGTAACTAATAACCAATACTAACTAAGTCTATGTATACAATCCACTTATTTATAAATAATGCAAGTCCAGTATACTTATGAATATATAACACATGTTTGAATATACAGTCCGTTTATACATATACAACCCCCTTATGTATATACAACCCACCGATACACATACAGCCCACTTATACACATACAGCCCACTTATACATATACGCCCACTTATATCATATACCTACTTTACCACTATACTACAATCCACTATATGCATTATACTAGCCCACTAATACATATACAGCACACTATATACATTATACAGTCCACTAATACATATACAGCCCACTTATACATATACAGCCCACTAATACATATATAGCCCACTTATACATATACAGCCAATGTATGGGTGTCCTTTGGTTGTACATATACATCACACTTATAAATATACAGCCCACTTAGACATATACAATCCACCTATGCATATACAACCCACTTATACATCATCTACAACCCTCTTATACATATACAACCCCCCTCCCTTATGCCTGGCGTTTAGGGCAGCAAAAAATACAAAACATTCTTCTCTATTCATGTCCTTCCTCTGTATTGTGTTCCAGCTATGATTCAGTTCTTGCTCTATCGTTCTCCTCCAGGTTGTCTTGGGTCTTCCACGTTTTCGTTTACCCTCTGGAGTCCATCTCAGTGCAGTTTTCGTGTCAGAGACAGTCTCCATGCGCATAACATGCCTGATCCATCTCCAATTTGAGCTTCGGATGCTGGTGCTCATATTCTCTTGCTGACATTGTACAAGCAGTTCTTGGTTAGAGATAGTATTTGGCCAGAACACCTGTAACATTTTTTGTAGACAAGCTGATAACATGTGGAGAGTTTGGACATATCTTGTTCTGTTATTCTCCAGCATTCCGATCCGTATAGCAGAGTTGATAGAACACAGCTGCAGTATATATTAGTCTTGGTTCTAATGCTGTATTGGGCTGATTTCAGACTGTCTGGAGGGTCATGAGCGCACTCAGTCTCCTTTTAATGTCAGATCCAGTGCCTCCTTCGTTGCTGATAACACTTCCAAGATATGTGAAAGTAGTTGTATTTGGGAGGATTTTATCTTCTAGTTTGGCTGGTGCTGGGGTTGCCATGTTCAGTCATCTTTTCTTCTGATTGATTTTCAGCCCAACCATCTCACTGTACTGGCCAAGGCGACAAGTCTTTTCCTAGATATCTTTATGCGTGTGAGGTAGAAGTACGATGTCGTCAGGAAAATCTAGGTCTCGTTGGATGTAGCGTCCATTTGATACTTCTTGCCTTATCTTCAGTTGTTTTACGCATCACCCAATCTATGACAGTATTGAATAGTAGGACTGACATTACACATCCTTTGGGTGTCCTTCGGTTGTACATATACAGCCCACTTATGCATATGCAACCCACTTATGCATATGCAACCTACATATGCATTTACAACCTACTTATGAATATACAACCTACTTATGAATATACACCTCTGATATACAACCTTGAATATACACCTTATGAATATACAATCTTTGATACACCACTTATGCATCAATTCAGTCTATAAGCATCCCATTTATGCATATACAACCTGTTTATGCATATACAACCCATTTATGCATCACCATTATCATATCAACCCATTTATCATATACAACCATTATGCATATACAACCCATTTATGCATATATAACCCAAGTTTGCATAAACATCCCACTAATACATATACAACCCGAGTCTGCTTTTGCATCCCATTTATATGCGTACCACCAAATTCTGCATATACAACCTAAGTATGCATATACAACTCATGTCTGTCCATTGTGCCCATATCATCAGTAACATCAACTGACTTGTTCCAGATTTCTTACAATAGTGTTGCAGAGCGCTTATCAATTAACAGTTGGAAATCTGCAAGGTCTTCGTACATTCAGGGTATTAAGAGCACTCAAAACAGTTTCGATTATTCCTGGTAAGTTTTAATCTCAAAAGATGCAATGTAATTTGCAAATTTTATGGTCTTTTTATGGATTTAAAGTATGGTTTTATAGTTCTACTATAGTGCATTCTCCTTAACTTATGCTTGCATAAATCCGTTTTTGTTTAACTTGAAGTAGTTCATATTGCTATGATCGCCTGTGTGGTGCCAGGGCTTGAAAGGGGAGCAAAGAATAGTACCACTGCAACCTACAATGCATGTCATAGAGGCGACTGATGTAGGCCCTAGGGATGCTACCTAGTAAATAAAAAGCAGTGCAGAAATCGGATGTGCTGGCCTACTTGTGGGCGCATAACGGGCACAACGTACAATCACTCTTAGGCTCAGATCACATACAAATCACACAGAGTGGTTGACAAGGGGTCGATGTGGAGCGTTCGAAGAAGAAGAATATTTCTATAATAGTTACCTTGTTTGCCTTTGTTAAAAGAATAATAATAGTCTTCTTAGGCCAGTGACTGTTTCCTTGTTGCTGCACATTGTAAATATTTACTCATTTTAACTATTACTATACACATACTAAAACCACATTTTTGTCCACTGATTTTGAGGACAAAATGTTATGTTAGGGATTTTAATATGTTCAAAGAAAACAGTGGTCTGCCTCAGGTTCTCAAGATCTCCAGAGAGCTTGTCGTGCAATGATACTGTTTACTGCCTGATTAGTCTTCTCTCTTCATCATACGTCGGACAGCTTTGTAAAAGATATTCAGTAGCCATTTTGTCTGTGTCACAGTCACATTTATCGGAGGTATTTATCTTTAGCTTCTTGAAAAGATGAAATCAGTCATCAGTTCTGGCATGTGCAAATTCTAAACATCACAACTTGTTCTTTTATAATGAGCTGATAATACAGACTTTTGTCTAGGGCATTGATGTTCTACTTCCCCTTTCATCATGTATTTTCTTGTAACAAACCTCTTCATAGTTTACGCAGATATCGGGTTGTGGTAGTTTTGCCCATCCTTTGCTGATCTGTTAGCGATCGTTACCAGGTATATTATTATGCGCGTCTGCCCAGCGTGTTCATAGTGCGTTGGACTACGGGTGACTATCCCTCTGTGTGTGCGGGTTCAATTTCGCGGAATGGCAGAAAAAGCCACAGATTCCCCAGATTTACGGTGTTCGTGGCACCAAACCGAAGGAGTTCACGATGCCCATGGCACCGAGTCGAAGAGCTGAAAAGCTCAAGTGCTTCTGGATCGGAAAAAAAAAACCCAAGTTTATTATAATTAGATGGGATCCACTGTATCGCATCTCTTTTAAACTGCTATCGTAGACCTACAGTATTTCTCTTATTTCATTTATTTCTACATTTTTATGGAAAAAATTGATATGATTAAACTCCTAGTATGCACTCTGAGACATCACGTTTTTATGCTCTTGAGTTTTTCCAATATATTTAGAGGTATGACTAACATTAATAATTTTTTTTTTTCTCTTTATTTTCAGTAAAAATATAAAGTTCTATATATCAAAATGTGCAGAAATTAAGGCTCTATTTTATACATGAGCTGTCAAATTTATATAATTGCGAAAAAATAACATAAAAAACAGTGCTTACAAATAATTTGAAATTTATTTTTTTAAATGAAAACTTATTGTACACTCACCATAATAGTAACATCAAATCACAAAACTGAATTCCATCAAACAGGTTTCATTTAAGAATATATTCAATTAGAAATAATATAGGAAGGTTTCAATTATTTATGATCACAAATACAGTTTTTATATCCATTTGAAGAAATTTGTCACTTGTGGAAAAAGAAAAAATGAATTATGTAAACTTGGGAGAAAATGACCATCATCCTCAAATTCATCAACAGCACTTTCATCATTGGACATGTTGTATTCTTTAGAATTATCACTGCTCAAAAACAGATCGTTATTGTTACCATTCTCCGAAGCAATGATAAGATGTTTGCTCAGCCGATAGACGCTGTTTACGAATGAGAGATGAACAATCCTTGTTTAGTTTTACAAATGTGATATATTTGAAAAACTTCTCGGTGTGTGTCATAAGAAACTCTAAAAAATTATTTCCTGCCTCACATGCTTGTTTTGATATCAACACGAAAAAGACAGGAAGTTTGTCCAGATTTTTAAGCAACCTAAACATTAGAAATGTTTATTTAAAAACAACGTATGGTTCTAACACGACGATCTACTCAATAGACCTGCCGTTAAAATAAGCCTAGAAGAAGATCTTTTCAGTATAAAAGGAGCTAAATCAGTCTGGTCAATGTTGCATTTTCGATAACAATATTTCTAAAATAAATTATTGTTGTAATAAGCTGACACATTTATATGATAAATATTTTACAGGTTTGAAAACTATTGTTAATGCTTTACTTCGTGCCTTCAAGATGTTGTTTGAAGTAATACTACTCACAATATTTTGCCTTATGGTGTATGCCATGTTTGGACTGCAGTATTACATGGGTGTCTTGAGGCAAAAATGTGTGCTTAATATTACAGGATATGATGACAATTCTTCAGAGACATATACTAACTACTATATTCAATGGATAAGAAACCCAGGTAGGGGGGGGTTGACCACATATTGTATCAAATATTTGATCATGTGATTTTGTCAATTGCATCATTCTTTTGCCCTCCGGATGTTATTTGCTTTTTCTGCTCTGCTACAGAGTAAAATCCAGTGTTTAGTTCTGTCTTTACTGTGGACAAAAACACAACCACTGCACTGTCTCGGCATATCAACACTATCTTCAAGATGTTGTAGCACTTGATACTTTTTTTTGTAAATTGTTACATTAAATTGACCTTTCATTTTCTGTTCTCTCTCTCTCTCTCTCTCTCTCTCTCTCTCTCTCTCTCTCTCTATCACCGCCCAGACTGATGTACCAGATTTCCCCATAAATTCTATTCATGTGGAAATTTGATTCATGCAACCTTAGCATTAGTGTGTTTTACGTCACATCTTCAGCACCATTTGGAGCTCTGGTTCTTATCCTTTGGCGATGTGTCCGGTTTCAGCCAGCGTTTACTCGGTTTGCTCTCTGTTCTGTAACCATCTAGTGTTTTTTACGGTGTGTGGTAGCTAGCCCCACGCCCAACCTCCTTAGTCACCTCTTACAACATGAGTGGCAGGTAACAGTGGTTCTATTCGTAACCACTCGGGGATTTTTATATATTTTTTCTGTTCTGAGATGATGTCTGTTGTCTACAATGTTTGAGTATTTTTACTTTGAATACAAGTAGATTGTAATCTGACATCGCATCTCATCCTTTTTACTCATGTATCCTTTCTTTTTTTTAACTAATGATACAGATTAATTTTCTTTTGGCACTATATTTTTATTGATACGCTGGTTTTTTGTTGCATAAGTTGTATCTATAAGTATGTCCACTATCACTGCTGCTCATATTGTCACTACTATTGTTATAGGACTATCAAAATGACAAATTCAAATGACTGTCTATGCTGTGTTCACTCACCTTTTTATCGATAGACCAATCTACACTGTTGGAACACATTTTGAAACTGGTTAGAAATTACACTGGGTGTGCAAATGATGTTTGCAACACTATTACTAAAAATCATGGTAAATTTCTTTTGTTAAATTTTGGTAACTAGCTCGAAAAATTCTTCCTCATTACATCAGATGTCCGACAAAGATGTGCCCTCTCACCCCTACTTTTTATCATGTATATGAATCAAATAACTAGAGTCAAATTCAGATAATGATGAAATAAATGAACTGCTTTTTGCAAATGATCAGTGTCTAATACACCAAAAATAATAAGACCTGCAACAATATATTGACACCTTGAACCAAAATTGTGTAAATCATGACATGAATATCAATAGCTTTAAAACCTAAATCAATAATATAGAAAATAACATAATAAACTAAACATCCACGTCAAATGCGCCACAATCAACCAAGTGCAGGAAATCAAATACTTAGGAAGCATATTCACATACAGTGGAAGGCTAGACAGAGAGATAGAGGCTAGAATGCAAATAGCAAATGCTGTAGCCTACCAGCCAGTTCTTCTTCAGCGATCTATGGTCATGCGCTTAATTTACTGTGGACCACAAACTGAGCGGTCAGATTCAGGTCTGTCAGGTTTCCCCAAAGCTTAGTTTTCAGGTCGACTGAGGGTGGCCACATGTTGCTTCTAAACTCACCCAGGAGAGGACAGTCTTGCAGGATATGCTCCGGTGTCTGTTCCGCCTGCTGACACTGGCAGAGAGCTGTTGGACTTATTCGTAGTCTATATAAGTTCTATTGTTAGTTCTATTATTAAGACAGAAACATCTCACTGACAGCTAAACAACAGATGATCAACAGCATTTTCATGTCTGCTCTGTGTTACCAGTCAAACATGGACAATGAACAAAGCACAGAAAAATAACTACATGTGATATGAGATGCATACGAAAAGTTACCAACAACACCAGAAAAGACAGTGTCACCAACATCAGCATAAGAAATAAAGTTGGGATAGAACATTGTTTGAATTGCATTGAGAAACAAAGAATGAAGTGGTTTGGCCACTTAATAAGAATGCAACCAAACTCCACTGTATATAGAGTCTTCTACATCAGGAAAGAAGGCGAGAGGTAGACCACAAAAAGATGGTTAGATGGCATAGCAGAATCCTGTAAAAAAGCAAAAAATATATCATCCAAGCTACTAGAACAGCGCAAGATAAAACAAAAACCACAACACTTAGCAACAACCCGGTAGCAGTGTGACTATAAAAGAAAGAAGAAGATCAACTGATTTGTGCTACTCTTATAGCTGTTGATCGGATGTTCTAGTTTATTTAACGGATTCTAAAGATCACCTAATCCACTGATATTTTGTTTCCTTAGAGCTTCTATAACTGACATGATATCTGTGAAGGTGGCAATTTGTTTTTGTCTCTGCTTTATTTTCAATACATATATCTGCTGCACATCTTATTCATCGTTCTTCTGATAGTCACAGTATCGCCGATGGTTACCGGGGCCCAAATTTGGGGTGTAAAGAATAGAACCACTATTACCTGCCACACATGTCGTAAGAGGCGACTAAGGAGGTGTGGCTGAAATCGGATGCACGTGTCCGCTAGGGAATACTAACCCGAAAAAATGCTTGCAGAAAACGGATGCACCAGGCCGTAGGACACATAACATGGTGCAACGACTCCTCACAATGAGGAATGGGATAACGGATTCTACAGGCGCCAATCTGCCTCGGAGATTTAGCCAAGCAGTAAGAATGTCAGACCTACCATCGCGAGGGTGGCCAAAACTTACTGTTGGAAGAGGTCGGCACAAACGGGAAGCAGAAATCATAGGAATTATATCCTACAGAACTGCCCCAGTATGCAGACTTGAGAAGAAAGAGGTGGCCCACTTACACTAGCGTCCAAGACAAACTGTGTGGCGTGGCTGATAATCTGAGGCAGATGGCTGCCTTTATTAGAGAATTTGAAATCCCAATCTAGTAAGAACACAGAAGAAGAACATCACAGTATCATTAGCTATAATGATCCGTATAATTTGCATTAAGACATCAATAGTCTTCAGAAGTAACACTTTCTCGGTAGGCCATATATTTTTTCCTGCAGAGTCAACAAGCGTGTATAAGGTAAACTGCATTTTCTTAACTCTATACACAAGAGTGCATGTCTAACTCATCAATTTTAACCTTTCTGTGCAACTAACTTCTAAGTCTGTTGGGTCCTATTCAGAGCCCATTACTAAAACACTAACACATAAAATGCAAGTTAACCTGTTCACTCTGCTCAGCCGATATACTTGCTCTCTGTATATTTTAAGATAATCAATCAAGTGCCATGCCTGCCGGTGTAGGCAATCATGTCTCTCCACAACTCTCTTTGCTTGGTGCATGTAATCAGTTCTGACGTCGATATTTTGTCGAACCATGATGTCAGGCCATCCAACATCTTCTCCCTCTGTCTTCCACGATCTCTCCTTCCCTGAATTT
Organism: Arion vulgaris; assembly: GCA_020796225.1. Taxonomy (NCBI): domain Eukaryota; kingdom Metazoa; phylum Mollusca; class Gastropoda; order Stylommatophora; family Arionidae; genus Arion; species Arion vulgaris. The sequence continues at coordinate 24,163,119 of CM036753.1, forward strand.
TACCTGTAGTCACCAAATGTTCTAAACCTTCTCTTCGCATTATATGCCCGAAGAACCTTGATTGTCGGATTCTTATTCTTTTGATAAGGTTTCTTTGTGTGCAGGAATGATTTAAAACCTCCACGTTTGTTTTCTTTGCTGTCCATGGAATTTTCAACATTCTTCTGTAAAACCACATCTCTGTGGCTTCCAATGATCGTATTGATTGTTTGTTCAGTGTCCATGATTCGCTGCCATACATAAGTATTGGTTCAATATAGCATTGGAGTACTCGTTTCGCAGTGTCATTGGTAGTGAGTTCACGCATAGTGCGTTCTTCATTTTCATAAAAGCTGCTTTTGCTTGAGCTATTCCACACCTAATCTCTGTTGTGCATCTTCCATCTGATGTTAGGAATGTTCCCAGATACTTGAATCGGTGGACTTGTTTCAGTGTTGTGTTATTTATTTTGATATTACATGTTGGTGTTTCCTGTTTCTTGGAGACAACCATAACCTCTGTTTTCTTTATATTCATGCTTAATCCTTTAAGATAATACAAAGTCAATATACTAGTTAATTTAGTATACATTGCATTATAAAGTCTTTGGAAAGTAAAATAAAACTACAGATTGAAAGAGTTAAAAGACAGATAATAAATATTAAATTCCATATGAATAGGCAACGTTCAAGAAATACAACAACATGGACTCACACTGGATCCAGCAACACGCTACTCTCTACAGCGAGAACGTACACATTTCACCACCCTTCACAACATAAGTACATAGACAAGACCAACATTGTTCTTAATCAGATTACAAATAAACATTTTATACTTAGATAATTATAATCTTGATCAGTGATGCAGAGATTTTGTTAGTCTAAAAGTCAACCCAGAGCTTCTGGTTCCACTAAAGTAGTATTTAAAATAGCTTCTAATTTTCTAACTGGCAGGTTAGTATATGACATTTGCACCCCTTCATGTTATGCTAAGACCTTTTTCTGCACTTTATTTTAATTACTCTTTTTTAACTTGTACATATCTCAATCTTAGATAATTGGTACTATCAAGGTAGTGATTACGTTGTATGTGGCAACAGTACAGGAGCAGGGTAAGATATGTTTGTTGGTAACATTTACCAAAACTCTATACCCTCTCCATCATTTCATTGCATTCCCAGGGGAACATAGAGTTGCAACTTATCTCTAACATTTATATTAGTTTTTTTTTACCTCATTGTTCCTAATGAAACTTTGTGCTGAAATTGTTCTACGGTGTTGGCATTTCAGTAAAGTTTCTGTAACAAAGCTATTCAATTGGTTGTTACTCTAACCCAATAATCTTAGAACCAATACTTGTACAAATATTTGACACGATAAGTTTTAAAGAAAATAAAACTCAATTGTATACTACCACATCTACTGAATTATACTGTAGCAGGCGGACAGATGTGATGGGTCATTTAGAAGACCATCAGAGCTGTCTCATGCCCATTTACAAAATATATGCTTCAAAATTGGAGATTTTCATAGCTGTATAGACCCAGAATAGGGTTTGAGAGATATAGGCTTAACAGGGTGTTCAACTTAAAAGCAGCCTGTGAATGGAGCTAATCTGGTATATATATATGGAAATGAAAAGGTTCAGTTATGACGTAGTATAGGTCAAGGTTGTGTGATGGCATGTAATGTAGTGCGGAAGGCGATGAACAAATATGACATAGGATGAGCAAGTTAGAACCGGTTTAAATAGTAAATAAACACCACTCACTGTGTAACTGGCAACTTTCAAATTGTCAATGGGGCTGCAATTATCTTGAACACCCTGTACTAATCATTATCATTACTAACTTCATGATATAATTGCCATGTCCACTCATCTAAACATCAAATTCATAACATAAATGCACTGTTCACTCATCTAAAGGTGTATACCCAACATTCTCAGAGAAAATCTGAAACATTGCTGTGAATGTGCTCAGACTCTCGCACCACATAGAACAAAACCAGGGCCCCCATCACAAGGGGGGGGCCCGAGTTAAGGCCTAGACGGCCCAGGCTAATGTGAACACGGTGAGCGACGAAATGGTGAGGCAGGCAACAGGGCAAAGTAAGCACGCAGGCAGGTAGGCGCTGCAGGCGTGAGGTGAGTGGACCACTCAAATGTGCGAAAACTGGTAAGCCCAGCAGAGGTGAAGCCAGTGCACGTTTCCTAACGGAACTACTGCTGCCTTGTAGTTTGATTGGGGACAATCAAAGGCAAACCGTACACAAAACTGGACGATAGGCAAACCAAGTAGTCTATAAAAAGACCGGTTAGCTGGGCAGATGACGCTCATCAACCTGGGAGGGCAGGTCATCTAAGGGTCGCTACCCTGACAGAAAATAGCAACCTGCTGCATTGTAGGTTGGCTGGGGACAGTTAAAGGCTAACAGAAAGGAGCCCAGTAACCTGGTTGAAATTGAACACTTCACTGAGGATAAGCACTAGAGCTCCAAATGGTACTGAATGATGTGATGTAAAACACTTTCTTGACAACGGCTGTTTATATATCACAATAAGAATGATCAAAATGGCCAAAAAGAATGATCGAGAGAGAGCTCTCGACTCTCATCAAGATGAAACCATCTGAGAAACTATGGGTGACACTGCGAGTGCATTGATGTCATTTAGAACCAGCTAGTCTCTATTTTTAGTTGCAATTTTTTAATATTATAGTATAATGATGATGATAGAACAAAATTCATTTGAGTGGCAATTTATATATATATATATATATTCAATCCCTTGTTTATAGAAAGTAGGCTGGTACTTATTTCAGATTTAATTGTTACACAGGTTTAAAAAAATCAACTATTATTGCAGTTTATTTGTGATTGAAATCAAATAAGATTATTTTATTTTTGTTAAAGATGATTTCTTGACTTGGTTGTGACTGCATTTACCATATAACTCTAATATGCACAGTCCATACAAGATTGACTATTTGTTTTTTAGTTTGTGCCCTAACGGGTATACCTGCATTCCAAATGTTGGAGATAACCGAGTATGGCTACTTGAACTTTGATCACATTGGTTGGGCACTTCTGTCTTGTTTTCAACTCATCACTCTGGACTTTTGGGAGGATATTTACAACAAGGTAAATATTACAAGATGATCATGTCTCATCAGTTTTTTCTATGGGTAACCAACTTTCCTTTTTCACTTAAATATGAGTACAGGGCCACGTTACAAACAACAAATAACATTTTACGAGACATTACAATACATGGAAAGAATTGGAAGGACTGGTAAGAGAGAGGTAGGGCTGGAAGTGGGTTGAAGACCTGTGCTCCATTGGGAGTTGAAAGGTGAAGAAAAAGACATTAAATTAGCATGCACTTTTTTCTGTCCAGTGCGACAGATTAAAGATATGACCTGACATTGTAGACAGGGAGAGATATTGTGAACATTACTAAGTCATGTGGAATGCTGAATAATGTTGTGGCTTTCATGAACGCCCTTATTTTTCTCGAATCCTGTATTACCTCACAGTGTCAGGATAAGAAGAGATTTCTACAACAGGCTTTGTGTTAGTTTCATAAATAGTGTTTTTCACTGCCTCTCTTATTTCTGTGCTCCACCTTTTGCATGGGCAACCTTTTGCTTTGTATCTACTGTATCGGAATAGCATTGCTCTTTGAGGCGCACTGTTGGTGATCTGCTTATGTGGCCGAACGATTCAATTTGTTGTTTGTAGATGAAGTTTAGTATTGATGTTATACCCACTTTTTCCTGATGTCTTCATTTCTAAACCGGTCACCCCTTGATGCTCCCAGCATTCTGCGAGACACTTCATCAAGGAAAACCTGGCCAGCAATGGCGGAATGCGGGAGGACCATTCAGAGTCAGAACAGTTTGATTCTGAACACGGCTTTGCTAGCGCATTTCCGACATGTTTGGTCTAGTATTTTCCGGTTTCTCTGCCGAGCTACTGAGTTAGTGCTTGAGAACGCTATGAGCTATGAATGTTACATAGAATGCTTTTGCTGTTCAACCGTGCGTTTGTTGTGTGTTAGTGTGTATTCAGAAAATGGCGGACAGCGGTTATGACGAACAGGCTCAATCTGCCGTATGCAGTTATATTGCGAGTGCAGAAAGCTGGATTTTGTCATGATTGATGTTCCTTCGACAAGAATTGCAATTCAAGTGATGAACAGTTTGGTGTTGCTACATTAGCGACGCCATATGCATTTATGCGAGCAGGTTGCTTTTTGTGGTGGTATGCGGCTGTTTCATTCTGGAATTAGTTCACACAGGAAACATTTCACAGTTGTTAGCATTTCGTGATTTTCATTGGCACAGGAACAGAGCAATTATGGGGTGACACGTTGCAGTGAAGTTGGAACCGTACTTATGAACTATGAACTTCATCTCTGTTGTGACTAGTTTTTTTTCTATTGTTTGATGTCAGTGTCCAGATCACCCTTCTAATTGATGGTAATTGGTAATAGTTTATCTGGGGTGTTTTTGCATTCGTTTTATCAACCAAGTTATCCTTTTTTTTATGTGTGGTTTGCACAGAAAATGCGAGTGTTGCACGCCCCATTAGGTCCCTACCGCAGGAAGGAAAGGCACACCCAAATTTTAGCCAACATGTACGCATATTATGCAATAGGACACAAATTTGTATAGACTGGGTAGCTTGAATTTTACACAGAGAAAACCTCACTTTAAAGTACCACATCTGGAGTTATACTGTAGCATGGTATTATTTGAAATCCAGTTACATACGTACCTAGAACTCAGTCACCTTCTAAGAGTATTAGGTAAGTCAGAAATTGATGTAACCTTAATTTAACTTATTTTACTTGATAATAAAGTAAACTGTATTGCAATCATCATGCTTACTTATTCCTCTCCGCTCCTCATGGAGTATAGGGCCTCAACAGTTGTTCAACACTTTTCCTGGTCTTTGGCAGTTTTATTTATGGCTTCTGAGGATAGTCCAGGATTCTTTAGTTCCTCAAAAAGACTGTCTGCAGGTCTTTTAGAATGTCCCCTTTCCCGTTTTCCTTATGGGTTCCACTCAAGTGCATGTCTAGTGACACTCTGCTGTATCTTCCATAGGGTATGCCTGACCCATTGCCATTTTCTCCTCTTAACACGGGTCAGGATGGGTTTCTGTCCTGTTCCTATCCACTGGTCTGTGTTTGCAATTCTATCATACCATCTCAGTCTGAGAATCGCCAAGATATCTGCTGTCAAAGGTCTAAATCTTATAGGTATTTAACTTGGTGACTCACCATGTTACCGAGTCATACAGCAATCATCGTAAACATATGTAACTGATGTAAATATACATTTGCAACTGAAAGTAAAAAACTTACATCCTTACTTTTCTAAAACTAGTAAATACTGTACATGCACATTTTGATTTAGTCTCTAATTTACCTTCCAGGACTTGCAGATGTAAACTGTAGAAACCAATCATTACTGAAAGAGAGGGTATATCTTCAATTTCTTAGGTTGAAGCATCAAAAGCTAAATTTATTTTTAGTTGGCGTTGACTTATTTGAAGCACTAGGCTTATGGAACAGCATATTGACATTTTGACAGATGTTTGTGGAGCTTGAGTTTTTCAAAAGTGACTACGGTTGTTTGAGCTGCTGGCTTTCTTCTGAACTTCATTTAAATTCGAGTCATGTTTTTCTAACAGTGCCATACCAACTTCAGAAGGACAGAAAACTTCAGACTGAATTTGTGTGGTTAGATCTTTATTATCAAGAATTACCTCTTCAGAAATTACCCGGATTTAATTTTAAAGCCACATGCGGGTGCCTGGTCTTCTGCATTCTTGATGTATGTCGTGCATTATATAACTTGTTATTTACATGTCAAATATTTTCAGAATCAAAACTTTCAAATTTTTGTGCATTTAATTTTTGTAAATATGAAAGTATTCATTTTCAGATTTTATCTGCTTCTGGTCCATGGCATGTTCTCTACTTTATCATCACTATATTCTTTGGAGCCTTTTACTTGATCAACTTAATGTTGGCTGTTGTATCAATGTCATATGAAGAGGAAGCAGTGAGTGCTGTCAAGGTAACAATATTTGATCTACATCTATTGGGCTGTGAATGCTAGAGAATATATTACATAATAGGATACTCCAGTCAGATAGGGTTTCTGTTGCATAGAGGTTGGGTGCTCGATCCCTTCTAAAGGTACTTGGTTTGTTCTCTGCATGAAATGATCTGGATTTTTTTTTTCCTAGAGATTCTTGATCTCAATGTAGATGTCATCAAGTTCCTAGTCCTGTCCGAGACGCCAAATAAAATGTAGGTCCCGTGTTCAATTTGAGCATGTAAAAGAACCCTTCGAAGGTTCAAAATCGAGAAGAACAGGCTGAAAGCCACTGCCCTGGCAAAATTCATTTTTCAAAGATTAAAATAAAATGCCAACAAAATATCATCACCATCTTCAAAATTACATCGGGGATCCTTGCCGGTGCTACGGAGTTCATGCACTGCCGCTAATATCTTCCTGTGTAAGAAATATTTTGTTTGTTTGTGTCGATCGTTCTTTACAGCCATTTTGATCATTCTTGTTGTGATATACAAACAGCCTTTGCTAAGAACGGTTTTGCTTGGGGCCAGGTTATGCGCCTATGGTGACTAGGCCACCACATCCGACTTAGTGCCTGCATTTTATTTACTATGGTAGCTTTCCCTAGAGGAAGTGTTTTGAGTCTATCTCAGTGACAGCCAGTCCCTAACACATCCCCTTCATTCATACAAATTCTCTTTAATGATCGGTTTTGCCATATATTTTATTTTGGATCTCGCCAAAGAGCCTTTGTATTGCAACCTATCTTACGAGTGGGCGTTCCTTCTGCATCGTATGATAGGCCCTCCTTAATGATCTTTTGATGTCATATATTTTGGCTTGGATCTGCCCAAGAGCACTTCCTACTTTGCAGATGACTTGGTGAGGTAGTTCCAGTATAGGAACATTTACAACCCTTCTAGAACGGGTCACTGGAATGGTCACTTGGCTGCTTGTGTATTCATTGCTCTTTACGATCATCTTTCGCGAATATTTTGGCTTTATGATCAAGTATCACACTGCACTATCTGACTATGTGAGTCGTTCGGATTAGAACATTTCTGTCTTTTGGGCACAGTTTCTGACATCTTACTCATGTAACACTGTGTAAAGTGTCTGCCATTGTTTGGATTTGGACAGCGTCAATCTTACAATGTCGGCCTCTTTTGACCAGTTGAGTTTATTCTGGAGTAGAGCATTTGCCTTTGAGCTCGTGTGCAGCAGTTTCTACTGCATTTTCTGACCGGAAACATCACTGGGGTGCACAAAAGGTGGAGGTCATTTATTGCGTATCAGCGAACTGATTTTGTCTCAATCAATCCCTCGGTTTTGATTTAGTTGTAAGAACAACAGTACTGTGCCCAGTTGTTTTAGGGAAGGCAGTTTCATTATGCACTAAAGCGCAACTTTAGGATTTCGCCGGCCAACTTTGCCCAATAGATATATCTGCCCTTGGCCTCTTGTGCGGAGTTAACTGCAACCTTCCCTTGTGTCGCATGTCACATTGCATCTTTTCCGACGATCCTTGCCGAGAGCTGGCAAAGGCGTTGTCACCATTACCTTGAGGGGACGTGAATATGTGCCTCCTGGTGTCTCGTAGCTTGTCAGTTCTTACGATTCGTTTTTAATTTATTTCGCTTTTCCCATCTGCGGGAGAGATGTGCAGAGACAGTCACTCTGGATTATTCTAGTCTATCTTGCGAGTAGATCTTGTGTAGTGTAACTGCTCTTAAATCACTACTTATACCAGAGTAGCTCTCCCTCGATCCCTACCCGCTTAGCCAGACAGGATACTCTGTTTCCAGGGTCACCATGTGGAGGTGGGGTAGGATCTTGATTAGTGCCACCTCACTAATCCTGGCGCGCCATTGTCCCTAAATTGCGCTTTGACCCCTGTAAGAAATTGATCGGAGCACACATAGTTACTCACTGAAGTGCAATGATGATGGTCCTATCAATCAACACTAATCATGTAGCCATATATATACCAGTTCAAAAATTCTGCTATCTTTGGTCCATGGTCACTGCCAGCCTTTCTCTTGATGAAGAAATAAATGCTCGTATAGGAGTGAGGCTACTACATTCGCAAACTATCAAACGAGCTTGGGACAACACGAAACTGACATTCAAAGCGAAGATTCAAATATATCGAGCCTGTGTAATTAGTTCTTTACTATTATGGCTCAGAAACATGGACAGCCTACTCAAGACACGAGAGGAAACTTAACATCTTTCACCTTTGGTGTCTCCACAAGATTATGAACATCAGGTGGTACGACAAGATAACCAACTTTGAAGTACTGCAACATGCAAACCTGCCTTCCATCATGGGCATGCTCAGCAGTAGATGACTAAGGTGGTTGGGGCATGTCGAAGAATGGAAGCTTATCGCGTCGAAACAAATGTTATTCTTGAACTTGAGGAAGAAGCACCAGGGCAGACCACTGCTCAGATATAAAGATGTCTACAAAGCCTCAATGAAAAACTTTTCTATAGGTCCCAGCACATAGGAAAACTAGCTGATGACAGAGTTGTGTGAAAGCCAAATTGCAAAAGGGCGAGTCTTTTGAGAAGAGATTTAATGTATGAGCTGACGACAAGAGAGATAGCGAAAACTCAGAAGTTGTCCAGTAAAACACTTGCCAATTGACCGTCTGTAAAAAGAACAGAAAAAGCCATAGATATATATATATATATATATATATATATATATATATATACATATATATATATATATATATATATATACAGTGGTAGTATGTATATATATATATATATATATATATATATAGCAGTAGTGTATATATATATATATATATATATATATATACCACTGCTATGTTTAAATTAACAAAGCGTGTATGGGAAAACAGGGCACTCACAAGATACACCAAGGCCAAGTATATAAGGCTTGTGTTCTCAGCACTCTGCTGTATGGTAGTGAGACATGGACCACATATGCTAGACAAGAATATTGCCTCAACACCTTCCACATGCGCTGTCTCAGGGAATATACAACATCGATGGCAGACCACATCTCAATATAAGTCCTGGACAGTGCTGGCATTCCAAGTATGTACACCTTGCTGAGTCAGCGATGTCTGAGATGGCTAGGACACATGTGCTGTATGAGCGATGATAGAATCCTAAAGAACATTCTATATGGTCAACTCGCATCTGGTGCTAGACAGCATGGGTGCCCATTATTTCGCTTCATTGACACCTGCAAGCGTGATCTAACTTCATCGGCATATACAAAGAACACTGGGAGCGCTGGCCAAAGACAGGCAAGCATGGCGAAGGCGGCTCAAAAGAAAAGAAGAAAACAACATCACATGTGGAGGCAAAAGAGAGCAGAGAGAACATCCTATGTATCAGCTTTAGTCTCCAGTTTTACCTGCAGCAACTGTGGCAAGGATTGCAACTCCAGAATAAGCCATTACAGCCACAAGAAACTTTGCGATTCAGTGCATAACATACTATGTGATGCAAGACCTATTGTCTCCTGAGACAAAGAGGCCAATGATGATTTATATATATATATATATATATATATATATAATATATATATATATATATATATATATATATATATATAACCAGTAGTCATTATGCACTGCATGTGTCTCAAAATATCAGAGCTTATGAACAAGTCATATCTAGTGCCATTTCTGCATCAAATGTTGTCTTTAAGGAATCTTCAACATGTTATGTTTTAGATTTGAGGATACACTGTTGATGTTTCCTTCCCTCTTGTAATGCTGTATGGCTTATCGTCTCTGATTTTCTAGACCAGTGCTTTCCACGCAATGCAGAAAAGACAGATCCCAGTGGGCCAAGAGGTGAAGAAAAGGCTGACCATGGATAAGACACATCGAGAAAATCTGAGGAACGCAGCAGAAGAGCCCTTTTCTGGAACCCACAGGGGAAGCGAAAGAGAGGGATGCCTAAAATTACATGGAGAGAAGATTTGGAGACGAGATTAACAATATACTGAATGGCTGGAAGGAGCTCCAGGATATAGATAAGATAGGAAGACTTAGCATAGGTTGGTTGAGGGCCTATGTTCCAATCTGGAATAAAAAGAGAGAGATAGTAAACTGTATGGACCCCCTGCCCCAGATAAATCATGATTCAATTTGACAACCGCACAGTGAGATAGTCATGAACTATCTTAAATAAATATATATTTTATTGTTATAGTATTTTCATTATCATATTTTTTTTAAATCAGGTTTATGAACACAAAGGCATTCCACGCAAAAGATGGACCTCAGAGATAACAGAGGCGACAAAGTCACTATCTACGAAGTGCACACAAGGGCCCATTTTAGAAATCTCTTCTTAACCTGACGCCGTGAGGCAAAACAGGATCGAGAAAAGAAAGAAAAACTCCCAGTACCCCAATAAAATAAGTATTTTGAACATATAAAGAGACACAAAGGCCTGGAGAATACCATCATAAAAGGAGGCGTTCCAGCAAAGAGAAGAAGAGAAAGACCACGGAGTAGATGGATTAAGGATGTAACTGATAGTTTGAGCATGACGGCTGCAGAGGCAGGACATCTAGCCTATGAGAGAGAAAAATTCTGTAGGACTGTTAATGTTAATGTGGCAAAGTTCTGCTCAGGACAATCTATTTGATGATGATGACTCTTTTTACTAATAAACTGCTTTTTCACATGCAGACCATTTCACTAAAGTTTGTTCTGTTGTCATTTGCAGGAAAAGGAGCGAGAAAAAAGGATAGTGCCGAAAAAACATAATGCTATGTACGAAATGTCTTACAAACAAATGAAAGCAAAACTATTAGCTTCATCACTGCCTGTAACAGATTCAAATGATGTAGAAACTTTAGAAATAATAAATATTAATTCCAACTCTGGTGCTATAACCAGAATATTAAGTGAAGACAAAGAAACTGATAATTTTTACATTAAAGTTCAAGCAAGTGTCAAGTATGGTAAGTTTGTTGCAGTTAGAACTTTACTTGTGAGAAATATTTGTATTCTGTTGTCTGCTATATGTTAAAAACTTTAAATATGGTGAAATAATTCTCCACTCATAGTCTTATTCACCAGTATTTGGCAACAAAAACTGATTTTCTCAACTATAATAATTTAATTTGCACTGAATTCTCATTTCTATACATAAAGCTTAAAATCCAATGTGTGTCTGGATATACGAGTTCTCAGTTTACATCCAATATTCACCATATTTCGTACAAATATTTTTTGAGCTAAATTTAGATCAGCTAAATAGACAATTTCGAAATCGGATCAATATTAGCTTTAAAATAAGTAAAATTGAATTCTTGATGTTTGATCCGACATTTAAATTCGCCATCTTCGTTACATCCAGAACACGGTTAGAAAGCTTAACAGTCAAAGGGATGTAATCCAAAAATTGCCAGATGACCTCTACAACATAGGCATGGATTACGTCCCTTAACGTACCATTAGTTGCGTTGATTTGCGCAGAATGTATAATTTTCATGTTATTACAGCTTCACTTTTCTGTTTCAAACTACACTATAGAAATTTTAAAATAATTAGGAAGAATGTGAAGACGCTACTTTGATTAGACATGAAGCATTACAAGAACCACTTGAACCGTTAAAATCGTTTAATGATGACATACCCGATTCTAACCACTTCTTAAAAAATATCACAAAATACAATTCATTCTATTAGATGACATCCTTTGGAAAGGCTTACCCAATTCCTCATCAAGGATTAATAACAACTTTCACCCGTGCGGAGCCGGGTTAATTAGCTAGTATATTATATTAGTAATAATAGTTTGTTATATCTCACTCATTATCATTCATATTTGTTATATGTTAGCAACTTAGCTACTCAATAAAAGTTGCTCAGTTTTGCATCACGGAGCGCCTCAGCTATGGAGGCATAAGAGAGGGTAGATAGACCATCCTCTTCATCAGCTCCATTCACAAGTTTCATCTGCAGCAATTGTGGCAAGGATTACCACTCCAGAATAGACCATTACAGTCACAGCAGACCATGTGATTCAGCACAAAACAAACTATACTACGCAAAAACCTTTTGTCTCGTGAGACAAAGATGATGAGCTATAGGTTAACACAAACAGCTGTCCTGACAGAGCAATAAGTGCTCTTTGTCTCTCAGCAGATGACAGTAGATGTGCATACTGGTGGTTGCCTGGACTGAATATAAATGTTTATTTAGAAGATTTGATTCCTAATGGATGCAATGTCAGTCATGTAAGCTCTTAACAGTAATAAACAGTCAGATATTTAAAATGTCAGGTACGAAGGTAGACCAGAAGACACATACAAATAGAAGATACTGAGCTAAAGATAGGAACATATTTGAACTACTTGGGCAGTACTATTTCTTCAGATGGGAATATTATGTTCAAAATTAAACAAAATTGCGCCCAGATGTTGCCAGGGCCCAGGGGAGGAGCAAAGAATAGTAACACTGCAACCTACAAGGTAGAGCGACTGAGATAGGGGCCTAGGGAAGCTACCTAGTAAATTAAAGCATAGCAGAAATCGGATGTGCTGGCCTACTTGTAGGCACATAACTGGCACAATGTTTTATCGCTCTTAAGCTCAGATCACATACAAATCACAAATAGTAGTTTAACAAATAGTTGATATGGGCGTTGAGGAAGAAAGTGCAAATACAGCCTACAACAGCTAACCGATATCTAGAGATCTAACATTTACGACACTAAGACAAATTTACGGAGATATCAAACGTGTGTTAGGACAGTTCTCTAAGGAACTGACTTGGAAAACGGATAAGAAAATAGAAAGTATGTTAACACTTTGTGGACCAAACACCACACTACATGGCATTAGGTTGGACACCTTTTTACCAGGGGCCACACGAAAGGGCGTTTTATTCAAAAACAAATACTTGTAAAAAACATTGCTTTTACCCTGGTCCTCTAAGAGTTATGAGGGTTCAAGGGAAGACTTCTTAGAATACCTTGGAGGATAAGATTAACATTATCAGACTTCAAGAACTAGCTGGTTTTGAATAAATAAATAGATTCAAAAGGGACGAGGGACGTTTTCCTTGCGATGAGAAAAGGAATGTGGTCAAGACATGCAATGCAGTGGACACTGCAGGGACAGCAGGAAAATGAAGACCTAAGAGCACATGGAGAACTTTTGAAGCAGAGTTGAAAGAAATGCTTAGGACTAGTTTTGAGGTAGAAAGAAAGGCACAAGATCGAAATGAGTGGATATTTTTTGTCTGTCTTTGAGCGTGACGAGGTCTGATGACGATGTGGAGGAAATGTTAACAGAGAGTACATCATGCTATTGTGGATACCATAACATTGGTATACCAGGAAACAAGAGAACTGGTAAGTTAGTGAAAGAGGGAACAGAGCAGGTACAAAAGCAACAAACAATCATCATGATAAAAATACTTTATCAAGGCCATTAGGAAACTTGACTAACATAAAGACAATTATCATTTGTCACATGAGCAACTTTTTCATAAGATCCTTAGGATTGTTGTTGTAGCTATGGAGTTTATGCTTTGTGCAACACTCTGCAGATGGTGTAGCATCTCTGCCATTAGGGACAGAGTCATTGGGAAGCCTGGACAGTGAAGTCAATCCTTTGCCTTTAGACCCTTTAATTATCATTGCATCATGCAAGCAAACAGTAGTTTGCTTGTGTACTATATCATGTACTATATCAGAATGGGGCACAACAGACTGAATAATAGCATGTAGACTGAGAATGATTCCAATACCCTTATGCACATGTAGACAGGCAGCACAGACAGCCAAACATATTCTGCATAAGTACCATATGTTTATCTACAGATATGTCTGTGTATTGTGGGGTCAGACAGGGCTGTTTCCTTGCTCCTACTCTATCGACATCTTCTTCGCAGTCCTTTTATACCATTACTTCTGCGATGCTGATGGCGATGTTTTCATCTGTTCTAGATCTGGTGGTTCACTCTTCAGTCTGGCATGCTTAAGAGCCATGATGCTGCCCTAGTTGCACACAGTGAAGGTACCCTTCAATCTCTAATCAATAATTTGACGCATGTGATCTATTTTCTCTGACTATAAGTGTCACCAAAACAGTGGTTTTATGTCGGGGAAGTAACACATTAATAAATATTACTTTAAATGGTAACCATCTAACACCAGTTCAAAAACTTTGCTATCTTGGATCCATAGTCATTGCCAGTCTTTCTCTTGAAGTATAGATCAACACTCGAATCGGTAGTGCAGCTACTGCACTCGACAAAATATCAAAGAGAGCGTGGGACAACACAAAAATAACATTGCAGACGAAGATTCACCTTTTTGCTTTGTATCCACTGTATTAGAGTAACATTACTCTTTGAGGCACACTGTCTGTTGGTATTCTGCTTATGTTGCCAAACCATTTAATTTGTTTCTTGACGAAGTTCAGTACTGATGTTGAACCCAATTTTTGTCTGATGTCTTCATCTCTAAACTGGTCTCTTTTTTATACTCCCAGTATTCTGTGTCAGCACTTCTGGTGATAGTACATGGATAATTTCTTAGAACATCATCAAGGTGTATATCCTTTATAGGATGTTGCTCTCTTTACAGCACATCTGAAATTCACTCTGTCTCTTGCCAGTTCACCCACTTGGTCGATGGTCATATTCATGGTTTCTTTAATATCCTGTAGCCATCTTCTTCTTTGTCTGCCTCTGTGTCCTGGGACCCTGTCCTCTAATATGTTTCTCTCCAGGCCACCGTGATGCTTGATGTGACCAAATTATCCAATTTGTCTGTATAGTATGTTGTTTATCAGCCAATTGTCTTTAAAATTTAATTCTTTCAGGACATCAGTGTTCTTTCTTTTTCTGTCCATGGTATTCGTAGGATCTTTCTGTAGCATTTAGTTTCGAAGGACTGGATTTTCGTTCTTGTTTTTTGTGTAATGGTCCATGATTCACAACCATACGTAGCCACCGGAAAATTGCATGTTCTCAATATTTTTATTTTTAATATTCTGCTGGTGCTTTGCCACATGTTCTTCATAGTATTTAACTTCTTGATTGCTATTGCCAATCTTCTTGAGATCTCTTTGGAGCAGTCGCCATTATTGTTAATTATTGAGCCCGGTGTCGTAGCTCTCTACACATTGGAGTTCTTCATTGTTTATTTGGATGTTAGGTGAGCCTTTTGCTTTGTCAGTTGATATTATTTTTGTGTGTTCTTTTTCTTCTGCATTCTCACTAGATTGGGATTTCGGATTCTCTAATAAAGGCAGCCGTCTGCCTCAGATTATCAGCCACGCCATACAGTTTTTCTTGGACGCTGGTGTAAATGGGCCACCTCTTTCTTCTCAAGTTTGCATACTGGGGGCAGTTCTGTAGGATATAATTCCTATGATTTCTGCTTCTCCGTTTGTGCGACTCTTCCAGCAGTAAGTTTTAGCCACCTTCGAGATGGTAGGTCTGAAATTTTTACTGCGTGGCTAAATCTCCGAGGCAGATTGGCGACCATAGAATCCGTTATCCCATTCCTCATTGTGAGGGGTCATTGCACCATGTTATACGATTTACTGCATGGTGCATCCGTTTTCTGCAAGCATTTGTTTCGGGTTAGCATTCCCTAGTGCCCGTGCATACGATTACAGCTAAACCTCCATAGTCGCCTCTTACGACATGCGCGGCAGATAACAGTGGTTCTATTCTTTACACACCAAATTTGGGCCCCGGTAAATACTCAGGCGTTTTGTGTGTTCAAATATAGATGTTAGAGGGATGGTTGAAAAGAACTTTGAAGAGAGAGTTCAAGAGTACGTGAAACGCCCAGAGGAAGCAGGTGGATCCATAAAGTCGGTCCGCTGAATTGCGCGTGGTCCAGGGCAGTTGCGGTTCAGGATCCTAGGAACCGTCTGTGGTGCCGAGCCGGACCTTTGGTTGAAAGCCACAGCCGGTTTGGTGGTCTAGCGGAGACATGCCGGGAGGATTGTAGGTGGGGCGCTGCATCCTACCAGCCTTCCCGGCGAACCGCCCCCGAACCGAGGAACCACCGTGAGCTTTAAGGCCACCTTCCCCTCTGGGTGAGTTTGACTGGGAGAGACTGGGCAACCGTGTCTTCGACCGCTCACCGCGACAGGCGCGGAGCTGGCCTGGCTTGCAAAAGTCAGCAGGGTTAGTGACAAGTCTGTCGGCATTCCACCTGACCCGTCTTGAACACGTCCGTGAACTGGGGTGTCGTCTGCAAACTCGCCTCCTCGTTTTGAAAATAACCGAGCGAGCCAGTAAGCGAGCGGTTCCCAGTGTCGATAACTAATTGCGTGCATAGTCTTTAACGGCTAAGAGTGCCTCTCCGCTTCTTTACTCGATGAAGTGAACGAGGCTCCCAGCGAATAAGGGTCACGGTAGCGTCTGCTATTAAGACTGCTCGCGCAGTCTTACTGGTTGTGTGTGTCCGTATATCGAAGGTGTCAGTGCGATGTGATGCAAAATGGCTCCTTAAATCAGTCCGTGAACAAACACCAACTCCCTGGAGTCAATGACCGAATTTAAAGGAGATGTGCATCCCAAGAAAGCCGAGACATGAAGTGAAACTCGGTGCCATGGTCACGAGTCAGAGTGTTGGAGCAGCCCCGAGGCACAGTACATGAAACGGCAGATGTGTGAACATGTTGGTTGTATCAGCCTCCCAGCAGATGGGAAAGGCTACAAGCGAAGGAATGAGAGGTGATTCTGAGTGGCGAAACTCTGAGCCATGAGTGCAAAATGGGCAGCGTCCGTGGCACTCCCGATGCACGGTAAATGTGGTACATGAGGTGACTGTGGCACAAGGGAAGATTAGCGATAAAACTCTGTATATGTGGCGGCGCAGACTATGATACTGGGTGAAGTTGGCAGAGCGAAAAATCCAAGATTACGTTCTAGCGCCTTACGAAACTGCCCTCCCTGAGACAGCCGGGCAGAGTATGATTGTTCACACAATTAACATCCCCGGAAATATCAGGGCGGGTGATAAATGGCGAGTGCAAAACCGAGTTCGCTGATAGCGCCGAATGAAACAACCCATACAATACGATGTGCGAGACCCCAGCCCAGGGTTTCCCGGATCAAAGGAAATGACAGAGCCAACGCAAATTGCCTAGTGCTGACCTGAGCGTCCATAAAACGTCCCAGAACTCTGTTCTTTTCGTAGGGAACTACTGCTGTCTGATAGTTTTGGTTGGGGACAATCAAAGACTAGCGGAGTAAACCACACACAAAACTGGACAGTAGGCAAACCAAGCAGTCCATTAACAAAACTGGTACAGCTGGGCAGATGACGCTCATCAGCCCGGGAGGGCAGGTCGTCTAAGGGTCGCTGACCTGAAAGACAATAGCAACCTGCTGCCTTTGGGTTCTGGCTGGGACAGTCAAGGCTAACGGAGGCGAACCAGTAACGTTGGTTGAAATGGGACACATGGCCGAAAGAGAAGCAACTGAGCTCAATTGGCACTGAAAGTTGTGAGCGTAGCTACCCATGCTAGGCTGCATGGACCAGAATTTTTCATAAATATGTTTAATAAAGAATATCGATATGGTGCTACGCCTGTGGAGAATCCGTCGGGCAGGGCGAGTGCCGGGCCCCATGCCTCAAAGGGCCCGTTTTTGCTACCGCGGTCTCCGTCCTCCAACTCGCAAAGCAGCTAGCGAGGCCCACGGGAAAAGCTACTGGTTCAATACGGCAAAGTACTGGCCAGGCGAATAAACATTGTGCAATGGAATGCCGAAGATATTCATCACAAAAAGCAAGCACTCGCAATAAGACTTGCAGAAGACAAAATTGATGTTACATGCATACAAGAGACCCATCTAAATGCACAACATAGATTCTGGATCAGGGGTTACCAAACCTTCAGACTAGACAGAGTAGGGCACAAGGGTGGAGTCCTCACCCTAGTATGGAACAGCATTCTAGCAAAGCAAGTGGATGTAACCACAGGAAGCACCGGCGCAGCAGAGATCATAGGCGTCCAAATTACATGTGAAGGAATGCAGATTTTTCTGTTTAACTTATACGGCCCAAGTGACATCTCGCTGTCACTGATGCAATGAGTATCAATGATACAGTATGCATGGGGTCACGATTTCACAGCCACTCAGAAGATGGGGCTACCTCGAAACAAATAGCAGAGGTACAGAAGTGGAAGACTGGGAGATAGAAAACAATCTGTTCCTGCTCAATGCCCCAGATGACTAGCACCCCCTACTTGGCCTTCGCAACAAGTGACCTCTCCACAAAAACAGTACACACTGTCACAAAGCAACTCGGAGATAGTGACCACAGGCCCGTCAAGCTACAAGTAGACCTAAAATTTGTACCTGAGCCCAAAATGTGGTTGCCATGGTGGAACTACAAAAAAGCCAATTGGAAACAGTATGGGGCACTGACGGATGCCAATGTTGAATGCATCAACATGCATGGAAAAAACACATGCGATCACGTAGGCAAGGGAACTCTCACAAGCAATCCTGAAAGCGGCACAGGAAACCATTCCTAGAGGCGCACGGAAGGATTACAAGCCATATTGGACAGCAGAGGTTCAGAAGCTTGAAAACGACCTTGAATTGGCAAGGAGTGAGACTGAACAGGCACATCAGTAACGACCAATACTGCTTACAAGGCGGCAGCAGCAAAATACAAGCGAGGTAAAGCGATCAAGCGCGACAGAGTTAGTTGATAAGACCGAATCCCTGAACCTGAGTAGACGGCCATAAATTGTGAAAGTTAGCTAAAGCGCTGAGTGATGAAACATCAGCTGACCCTCAATAGTCCTCGAACAAAACCAAAGATGTCCTTGGGAAGGAAGCCAAAATATGCCGAAGTCAGTAGAGTAAGCATAGCAAAAGAAAAAGTCGATGACACTAAAAGAAAAGCGAGAGCCCTCCAAGGCGAGCCAAGAAAAGCTGATAGTCACCTAACGAATACATTCACCAGCAATAAGTTGGAAGAGGCTTAAGAGGCTGAAGCTCAGCAAGTCACCCGGAAAGGATAGGATCACAAATGAGATGCTTAAGAACTTTGGTACTAGAGCAAAGGCATCTCTACTGGCCGTCCCAAATATGTCCTGGAAAACAGGCATAGTACTACGAGACTGGAAGAAGCGATCATGGTACCCATCCTAAAACCAGGCAAAAATAAACTCAATCCGGCGAGTTACAGACCAATAAGCCTCCTAAGCTGCAGGCAAACTGATGGAACGCATGGTGAACAAGCGGCTATCTTGGCACTTGGAAAGCAAAGGGCTTCTCATGACACAACAGGGAGACTTTCGGAAGCACCGATCTACAGAAGATCTAGTAACCTATATGCCCAGGAAATCGAGGATGGTTTCAAGAAAAAAAACAGACACTGGAAGTTTTGGTAGATATGGAGAAAGCGTTTGACACAGTCTGGAAGGAAGGACTAAGACTGAAACTTCTCACCCTCTGTATTAAGGAAGAATGTACAAATGGCTTGATAGATACCTTGAGAACAGAACAGCAAGGGTTCAAGTCCAGGGGTACACTAGCAAGCAGGCTACATTGGAGCAAGAAGTCCCCAAGGAGGAGTGCTCTCACCAACCCTCTTCTAATCTTTGTCAATGACATAGCAACATGCCTACCAAGCGAGTACACTCTGTCATGTATGTCAAAGACCTGCAATATGGGCGAGGAAGAGTCAATGCCCATAGCAACAAATCGACTGCAAGAAACCTAAATAACCTGGAAGTGTAGTCAAAAAGTGGAATATGAATATAAATCCTTCAAAAACAACCTACACTGTATTCTCCCAGAACAACCAGAATCACAAAATTGAGCTTAAAGTCAATGGGCAAGATCTTCCAGAAAGCAAGACCCCAACGTCCTTGGAGTCACACTCAACCGAAAACTGACTTGGTGTCCCCAAATCGAAAATGCTACGGCAAAAGCAAGACACAGGCTCACGATGATGCACAAACTTGCAGGCTCCACGTGGGGAGCAAACACCAGAGTCCTCAAACACTCTACTCTGGAAGAGTGCAACGGTCCTGAGTACGGCATTGCAGCGTGGAGCAGTGCATCAACAAGCATTCACCAAAGTGAACAATGAGTCAGAACCGTGCAATGTGCATTATCACAGGAGCCATGAAGTCCACGCCTATCAAGGCGATGGAAACAATTACAGGCATCCAACCAATGGCAGATCGAAGGAACAGAAAAGTCTTGGTGTTGGCGGAAAACCTTAAACGGCTCGATTCCCACCTATGCGAAAAGAATGAACGGATACGGAAGGGAAGAATACAGAGGACCAGCTTCAAAAGCGAAAGCACTGATTGCTGACCATCCGGTCCTAGCAAACTACAAAGCCAAATCAATCCTGGCAACCGATAAGTGCCGCGTGGAAAACCAAAATGCTGGAACTAAGGGAATCAATCCCAGGCATACTAAAAAAAGGGCCCGCAGAAAACTCGAAAGAAGAGCGACCATAGAAAAATACATAGAGACAGTACCCTGAAAATAAGTGGTTACATGTCTATACTGACAGATCGGCTAGGAACGCAATCAGCGACGGCGGAGGAGGAATAGTGCTTAAACTCTCAAAGAAAGTGGCCGGTCACAAGCGATTGCCACAGGCAGATACTCAAATAACTACAGGTGAGACCAATAGAACAGCGGCCGAAATGATCCTGAGAAAGAGCACCTCTGCAACAAAGTCGTGATATTCACCGATGCTCTATCGGTCATCACGGCACTAAAAGCGTAGGCAAAACAGAGCTGAATGAGCTCAAAGCGACCCTCAATGAACTAGCGCTTTCTCAAATGCACCGTCATTCAGTGGATACCACCACACTGCAATATAAGCAGAAATGAAGATGCCGACAAGTTAGCTAAAGAAGGTGGGCGACTACCTCAGACTGATCTCGAGGTCAGCTATGAGGAAGCCAGAACAACCATCGGCTGGCACTATAGAGACAAATGGACAAAAGATCATCCTCACCACAACAACAGTGACGGATACTATGGTCTGTCTCGTAGTGAACAAGTTGCCATACTTCGCCTCCGTCGCCACAACAAACTCTGCGCCCACATGTTTCACAAATTTAAAATTGGCATAACTAGCCCGTGCCCTGCAAAAAGCGGACATGCGCAGAACTGCAAGATTGTCAACTGATAGCAGGTATAGAAATAAACCTGGCCCAAAACACAGAGCTCGTGAGAAGCTGTGAGAACGAGTCACTTAAAAACACGGTAAAATTCATGAAAAACGTTTTTCATCAGTCTAGGCGGGATCGCGAGAGAGATGTTAGTTTTCCTATGTTTCTTGGTCATCATGATTAGGTTTTCCAAACCCTCTTTGTTGGAGGATAATAATCTGTATCGTCTGCGTATCTTAGCTCTGGTATGGATTTGCCACCTATAGTGAAAGGGTCGTAATTCACGTAGTTGGCATCATCTTTTACATTCCTCATAATGTTCTCCGCATATATGTTGAATAAGTATGGGGACAAAATATATCCCTGTCTTTCCCCCTTTTGGATCTCGAACCATTCAGCTATATTTCACCTCCTATTTTAATGGTTGCCTGTTGTTGTGGTATAGAGATTCTATGAGTTATACAGGGTGTTCAAGATAAATGCAGCCTAATGACAAATCAAAAGTTGCCAGTTACACAGTGAGTGGTGTTTATTTACTATTTAAACCGGTTCTGACTAGCTCGTCCTACGTTACATTTGTTCATCGCCCCTTCCCGCACTGCAATTACATACCGTCACACAACCTTGACTTATACTACGTCATAACTGAACCTTCTCATTTTCATGCATATATGCCAGATTAGCTCCATTCACAGGCTGCTTTTATCTTGAACACCCTGTATTATGTATGTTTGAAAATGCATGTCTTTCATGATGTCCCACATTTTTGTCTGGTGTTTTATATGGTCGAAAGCCTTGCTATAGTCTATGAAACATGCATGCAGGTCTAAGTTGTATTCTCTGCATTTCTCGATAATGAGTCTCATGCAACAAATATGGTCTCTAGTGCCTCTACCTCTTCTGAAACCTGCTTGTGTTTCGTGTATTTCATCTTCTAATTTTTGTTCCATCCTCTTCATAATGATTCTTAGAACATTGCAGATAAAATTCAGCGTTGATTTGTCTTTATACTGCCTGTGTTATCTTGACTGCTTCATGAAGGCTCTTCTAGATTAGTGATTTTCTTTGGGAAAAACACTATATCAGTATTATTCTTTATGCATGCTGTGGGAAAAGATGACATGTTTAATATATCTATTTCAGTAATTCTTTTCATTCTACCCCATTTGCAAATATTTAAATTATCTTGTCTTAATTTGTGTTAGCTTTCTGCTGAAGATAAGAAATAAAAAAATTATTGCTAAAAATAATAAGTACTTAGAACACAACAAAGACCTTTCCTTACACCATAATCCTATCTTCAGACCAGAAATTTTAAAATGGATATTTGATTTAACAGTGTGCTAACTTGGATTTTGTATTGTCTATGTCTTTTAATACAGAGTGTGGCTTATAATGTAAGTTCTTTCTAGATTTGTTACAAACCTTGAATTTATGTTGTTTGAATTTTGAATTCAATTTATTTCCCAAGCACCATCTACTTAAACAAATATTTAAACAATATTATTCAGATAAAATGTAACCCTACCATATACACATTAACCCATTGAACCCTGGACACATATTCCTTAAAATCCAATTCCTAGACTCTACCTGAGTAGGATCCTCCACAACACTAAGCATAGTACTACACGCCTAGAGTTGTTGGAGGCTTCTGGGTCTTAAAGAAAGCCAGGTACTATAACCCCTGCTGAAATATAGAAAACTCTATATTTCAGACCTTTATAGAAGAAGGTCAGGGTGTGAGATGTTTACATCTCAGGCCAATATTTCAGTTTCACAGAGGGAATTATTCAATAGAAAAACATAATGGGTCATTATTAATTTTTGTTATCTTTTTCACTCAGTAGAATTGTGTACAAATCTATACCATTTCTACAGAATTTGTTGAATGAGATCGCTTGATTGTAGATAAATGAATGTTCTGTTTTTAAAATCTAAAGGAATGGTAAGTGTAGATGTTTTGGTATATACTATAAATAATATAAAGTTATAGCCATTTTAATTAGGTATTTGAAATAGTGAAAAGAAGAAAAAAATCACTTCTGATTTCACTAGAAATTCAAAAAGGATGGCCAAATCTTTCGTATTTTGTTAGTTTTCATAGAAATTGATGATTCTGAAACTTCGATTCAATTTGATGTATTCATTATTTATGTTGGTTCATCACATTTCCTTTTCAGCATTGGTATTGAAAACAATGTATATTTTTACCTTTATATTTTGACTGTAACTATATATATATGTATGTGTGTATTTTCATATATAATCACAAAATATAAATTTTTTCTTTCAGATTATCAGAAACATAGATATTTCACTGTCACAAAATATTAACCAATAATAGTAAAAGAACTTCCTTCACAGTCCCACTCCACTAACTGCTGATTTTGATTATTAAATGCACTAGTCATTGAAGATTGCAGGGTGGGGGGGTGGCTATGATTATTCATCAAGAATATAGAATATGAATATATTGTACTAACTAGTTGACTACTCACCACTGTACAGCTTTTTTATTGAAATAACTATTTATGACTTTAATCTGCATGTATGTGAAGTTTCAATGTTTGTCCTTTTGCTTACACCTAGAGAAATTGCACACCTTCTGGTGTTTATTAAAGTCCAATCTATCTTTGTAACAAATTTTGTGGGTTAGTATTTTATTGTGGCCAGTGGAAATGATATCTATGATACCTTTAATCATCATTATTCTTGAACTTTGGGTCTCTGTGTAGACATTGTCTACTGAGTTGACTAAATATGCCCAGTTCTTCTCCACAACTAAAGACTCCTCACATCTAAGCTTTGTCTCATACTTACCAGTATATCTTATTTCTTTATGTGTATATATTTCGCAATCAATCAAACAGATTGATCCAAAGAAATGAAATGCAAGTTTGTATTTTATAGAAGGGTGAGAGTACAGCAAACAAAGAACTGTTAGTAAATGACTTGAAAAATTGTAAACTATTAAAATATTAATTTTGGGGACAGAAGATGCAGTTTAATAAAATGACTAAACCAATCTGATTCTGACTAAGATCCTTTGACAGCAGGTGCTACAGAATTTGGGCACTATCGCCTGGTTCTCCAGCAGATCATACAAGGAAATATACATATAGAAGAAGAGATAGAGGAGAGAAGAGAAGTGAATGTAAGAGGTAGGCTGGACAGAGATGGTTTAGAAGGAAAACAGATTGACTTGCCCTCAAGTATCTACCAATCAGCTATTGGAATTGTAGAAGTACAAATCAACGAGCCCTTTCCACAGAAGCTGGTTTTTGAAAGTACACATTGTACAAGTAGAGTTGATTGCTTGAGGGCAAGGGGAGAAGTGTATTTAACCAGCGAGCCACAGGAACCATCAGTATGCATACCCTTCTAAATCTTTTGGAGGAGACTGAGCACTTTTGGGTCTGCCCGGAGTGCTGTAACTTCAGTTCAGTAACCAAGCACTCTGGACAGGCCTATAGATGTTCAGTATATACAAGCAGATGTCCACGTGCATGCATACTAATAGTTCCTAGGAAAATATTCACATTTTCCACGTTTATGAAATGTAGTATAGACAACCTTTTATTTTAAGTAAGATTCTTATAGGTTTAATGTTAATTTTGCTTTTAAATATTGATTCTGCTACATTCCTTAGGAATCAAGACCTCAAAGTTTTGATGACAGTGGTGGCGTTAAAATAGTAAAAGGTAAGACTATTGAGAAAGTTAATGAAAATTCTTCTAGCTCTGTGTACCTAAGATAGATGTCAGGATACACTTCACATAAAACAGAATTGCTTTCAGTTGTCTGCATAATATACAGCAGAAATACTTTCAGTTGTTTGTATAATAAACAGCAGAAATACTTTGTTGTTTGTATAATATGCAGCAGAAATACTTTGTTGTTTGTATAATATAAAGCAGAAATACTTGTTGTTTGTATAATATAAAGCAGAAATACTTTCAGTTGTCTGTATAATAAACAGCAGAAATACTTTGTTGTTTGTATAAATTGCAGCAGAAATACTTTGTTGTTTGTATAATATACAGCAGAAATACTTTGTTGTTTGTATAATATGGAGCAGAAATACTTTGTTGTCCGTATAATATACAGCAGAAATACTTTCAGTTGTTTGTATAATGTGCAGCAGAAATACTTTCAGTTGTTTCGATAATATCTCTCTCTCTCTCTCTCTCTCTTTCTCTGCCTTTTATCCCGGATTGGGGCATAGGCCCTCAACCAACTCATGCCAAGTCGTCCTATCTCTAGCTATCTCCTGCAGCTCCCTCCAGCTCTTCTTTATATTGTTGATCTCCGCCTCCAAATCTCGTCTCCATGTATTTCTCGGTCTCCGCTTCTTTCGCTGTCCCTGCGGGTTCCAGGCAAGGACCCTTCTTGTTATATTCCCCTCTGGTTTTCGCAAAGTGTGTCCTATCCAGCGCCAGCGTCTTTTTAACCTGTTCGTTCACTGGAATCTGTCTTGTTCTCTCCATAAGTTCCTCATTTGTGACCCTATCATACCATCTTATTCCCTCTATTCTGTGCAGATACCAGTTGATGAATGTTTGCAATTTATGCAGTATTGTTTTAGTTGTTCTCCATGTTTCTGACCCATACAGTAGAACTGCTTTAACATTAGAGTTAAATATCCGAATTTTTGTTCTAGATTTGATTTCTTTGACTTCCAAATGTTTCCCAGTGCAATGAAAGCTCCTCTTGCCTTCTGTATTCTTATTTTAACATCTCTATCTGTTTCACCCTCTTTGTCTACGTTGCTGCCTAAATATGTGTATGATTCTACCTTTGAAGTGGATTTACCCAGGAGATCGAGTTGTCTTGTTGGTTAATTCTCAATATCTTTCCCTTATGAATGTTCAGCCCTAGTTGCTGGGATCTTTGATTCAATGTGTTTAGCTTATCCTGCATCTGATTTCATGTATGTGACAGAAGGGCTATATCATCAGCGAAGTCCAGATCATCTAGTTGCTCTGTCAGAGTCCATTGGATTCCATTTCTGGTGTTAGTTACTGTGGTCTTCATAATCCAGTCTATTGTCAGTAAGAACAACAAAGTTGATAGAAGACATCCCTGACACACTCCTGTTTCTATTCCAAAAGTGTCTGTTAGTTTACTTTCATGAAGAACTCTACATTTCATATCTGTATATGTTGCTTTTATTAGGTTAATAATTTTCTGTGGGATTCCATAAGGCCTCATCAATTTCCAAAGGGTTTCCCTATCAATACTGTCAAAAGCCTTCTCATAACCCACAAATCCGATATAAAGTGGGGATTTTCATTCAATACTTTGCTCTATTATTATGCGTAATGTGGCTATCTGGTCAGCACAGGATCTATTTGGTCGGAAGCCTGCCTGTTCATCTCTTTGCTTTATATCGATGGCATCTCTCAGTCTCTCCAGGATGACTCTGCTAGTATTTTCCCAGGTACTGACAACAGCATTATCCCCTATAGTTTTCACACTTCTGAAGGTCCCTTTCTTTGGTAGCTTCACCAGGTATCCTTCTCTCCAGTTTGCTGGTATTTCTTCGTCTCCCAGATTCTGCTAAATAATTTATACAGTATTTCTGTGGGTGTGTTTATGTTGGCTTTAACCGCCTCTGCTGGAATACCATCTGGACCGGCCGCTTTCCCATCTTTTGAAAGTTTAATGGCTTTACTAATGTAGGTGCTGGTCTGTTCGGGAGTTCCTTGAAGTATTCCATCCATCTTTCCATTTGGTCTCTAACATTAGTGATAGTTTCCCCACTACTATTTTTGATCAACCCATTTGATGGACTGTATTTTCCTGCTAGCTTTCTAGTGATGTTGTAAAGATCCCTAAGGTTTCCTTTTCCTGCAGTTACCTCTGCTTCTCTTGCTAGATCTTCTACGTATTGTCTTTTATCTAACCTTATTTGTTTCTTCACTTTCTTGCTAGCTTCTGTGTATTTTTCCTGGACTATGGCTTTGGCAGTTCTAGTTTTGCTATTATTTAAATCTGCTTTCCTCTTTTTTCCTTTCTTCTATTTCCTTGAGAGTTTCTGGAGTTATCCATGCCTTATGATTCCGCTACTTCTTTCCTAATACCTCTGTGCATGTTTCATTCCAAATATTTTTGGCTTACTGCGGCATTTTTTCGCACTCACCTCATCTTCTAATTGCCGCAAAACCTCACACTTATTAGAGACTGTGACCGTGAACTGTTTCTTGACTTCTGAGGTATCCTACATTATATTGGTGTCTATGTTCATGGGATGTTATGTATCGCTCAAGCTTCAGTTTAATTTTACTTATCAGCAAATGGTGATCCGAATCTACATCTGCCCCCTTAGAACCCTTACATCTTGTAGAGATGACCTGAATTTCTTGTTTATGCATATGGGGTCAATTTGATTTTCTGTTCTGTGATCTTGTGATACCCAGGTTGCTTTATGTATTCTTTTATGTGGAAAGACACCTCCACCTATGACATTGATTCGCTGCACAGAAATTAGTGAATAGTTCTCCATTTTCGTTCATTATCCCTAGTCCGTGTTTTCCCATGATCTCCTCATAGCCTATGTTGTCCTAACCTATTTTGGCATTGAGGTCACCCATCAGAATTTTGATGTTCCCATTACTCTGATTACCCATAGTATTTTGAAGTTTTATGTAAATGTAAAATTGCTCTTTTACTTTTTCCTCTTTATCATTGGTAGGTGCATAACACTGGGTCACATTCAAGAATACTTTCTTTTGGTGGTTCTGAATGTTGCTGTGATTATCCTAGGACTCACTGCTTCCCATTTTATTAGTGCATTCTCCGCTTCTTTAAATAACATTAAAGCCACTCCTTCACTATGGGGGCATTTTCTTCCATATGGCCTGAGAACAGCATTGTTTCTCCTGTGTTTAGACGTTGTTTGCCTGCACCATTCCACCTAGTTTCACATAATCCCAAGATGCCAATCCGTGAAATTTCATCTCATTTACAACCTGTGCTGTCTTTCCCATTTCATACATACTTCTAACATTCCAGGTGCCAATTCTGGAGCTTTTCCTTGGTGAAAGGAAGATAATCTGCGGTGCAGACTCCTTGCGGCTTTCTCTGCATCGCTTCATTCCTCTTCTAGAAGAGCTTCCTTTCCTCTTGGTTGGCACAGTTTTTATTTTATTTTTATGTGACTTGTTCATGGTTGGTTGGATTTTGTGGCTAAAATTTTCTACTGGATAGGGTAGCCTACGCCAAACCCCACCTTAGTCGCCTCTTACGACATGCCTTGCAGGTGCAGTGCCGCTACCTTTGCTCCCATTGCGGGCCCGGCAACACACAGGCGTTTCGATAATATACAGCAGGATTATTTTCATTTGTTTCAATAAGATTCAACACTCAAGTAATTACTTTTTTTGTTCTGGATAATATACAACAGAATAGCTATTAGTTGTCTGTATAAAATACAATGTAATAATAACTAATCATCTGTTTGTGTTAGCATGGATATCATTACATTTTGTATTTTTAAAAACTGTTAATTAATTTTTGTTAGTAGTCAACATGATGACATGCAAAGAACTACAGTGAAAAAACTAATGAAATTATTAATGAGTTCAGATATGCTCACCATGTGTTGAGTAGATAGAAGTCACATCTCAGCGCGGACATGTGCTACACTAGTAATCAACAAGTCAGTAAAATAAACATGAGTGCAGCAGTGTTTGGAGCTCAAAAACATTTTATTTAAAAATGTCAAAGATCTAAAAATTTAAAAAGTAAAGTAAAAAGTAAAGGAACCTTTTTTTATACCACATGGTATATTAGACAACATCATGCCAGCCACCTTTACTTCTCAGTGCTTTTCCTAGTTTTTTTTTCTTTTTTTTTCGTCCGCTTTCAACTCAGACGAGTTTCATCTCTGAAACTGATTTTTGCGTGAAAATCCGTTTTCCAATTTCTTACAATGGCAGCAGCGTGCACATTGTAAATTACTTACACTGGCAGCCGTGTGCTCAATGTACTCGTAATTAGTATTCCCTCGCATACAGGCAGATTTTCTCCGACTTCAGAGGTACTCACGTTATCGTCCTGAGTAAGACCAGGGACTCGAACAAATGCCGGACAGTGGGTTCGAACCCGAGCTATGAGGCGTCTCACAGCTAGCAGGCCGAGCTACTATCAACTACTCTAGGCAGTCCCCCGCTTTTCCTAGTACCTAATTGAGGCTGGATCAGCCTGAGAGCCGTTACATTCTGAAGAAACATTCCACACATACTGTGGAATTGAACCCAGACCACTAAGATTACTATCAACTACACTACTGCTGCTCCCTATCAAAGATCTGGAAAGATTTATTTATCTTTATAGGAGCACATGATGACCACTTGGCTATTCCAAAGCACTTTGTGTGCTCTAGCAGCAGTGCTATCTATCTATAACAATATGTTTTATTTGTTTCCGTCATCTTTGCTGTTTGTTTTGCAGATGTATATCATTTAAACTATTGTTGTAGAGATCATAGTTTTAAATAATGTATTATTTGTCTGCAGCTGATAATCTGCTGAACCCAGAGATAGGTTGCAAGTGATCAACTCATTGATCGTAACTGTGATTGCTGTGAGCGATGGCTTTGCAAATACCCTATGATCCTGAGGCTCAGAATTATGTTTATGGGTTTGCTTCTGATCCCCTGTTTGATTTGTTTATAACAGCCTGCATTGCCATGAACACACTCTTCATGTCCCTGGAGCATCATAACCAGTCGTCTACACTCACTACATGTCTAGCAGTGGCAAATTATGTAAGAATGAGTTTGCAAAATTGTTTCTCCTTTCTTGTGCCTACATCCTTTGAGAAGATATACCGTTTGATTTACTGAAATTCTGAATTTTTTTAGTATGTTGATTAGTTCAGTTACAGCTTTACAAGTGCATTGTTAATATATTTTATACAATTTTTCTAATTTTAACATTTTGGGTCAGATGAATGAAAATCGTGGCATATCCTTTTTCGGGGCGTGTCATCAACAACAGTAAACGAGTCGTCGATTTTCTAAGCCCCACTTATACATTCAGTAGTTTGGGATTGCTTTCTGAGCGGTGAGGTCTTTTTACTGTTTTTAAAAAATCAACGTCAAACAAATTTGCCTCTAAACTGCCCACCTCTGAGTTTGAACCAGGTACTCTTTGGTTGGGATCAAGCTCACCTCCGCTTAGTCAGATGCCTACACTTTGGTCATGTGTGAAAAAAAATTTTACTTTAAATTAGAATCAGAGTTTCATGCATGGAGACGATACTTGCCCTCTCATTCCAATAGTTTGGCTTGTTTCCTGTCGGGAAGCAAATAAAATTTACTATAAATTAGAATCAGAGTTTCATGCATGGAGGCACAATACTTGCCTCTCATTCCAATAGTACTTGGCTTGTTTCCTGTCTGAAGCAAATAAAATTTACTTTAAATTAGAATCAGAGTATCATGCATGGAGGCACAATACTGGCCTCTCATTCCAATAGTACTTGGCTTGTTTCCTGTCTGAAGCATTCAGGCCTTTTTTCAATAATCTCAAGGTAGGCAAGAATCGAGTTTCTAGTTCTATCTGTGAGGATGATAGATAAACCATGATGAGTATGTAAAAAAACCCCTGGGGTGTTGAAAATTGGTTAGTGTATTCTGGGAAGCAGCTGCCCTGGCAAGTTTCATTACAAATTTGAATAAAATTCCTACATATTTTCACCATCTTACAAATTACATTGAATACCCTATGTCAATGCTACAGAGTTTGTGCACTGATGTTGAGATATTCTGTGTAAGAAATACATCAAAGATGCATGGTTTTTGCACTCAAAGGTCTTCTTATGCGATCAACTTTTAAAAGCTAGTGCGACTACTCCGGTATGTGTAAAACAGGCGGTGCGCGAGGTCTTCACCGGCTTCCCATGGTTGTTTCTGTTGTTGTCTTCAATCTCTCACACTCAGACTAGGCAGTCTTGCAGGATGTGTTGTGCAGGCTGAGTCCCATTCTGTGAAGTGTGCAGAACTGCAGTGTCGTCTAAGTCTGAAGACTGTGCTTTGTAGTATTAGTATTACTGCCGTGCTGGGCGATCTCCATTTCAAGTTATTCTCAGATCATTTTCTTGGATTGCTCAGGAGAGTCTTTGCTTCTGTAAAACCTTGTGTTGGGTGGTGCTGTTTAGGCTCCGGCCAGCCTTGCGAGTTGTCAGCCTCTTTCGTTTCCTGGTATGCCACAGTGAGCTGGATCACTGTAAGACCAGTTCTGATTTTTGACAACAAGCTGATATTTTGCCGAGTCATGAATGAGTTTGTCTTGTCCTAGGACATGAGATAGCCTGAAGACGGATCTTGAATCGCTAAGATTGCAATTTTTGCTGACACTTGGCTTAGAATCTGTATGGCTGCAAGAAGGCGTGCTTCTGCTCTAAAAGTTGGTTATTGTTTCATCATCTGCTGCCAGAGAGTGTGTTTCTGTGTTCCTTGAGGTGAATGATGTAGTTTGTCCGCTGCCTCCTTTCTGAAGTAGCATCTTAGCTGAACTCATCTGTGAACATGTGTCGATGTGCTGGTGGGATATTGCTTTGAGCATTTGAGTAAATGGTTTTGTTTGCTCTGTCCTGTATTTTTTGGTTATTCCGAGACTTCTAGGTGCATTTTGGGCTCAGTGTTCTCGTAGTGTGTCCATGGCTCTAGTATTGGTTCACATTTCTGGGTCAGTTCTCTTTGGATGTCTATACGTTGATTACTGAAATTCTCTGGCCAGATGGTTGGGACTTTCTACAAGTCTGTTTTATTTTTCACTTGTAATTTTGTGTGTAGAGAGTGTTCTATAGCAGTTTTAGTTTTCAAACGGGTGAGTGTTTAAATTTTCAATTTGGGAGTTCTAGAGGCTTATGTCTGCGTTTTTCCATTTCTCTAAGATGGGACTGCTTTCATTGCTCCCAGAGCTATTCTTAGCTCCATGTTTTACCTGTCTAGCTTTTCTGTGTGTTTGTTTTGGCTGCTGTTGTCCAAGAGCTGGAGCTATATTCCCATGATGGGTCTTACTGCTCCTGTGTGAGCCTATTTTAATATTTATCAATTTGCGCCTAGGACGTGCAGCTAGTTTCTTCATCACAGCAAGTCTTTGTATTGGCTTTTCTCTGAATTTTGTCATTTTTTATCTTCCAGAGTAGTCTGCTGGGCTAGGCTGATTCCAAGGATTGGTTGTTTATCTGTTTGAAGATTTCCCATTTTCTAAAGTGATGAATCTTTTTCCTTGTGGGGAGAGCAAAACAACAGTTGCTGTAGGTTTGTGTGGTTAATTTTGGAGGCCCCAGCTTTTGTCCAGTTCTCCACTTTCTCCACTGTTTTTGAGTGTGTTCTGCAGCTGTCCAGATGTGCGAGTGTGTATATTTAGGAATACATCTAGTGCTATCACCTGCTCTTCTGTGGAACTCCTTCCTTCATTTTTGCATCTTGCTGAGGTGGTTAGGTCTATTTTACTCTAGCTGTATGTTTGGGACAGGAGTTTCTGATCTAGGAGGCATCTTGAGGAGGCTCTGTTTGTAGGACTCCAGCATTGGCCATCGTGCTCATACCGTATAAAATGACCGGACAGGTCGAAGACATAGGCTGTTATTTCTTTCTTTCCTGGAAGGTCGTTTTCAATGTCTGGGTGATTAGCCAGTCTGGTCCTCTGTGCTTCTGTTTTGTCTGTGTCCAGTCTGGGCGGGGGTGAGCAATGTTTGTTTCCAGGTACCATAGTGAGTCTGTTTACTAGCCCTTACATCCAATTTCCTGCACAGCTGAAAAACTGATATGTCTATGCTCATATGGTTTGTCCTTGCCGGGTTCAGATGGGTAGATGTCCTCTCAGGTTGATGGAACTTGCCCTGTTTTCTCAGCTCTTGGTTGAAAATGCTGAGGAGAAACTCTTTTGCCAAGAAGACAAGGTGTTTAAAGGAATTCATTGTATTCCATCCGCTCCAGAGTGCCTTTTTTTCCTTTAGCTTTTTTATTTGTCTTTCTAGCTCCTGCATGTAAACATAGCTGTCATGCTGTCTGTTGGGATTGTAAGAGTTAAACTTTCATTAGATTCTTTGACTGGTTTTTCCTTTTTTTGCCTGTTGATAGTGTTCAGCAATTTGATCTGTGCTGTCTTGCAGTGAAATTCTCATGTGTCTGTGTGTAGCAAGTTTTGGTCCTGAATTCTGTCCTGTCACGTGTTTTAGGGTTTTTGGGTGAGGTTCCATTAGTTTTAGTGTCTTTCTCTAGATTTTAGGAGGCAGTTTTTTCATGCCAACTGTCTCTGCATGCTTTTCTTTAGTAATATTGGTTTTGTCTTGTTGTGTCCAGGGGACTTTCATCTGTGGGGTCTGCTTCCATGTTTTCTCCTTTGAATGCTGAGTTCAGCATAAGCTTTCTATATTAGGGACAAGGGTCTTGAGTCTTCCTTCTTCCTCTTGGTATACTTATTTTTGCTGCATCTACAGCCCAGGTGTTAGAATGTTTGGGTTTGCGTTTGGGTATTTTTAATTTTCATATTCTTAATAGCTTCTTCTAGGTGTGGGAGACAGATATTCCATTTGCTTTCTTATAGTTCCAGCTGGGGGTGAATGTTCCATTTGGGGTGTTTCTCTGTCCTTTCATGGAGATTATTATGGGTTTTGGTCACTGCCCTAGTTGATTGACTCACTTCGACTTGAAATTTTTCAACAACTTCGAGTGCTGCTATTGCTAGAGTCTGGGTTGTGGTTTGTCTCAAGGTTGGGAGTAGTATGAGTGTGGATCATCAGGTTTGTTTAGAAGAACAAGACTGTTGTTGATGATAAGTCTTCTACTTCTCTCTTTTACATTTAGGTCAAGTACCCTCAGCTTGAGAATGCTGTTGGAAATCTCCAACTATTATCGTTTTTCTGTGTTTGGTTGTATGTTGTTTAAGTGGATAAATTTGTTTGGTGGTGAATATATTTTGCAAATTGTGATTTCTATGTCTATTGGTTTTGGTCAGATGGTTGTCGCCTCTGTTCTGATTGGGAGCGATGCGTTTCCCAGGCTGAGAACTCTGTTTCTTTGATGCAGTGCAGACTCCTCCATGGGTCGAGTCTTATCCCTATCTCTGCCGGAAGATTTCCTTAGCCTCTAATGGAGAATCTGCGTGCTGTAAGATGCTGTTTCTTGGATGCAACACACATCGATTTCATGCTCCTTCAGGAAGTTTTGCAGCTCTATTTTTATTTTCTGAGTTCTGCTTCCACTGCATTATTTTCAAAAACTTGACTTGTGTTTACTTTTCGTCCTTCTCTGCTGATCTGAGAGTGTGAGGATTATGGTTTTTGCTGTTGTGTTTGGAGTGGGGGTCCGGTGTTGAACCTACCTGGTTTTATCCTGTAAATATGACACTGTACTTGGAGTAGTGTTAGCTGTGCATCAGCTTCTGGTGTAGTCATGAATGCGTTCTTTTATTCCTGTGCCCCTTCCTGGCATCATCTTCCGACTCGCCAGTGTTGAGATTTAGTTTCTGGGAGTATCCTCTACTTTCATGGCAGATTGCCTTCTAGGCTTGAAAAGTTCTACCGGACTGCTGTTTTAACACATGGCGGAAGCGGCGTGTTCGTACGTCGCGAATTTGATCGAGGTCACCTTTGTACTTCACAGTCGCTAACTAACACAAAACTTCATGAATACCATATATCCTGCGTCAAATGAAGGAAAGTAGTAATCCAGGCCGCGGAAGCAAGATGAAGTGATCAAGGTTATTGCTGATGCTAAACAGATACGTCTCACTCTAGCGCCATTTAATAAACTCGAAGTCCCTCACCAAAGGTCAATGTTGATGGTCTATCAATCCAAGTTTCTGTTTATTATGTTATTTTATATAATGATTTGTCATTTGTAAATGGTATGATTCAGATTCTCACTTGAAGATTTGAAGTAATTTTAGTTCAAAATAAGCGTTTCCCTCAGCATAATTTTTGTTTCTTTGCATAGTTTGAAACATGGCATGAGAACTGTAACAAAAATCTCTGGACTCTCTTCTTTCTCGAATCCTGATGCCTCTAGAGCGTCAGGTCAGGAAGAGATTTCTAACAGCCCAGTCATGCCTTCAGAGATAGTCTCTTTCAGCCTTCTGTTATCTCTGGATCGGTCCATCTTTTTCAACGACCTTTTGCTTTGTCCCATTTGTATCGAGAGCATATGCTTTTGTTTGAGGATGTACGTGTCTGATGGTAATCTGCTTCGACCGAACATGTTAATTTGTTGTTTCTGGTGAAGTCTAGTACTGATGTTTTACCCACTTTTTCCTGATGTCTTCATTTCCTCAACCAGGTCTCTTCTTGTTACACCCAGCATTCTGCGAAACACTTCATCTCGTGTTGTGACTAGTTTTCTTCTATCGTTTATTTCAGCGTCCAGGTTTGGCACTGTAACATAATCTGGAGGAGAAAGATGTAATGCGAACATTGACTCTTTTGTGTTCATGGTGACGTGTTTGCATCTTAAAATTAGGCAGTCATTTGCCCTATCCCATTTGATTTGCTTTTATTGCATCTGTATTTGAATTTCATTAGTTATTCTTCATATTTGCTGAAAAAAGAGTTCCCTCTAGTATTGAAATCTTTTTGATTTAGTAGATGATTATCGACACTCTGGACACTGACAACAAATGAGAACAGAAGAATCCAAATGACAGAGATGAGGTGTTTATGACATTTGTAAATATTACAAGAAGAGATAAGATATGAAATCAGAAGAAGAATAGGACCCTTGCCAGTGCTACAATATATAAAGAAACAACAGGTCAAATGGTTCGGACAGGTATCAAGGCTACCTCAAGACAGTCTCTCACAAAGTGTACTCAGATGCAACAGACCCACAGGATAACCACCTAAACAATGGATCGACGGAATCTCAGAGGCACTGAATTCCACCCTGTACAAAGTGACAGAGAGGCTTGCTCCATGTATCTCTATTTTCGACCTGACGCCAAAAGGCAAAACAGGATATGAGAATAGCTAGATAGAACCAACAATCTGTCGAATAATGACAATTTGTAGGCGTAACTAATAAAATGATTTTGAAAAGTTGCTGTAGTTTTTAATTAACTTTGAATAAATGAACATCTCATACAAATTGTTGTTAAAATTAAGATTTCATTTTTCAACAAATTTCATATTCAGGTATTCACATCAGTATTCCTGACAGAGGCTTGTATTAAAATATTTGGCTTGGGAAAGTACTACTTCATAGTTGGATGGAACATATTTGATCTGATTACTGTTATTGCAAGTGTCTTAGACCTGGCCTTGGAACAAGTGAATGGATTAAATGTTCTGAGAACATTCCGTTTGGTAAGCCAAGAAATCATGTATTAAGTTACCTGTCAAACTCATCAGATAACCCACACATACACTAACTAAACCAATAAAAACTGTGTAGAGTATAATCCATTCACAAATTCGGGACCACTATGTTATGCTATTTTCATGCAAACTTCATGATGAAAACCATCGTTATTTGACAAGTAGTTGAAGAATGCCTATGACATTATAATTGTATAATCAAAAATTGGAAACATAAAATGGTTATTGCATGGACCTATTCTTCTACTGCAATTATGGTTATCCACAAAAACAGAATGTACAAATAACTACAGTCAAACTGTACAGTGTATGATTTTTTGTGACAAGTTGTATCCTTAAATAT
This sequence comes from Arion vulgaris, assembly GCA_020796225.1. Classification (NCBI taxonomy): domain Eukaryota; kingdom Metazoa; phylum Mollusca; class Gastropoda; order Stylommatophora; family Arionidae; genus Arion; species Arion vulgaris. The sequence goes on from CM036753.1 coordinate 24,200,004, forward strand.
TCTTAGTTAACATGAGAAGTAGGGCTAAAGAAGGATAATAATAACAAGGTTATATCTTTAGTCACCTCTTACAACATGTGTGGCAGGTAACAGTGGTTTTATTCTTTACACCCCAAATTTGGGCCGCGTAACCACTCGGCGAACATAAAAACCTAATAACTGTTGAAGGTTGGAGAAATTGTAAACCATCTCTCTTCCAGTAATCTTCATTATTTTACATTACCAGACATGATAGTCAATCTAGAGTGGATAGAAGAGTGTTATCTGTCCATTCTCTGAAAATGTTTCCTTCCATTCATTTTATTGTGGTAGTCTCTTGAAATTGCTTGAAAAAGTAACCTCTTCTTTATTGACTAGCCCATTCTCTTTGCTACCAGCATGGAATATTATATGTTCTCCCCTACTACTAGTAATTTCTCCTCTTCCTTTTCCCATCTACAGATTGTCATTCTTTGTTGTAGGGGTTGTGTGCATTCACCAATGTTTCATCCAAATGTACTATATCATAGTCTTTCATCCTTTGTTCACAAATCTCCTTAAGTATTTGCTATGCATAGCAATCAAGTGCGTTTTCACTAAACAATATTCTTCTACCTACAGTTTTTCTGAAAGTGAATCCAACGCCTCGCTAAGTTTTCACAATGTAGTTTTCAAAATATGAATATCGCATTCTGATTTCAATTGCACTTGCAGTTTGCGGATAGTAACAAGTTAATTTGCCTCAAAGTTTTTCATAATCTTAGGTCTCATCACATCTAAATCAAAATCATCAACTTTTCTCAACCTCCCTTGCTCTTCTGTGTCTTTGTTGATTGAAAGTCCTATTTTAACCAACAACAAAAACATTGCCTATCTAGTCTGAGAGCACTCTTCATATTACTCAGAGTATAACTGATGTTGCAATACAAATAACATCTCTTGTCTTTCCAACAAAAATGATTGGAACTTTTTCCATCGTAATGATTTTACAACGGATATCCATAATTTTGTTGTCACAATGACAGAACATTAATCCATCTATAAACTATGCTGTAGTTCATTTGCACAAATAAAAAGTGCACTCATATTTTTTTTAACGCCTCTGCTATAATGCACATTTTTCTGTCGTCTACTGTAGCATTTCAACTGTTCAGATCTGCTTGATTGCTTTATAGGACCATCATCATTGCACTTTGGTGAATAACCATGATTGCTCTGATCTCTTACTTACACAGGAAGATATCAGCAGCAGTGCACAAACTCTGTAGCACCAGCAAGGGGTTCCCAATGTAATTTTTGAAGATAGTGGATAGTTTCTAAGAATTTATTTAAGTCTTTTTGTTTTTAAAAAGAATATGCCCTGGCAACAGCTTTGCAGACTACTCTTATGAATTTTTAACTGCCAAGAGATCTTTTACATGCTCGACTTGAACACGGGACATCCTTTTTATCATCCGTCTCTCATAGGACTAGAAACTCAATCTCACCTACATTGAGATTGTGTATATCTGGGAAAATATCTTGATCAGCCCAAGTGGAAACAAATCGAATACCTTTGGAACGAGAGATGAGCACCTTACCTCTATGCTACAGAGACCACCTTTTCAGATCTAAAGGTGAAAGGTTGACTTTGTTGTCCCAGGTTTTTCCCCATGTGGCTCAGGCCGCCATGTTATGTTCATAAGTGAATTTTTTTTCTGGGGATCCCTAGGGTTGTTGCCTAGGTTACAGAGTTTGTACTGTTTCTAATAATCAGTAGGGGCATGCAATTTCGGATGAGAGAGACAGAGCTATATGGGGAAGCTTGGTGCAGTGAAATCAATTCTTCAACTTTAGACTCACCTATGAAGTGTTGGTGAGGTTTTCCATAGCTTTCTTTCATGCCCAGGTGCTCCATTTCTCTTGACTGGGTTTACAATCTCATGAATTGTGAAGACTTCTGCTCTGAAGAGGTCTATGGGTGATTACTGCAGAATCCCAATCACTAAGTCATTAATTCTGGGGAAATGTTTCAGTTTAGGAACCACCTTCAAAGCCGTTTAGACTGTTTGTATCAGTGGGCACAGATCTACTTTTTTCTAGAATAAATCTGACATTCATCTTAGTAAGATTGCAGCAGAAATTTACATATGCTAAGTCATTCTCTAGGAAAGTACTCTGATGAACAAATTAAACAACGCTACAGTCAGTGGAACAATGGTTGATAGTTTTTGGTTAGCAATGAACGTCAGTTTTTGCAGAACCCATGTTGTATTATCATGTCAGCAGTCCCGGACACTGAGTCATTTTTCTGTGGGAAATTATTCTAGAGGTGCCAGTCACCACCACAGTTATTTAGGATAGATATTGTCTTTAGTATTGACTTACATTCCATTTTCTGATCAGGACAAAGAGTTGACAACCCCTGATAGGACTTAACAGTATCAAATATGCTAATAGAACCAACATGGCGCCTATCATGGACACATTCATGTGACGTTTCTGCCAGCTGCAGATATGGTACCAACAGTTTTAATAACAGGCACAACTGTTTGAGACTCCTATGTAGTTAGACCAAAGAATTTTTTCAGTGCTAACCTCCTTGATGTTTACATACTTTTACCAGACTGTAATGATGCAGCCTGTTTGTCCCAAAGAGATGGAGTAGGATTTTGATTAGTGTCAGATTACTAACCCTATCATCAAATATTTCCACCTTATCTACTGAATTTTTCACCCCTAGGTATTTCTTAATAAAATTGGAGTGCTGTGAGACTTTTATTCCAAAGTGTAATCAAAATTTTTAAAAGTTTGTGCATCACAGGTAACAAGACATGCAAATGCTAAAAAACTGTTTTGTTATGAAGAGCTGCAATTTTGTGATAAACTTCCACAAGTAAAGATGTTTTCACCAGATTTTTGAAGTTCTATTAAAACTATGACTTGAAATATGGAATACACTGCCATCTGCTTTTAGGATGAGTACTACCTCTACCCACAAACTAACGAGCAATCTTTGCACACTTGCAGAACAGGTTGGTCTCAGATTAATTCTGCCAAGACCAAAATTATGGACCTCACAAACTCGACAGACAACATCGTAATAAATGACCAAACACTGGAGAAAGTTGAACATTTTACATATTTGGGTAGTAAAGTGTCAAACAACGGAACACATGAAAGAAATAAACTCTTGTATTGCTATAGCAGCTAGTGCCTTCACTAAATTAACAAATATCTGGCAATCTCAAGACTTTAGTATATGCACAAAAGTTAAATTATTTAGGTCATGTGTGATTCTGTACTGACCTACGGTTGTGAAAGTTGGAAATCAACAAAGAAAATTGATAAGAAACTGGACAGCTTTGAGAATAAATGTCTCTGAAAACTATTAAAAGTAAAATGGAGTGATTTCATTTCTAACAACACAGTGAGAGATAGAACACACCAACAACCCATATCAAATATTATAAGGAAACGAAGGTGGAAATATTTAGGTCATGTTCTTAGATCAGGCGAAAAGAGACTAAATCGACAAGTCCTTATGTGGTCTCCAGTTGGGAAAAGATAACGTGGAAGACCAAAGACCACTCTTCGAAGAACCATCCAACAAGAAAGTAAACTATTGGGATGTAAAACCATACAAGATCTCTAACTGCTAGCAACGAACCGCATCACATGGAGATCTAAAACCTCTGCCCTCTGGCCACTGCCAGCACTAATGGAGAAGTAGAATTAATACAAATATTCAAACCATATATAATCATTTAGTAGATGTGTTTATTACTGTGATTGTAAAATATTTGTTTGCTATAAAGTGTATATTTTTTTATTCAAAGCTTCGAGTTTTTAAATTAGCCCAATCATGGCCAACTATGAGGCTACTTTTGACCATCATCCTTAGCACACTTGGCGCCCTGGGAAATTTATGTCTCATTCTCTTCATTGTTATCTACATCTTTGCTATCATTGGCCTGCAGCTCTTCCAAACTGCATATATTGCTCAAAATTTTGATGGTGGGGTACCAAGGTAAGTTGATTATTGCTTGTTTCAATTTTCTTGTGATAAAACTATCTTTAATACATGCACAGAAAACCACACCCATACACAAATAGACCAGTAGCAGATACCTTAATAGTTTGATTACATATGTTTGTAAACTAGTACCGTAGAACTTCTGGCCGAATGGATTAGAGCGTGACGCCCATCCGGGAAACTCCCATTTCAATCCACGGAAAGACCAATAAGTTGTTTTTTCTGTCGGGATATAAAGAAAAATTCTAACCTAAACAGTTTCGCTCTGACCATTAGCCATGCGGCCATTAAATTCCACAGCGCGTCTCCCTGTCCTCACAGCCCAAAAAGTGGTATTACAAGCAGTAACGACAGTTGTGGATTTTTTTTGGTATGTTAGTTAACTTTTTTGTGAGCTTTTTTCTTCAGAAGTTGGTTGTACATACTTCTTCTTCCAACGTTTTCAGACATCGATTTGTATACTTTTAAAGTAGTTTGTGGTCAACCGGAGTCTATGTACATCTCTATATAGCTTGTCTTGGACTGATATGGGGGATTGCGTCACTTATATGTTTTCTCTCTGTTCACTGTATGTTGGACATTCTTGCAGTATGTGTGTCTCTATCAACTTGCTGGTGCCACATGTGCGTGTGTCAGAAGGACCTATTTTGTACTTGTTAAACTGTACCTCAGCCTATTGTGCCCTGTTCTAGACGGAAAATGGAAACCTTTTCTTCTCTACTTAGTTGGTGGTATGCATCATCCTTTTCATGACCTGTGTGATCACTCAACCATTTGTTCTTGTGGGCCATTTTTATCTGTGTTTTTGCTTCTTCATATGTCATACTAACAAGCAATCTTTGCACACTTGCAGAACAGGTTGGTCACCAGATCAATTCTGCCAAGACCAAAATTATGGACCTTACAAACTCGACAGACAACATCGTAATAAATGGCCAAACACTGGAGAAAGTTGAACATTTTACATATTTGGGTAGTAAAGTGTCAAACAACGGAGACACGATGAAAGAATAAACTCTCGTATTGCTATAGCAGCTAGTGCCTTCACTAAATTAACGAATATCTGGCAATCTCAAGACTTTAGTATATGCACAAAAGTTAAATTATTTAGGTCATGTGTGATTCCTGTACTGACCTACGGTTGTGAAAGTTGAAATCAACAAAGAAAATTGATAAGAAACTGGACAGCTTTGAGAATAAATGTCTCTGAAAATTATTAAAAGTCAAATTTAAGTGATTTCGTTTCTAACAACACAGTGAGAGATAGAACACACCAACAACCCATATCAAATATTATAAGAAAACGACGGTGGAAATATTTAGGTCATGTTCTTAGATCAGACGAAAGAGACTAAATCGACAAGTCCTTATGTGGTCACCAGTTGGGAAAAGAAAACGAGGAAGACCAAAGACCACTCTTCGAAGAACCATCCAACAAGAAAGTAAACTATTGGGATGTAAAACCATACAAGATCTGCAGCTGCTAGCAAAGAACCGTATCACATGGAGATCTAAAACCTCTGCCCTATGTGCCGCCTTTGGCTTACGAAGGAACAAACTAACTAAAACTATATGTCATACTTGTGTCTGTCTGTAGTAGCCTTCTTCTTCAGCGATCTCTGGACATGCGCTTAATTTACTGTGGACCACAAACTCGGCAGTCATCTTCAGGTCTGTCAGGTTTCTCCAAAGCTTAGTTTTCAGGTCGACTGGGTGTGGCCACATGTTGCTTCTTAGCTCACCCAGGAGAGGACAGACTAAGTGTAGAAGCCTGAATGGTATCCAGTGTATTACCACTCTAGAAAAGATGTTGCATACTTTGTGTAGTGATGATTGCAGTTCCTTCAAGTTATCTTCTTGATTTTTACTGACAGGGCATCACTCAAAACTACTAGTTTTTCTTTTACATGTTCCTCTGACATTATGACTTCTGCTGCCGCTTTAGGCCTCTGCTTCTGCTCTGTAGTTGCTGGAGATCCTTCCTGTTGCTAATTTTAGCTTCCTATGTTTCATGTCACTGAGCACTATGAGGGCTCCTTCTCCTCCATTTTCATTTGCATTTGTTGCAGACCCATCTGTGTATAGATGGGTCCATCTGGTGTTAGGAAAGTGTTCCCTAGGTACTCAATGGCCAGAAATTTTCTTTCTTCACTTGTTTGTGGTTCTGCATTAACATAGTTGCTTTTATTTGTAATCTTGATTTTCTTGTAGACATTATTTATTTATTCATTTTAAGTGAGTTCATTCAACTGTGAAGAGAGCCATGTTACTCTTGTACAAAGTACAGGAATAGACCAAGAACCTCAAGCACCTAATGCATGCTGAAATTCAAGTTTTTTATTTGTCTGAGAATTACTTAGGATTTGAGTAACTGTACCAAAGTGTCTTAATTACATGATTCCCTTTGCGATGCAACATGCTGAGAACGTGAATTGCACACTAAGCTGGAGGGATTATTGAGAGTTTAGAGGTCGCTCTGTGCAAGGAGTAACAATTTGAATGGAAAGCCTAGAACCAGAATATATATTTTTTTAAATCCAAAGGATGGCAAGAAATGCTCAGTATCTCTTTATCTGAGTCAGGGACACTTCATTCTCTCTTTCTTTCCCCCCTCTCCCCATATGAAGAGTTAAGTGGAAATATCAGGGCACTAGCCTAATCCTCATTACTCAGTATCAACATGTTTCAGAATGTCAGTAAAGTCACACACACAAAAATAAGTTTACTTAATTCCAAGTAAGAACTTGACATTAATTGTGGGAAAAAAGTGACAGTGTCAACAGCTATTATTAAAAATAACATGTGTACATTTCCAGAATTAATACAGTCATATTGTGTTTTATGACCAATTTGTAAAATTATATGATTCCTTTCACTTCCAATACAAAATGTTGTGAAATCTTATTACAATGTGCCATTCACTGCTTTGAATGTGAACTTGATTCTCTTCCTCAAAATCAGGTGGAATTTTACAGACTTTTACCACTCAATGTTGATGATATTTCGAGTGCTTTGTGGAGAATGGATTGAGCCATTGTATGATTGCATGAAAGCTAATAATGAAGTTTGCATGGTTGTATTTCTACCAGCTTTAGTTTTTGGCAATTTTGTTGTAAGTACCTTATAATTTATATCCACAAATTTTATAAATGAATTACTGTTCCTTTTTGTCTATTAGTAGATTTAATGTAGTAAAGCTTATTCTGCATTCGGGACAGAATTTGAAATTTGAACATAAGGTGCAAAGAAACAAAAGTAAGAGTTTTCTTCTTCTTCAGCGATCTCTGATGATGTACTTAGTTTACTGTGGACCACAAACTGGAAAATCAGCTTCAGGTCTATTAGATTTCCCAAAGCTTAGTTTTTAGGTAGACTGGATGTGGCCACATGTTGCTTCTCATCTCACACAGGAGAGGACAGTCTTGCAGGATATGCTCCGGTGTCTGTTCTGCCACTGACACCGATAGAGAGCTGTTTTACTTATTCCTATATAAGTGTTTGTTGAGTCTACAGTGTCCGTCATGTAGGCCAAATATAATGACCTGGTCTGTTCTGCTTAGGTCTTTGAGGAAGTCTTTTCCATAATCATATCCAGTGTTTGTCTTCCAGACTATTGCAGATTTTCTCTGTATGAGGGTTTTGACCTGAAAAGACAGGGTTTGGCAAATTTGCTCTTTGGCACTGCCTTCCTTAGCCAAGACACCGGCACTCTCATTGCCTGCAATGTCACAGTGAGATGGGCTCCACTGCAAGTGAATTTCTGCCTTTTCTGAAAGCTGAGCAAATTCTCTATTTAGGTTCTGTACTGTGCTGTAGCAGATTTAGCCTCCAGGACTTGTATAGCTGACAGTGAGTCTGTAAGAAATACCGTCTTGCCTGCAGGTGCTTGCAGCTTATTCATGTGCTGTGCTGCCACCAGAAGGGCTAAGAGTTCTGCTTTGTAGTTGGAACATATTCATCCAGTAGGGGCCACTAGAGACACAGTAGTAGCATCTGGGTACCTAATGTAAACTCCTGCTCCACCATTCATGGCTGCCTCCATTGCAGATCCATCTGCAAATTCTTGTTCAGCTTTCTTCTGGAAACATGTAATGGAGATATTCCATTGTAGTTGCTTTCTTCACTAGATTAGGCTTGGCATCTTTGCTTAACAATTTAGGGATAGAGGTTGAGAAGTTTAGTGCTACTGAGTCTGGTTCAAAGTGATCAAAATGTAATTTGTAAGAGTTCTGAGATCTTGCATATTCCCTGTGACAACATGTGAACGGGAATCATGGACCATAACACAAACATTAAAGAACAAAATTGAAGCAAAAGAAACAAGGTGTTACAGAAAAGGTCTTAGAACATCCTGGACAGAGAAAAGAAAAAAACAAAGATATCCTACAACACCTGCATATCGAGAAGCACTGGCTCATAAATAACATTCACAAAACAGATGAGACTGCAGTAAAACTATTTGATTGGCAAAACACGTAATCACAAAGTACTGTAGTTTTACAAATTACAAAAACAGTTACAAAATACAGCAACAATACAGCCTTTATCAAGCAAACGAACAACAGGAGTGAAAATTTAAAAATAAATGGACGACCAAGGTCAGAACCAACTGCGTGACACTCATAACCAGCCCTACTGATGTCACTGTCTAATAATAATAAGGTTCGTGAAGTCATTAAGAACTTAATTACCACGAACGACCTTCCTACTAGTGCATCATCACTCTGTGTGATCGATAGCTGTTTGGGTAAACCTGCCTTTTATATGCTCCCCAAAATTCATAAAATCCACAATCCCGGTAGGCCTATCGTTTCTGCTTGCTCTTGCCCTAAGGAACACATCTCCAAATTTCTTGATAGTATCTTTAATCCCATAGTCACCACACTCCCGTCATTTTTGAAAGATACGAACCACGCTTTGTCTGTCTTTTCTTCCATTGAGTTGCTACCGAGAGAACTCTACCGTCTCTTTCCTCCTTGATGTGTGCTCATTGTACATCTCTATACCTCATCCTGACGGCCTTAAAGCTCTCCAGTTCTTTCTCGATAGGAGAACTAATCCACTTGTGTCAACTTCTGCTCTCCTTTGTCTTGCGGAACTAGTTCTGACTTAACTCCTTTCAGTTTAATGACCAATTCTTTGAGCAGATCAGTGGGGTTGCCATGGGTACTAAAATGGGACCTAGTTATGCTTGTCTATTCATGGGTTATCTTGAACACCTAGTATGGACTACATATGATGGCCCCTTCCGTCTGTCTATCACAGATACATTGATGACTGTATTGGCATTACTGATATGCCTGAAGCCGATTTATTACGCTTCATTATGTTCAACCTTCTTTCTTCTTCTTGATCGTCTAGGCTGTTTTAATCATTCTCATTGTATAAGCAAACAACGGATTTGCCAGCCTTCAGCACGAGCTAGTTGCTTATCCGGTGGGGTGTTCGATTCACATTTGATTTAGGTGAGCTTCTAGGTTGATCAGCTTGATTTGGGTTTGTGATCCGGGCAGTGTCGCTGTTATGCCGTCTGACGAACGGCTATCTCGACGTCTCCGTAAACACCATGTAAAGTATCGGCCCCTTCGCATTTTCAATCCGAACTTGCTGTCTGATCTGCATTGTATCGCCTAGCTTATACCTACATTTTTATTTGATCAACCTTCATTCGTTTACTTTCACATCTCCACTACTTGTGTCAACTTTCTTTACATTACTATCTCCATACGCCTATCCACTATCACTACATCAGTATTTCAAGCCTACTGATGCATAGTTTCTCCTTATACTTCTTCCCATCCGGCTTGTCGTGACTTGCCATTCTGCGCTCTTGCACCTTGCTTTGAGCAGGACGATGATTTTCTTGAGAGACTCACGAGATGCTTGATTTTTTGCAGGCCCTATACCCGGACAGGGTGCTTGTCTGGGCTATGCATCGAGTTCAGAATATCACTCGCCAGCAGGCCCTCACCAGCCAGCATAGGACCACTAACTCTGAGAGAGTAAAACTTATCTTAACTTTCCACCCCCATAGTTCACTGGTGAAAATGTTTTATTCTGTCATCTGTCTATCCTTAAGTCAGATCCTGAGACCCGTTCTGTCTTCCCCAACTATCCTTTGGTGGCTTACAGACGGGACAGAAGTCTTGAGGATATGTTGGTACACAGTCGCCTTAAGGACAGACGGCACCCCTAAACAGAAATATTGATCATTGAGGTTGCGTTTATGATTCTAAATGATCAACTTGATGTAAAACTCTGGAAAAAATTTCAAAAATCCAAGCATGTATATTCTATGAAAAATGTAATATAGAGGGTTTTAAGGGAAAATGCCCAGAAAGTAACCTTGCAAAATACAGGATGATTTATGTTCTATTCAGGTTAGCACTATAGAACTTTCAGATGTTATTGTAAATCGGCATATCTTGAACTGGTAGCAAAATATTTATAAAGTATAATAAAATGAGTTTTTCTGAATTTTTAAATGCAAATCCAGATTTTTGACTAAAAACATATGGGGTAGGAGATATTCTTTTGCATGAGACACAAAAATTGTTCAATGAATTCTTTTTAAAGTGGTAGGGGATGATCAAATATGCATAAGAAAGAAGTATGCACATTTATACAACAATCCTTTGAGTAGTTTTTGAAAAACGTGTATTTAGTGACATACATTTATGGAAAATAACAATTTTGAGAAAAAGCCAAAAACTAACATATTTTCAATTATTGACCAAATTAATTTACTTTAAGATCCCCAGGAGCATACAAACTTGCCTCATCACATGCTTTAGATGCCATGCTAGTTGTTTTACATCTTTCTATCTTTTTTGTGCCTAAATTCTGTATTAGCAAGGAAGATATGTGGTTTTTATAGATGACAGCAAAATACTGAAAATAATGTTTTCCAAAGGAAAAGTTAAACTAAAACAAAGTTTCATATCGGCACAATTTCATATTATTAACTACAATATTGGCATCATTGACAGTTATTTTTAAGCTCCTCCTCAAAGTAAATGAGATCTTAGGACACCAAGTCCATATAAGATTATGGAAAGATTCATTAGCATTGTGAGAACCACCATGAATATATTTTGTCAAACGAAGTCGCAAGATAGCTTGACAAATACTTGCATTATGTTGCCAAAAATAAAATTAGGCAGTTTGTTCTCAATCAACTAAAACTTTATCTTTAGGGTACAAGCTACTCAGCCTATTGCAGTTCTCATGGTTATCTTTGTGATGTTTAAATATGGCTCAAATACTATTTATCCAACCAATGTGCTCTAATTTTCCAGAATTTTTCATACAAGTTACATCATAATCAGGCTGCATAAGTTTAATGATGCTATTAGTTAATCTATCTGCACTACCATATTACTATAAACACTTTGCTACCATCTGTTGAAGAAAAGTTATATTTCCTATATAATTAGCTAAAAAACATATACATGCCTAGTTAAAAAATTTAATTAAAATACAAAACTACATATTTTTTTCAAACTAAAGATAGATTCTTGTTCGAAATTGGATGTATTACCTAAAATTTAAAAAAACTCAAATTTCATTTTTTAAAGAAAAATCGTTAAATATAGGGGTTCGGTCTGTCCTTAAGTCCAATATCCAGACTCATTTTGGCAATGTTCAGTGTGGCCATCAGCGTTGCAACACGTGTGCTTATGTGATACAGATGATGTGATACAGACGCGTACTGTATCTTTTCCTTTAACCACGTTTCTTATTGACGATGGTTTCACATGCGAGTCCCGTAATCTTATCTATGCCATTATCTGTAAGCGGTGTAACAAGGCTTATATCGGCGAGACAGGCAAGAGGCTCAGTGACCGATTCGCCCAACACTTGCACAACATACGCCAATGCTCTGTGACCCTGTAGCCACCCATTTCAATGATACTGGCCATTTAGAAGCTCACGATGTCCAGGTCACAGCCATCCGATCATGTTCCTCGGATGATCGCAGTCGATTTGTTCTGGAGAATCGGTTGATTTCTTTGTATGGTACCTTGCGACCACGTGGGCTCAACGTATTACATTCCTATGCTTCTTAGTACTTTCTCTTCCCATGCCTTGTAATCTATATGGGTATATGTTGCATGTATTCAAGTTATATATTTACTAGATTTTCATTGTTTCTTTTCCGTTCTATTTCTAGTTTTTATGTGTGTTTTTGTGTTACATTTATTTCGTTATTCGTTTTATTCCCAGATTTTCGTTTTTATTTCCAGATTTTCATTAGAAAGCGTTTGTTTTGGTCGTCCATTTGTTTATTTTTAATTTGTCACTCCTGTTGTTCGTTTGCTTGATAAAGGCCTTGTTGGTAGAAACGTTGCTGTATTTTGTCACTGTTTTTGTAATTTGTAAAACTACAGTACTTTGTGATTACGTGTTTTGCTCATAAATAACATCATGTGCCGGAAGATGAAATATTTTGGCCACGTTAAAAGTCACAGTGGTCTGGTGAGAACAGTAACAAAAGACATGATTACTGGAGTACAATGCAGGGGACGAGCAAGATGAAGGTGGCAGCAGGCCATCAAAGAAACCTTGTCATAGTTTGTTGTGGGGCTGTGACATCAATACCTTTTGGTGCGACAAATTCATTTTCCTCACACCTGGGGAGGTCTAAGCTGACAAAGATCAGTTTTATTTTTGTGCCAGGGCATGCAGGTGTAAGGGGAATGAACGTGTGGATAGACTTGCAGTATGGCTACTGTACAAGCGGGTAAGCAATGGACCGTGCTATTGTAAATTCCCAAAGGGGAGAGAGAGGACGTGTACATGATTCATGTAATAGCGGTGAATCTACAACGCTAACCAGACTGCAAGAACTCCAAGTCAAGTGTGGTGTAGCTAGACAAGAACGCTATGTTGGTAGCCACAGAAGAATAGTAAACCAACAAAGAACCGGTGTCGTTAGTCGCCACACGGGAAATACTGAGGAGATCGGAGCACTTATGGACTAATTGGTTCGACGTGCAGTGATGATGATCCAACGACTAAACTAAACTAGAGCCAAGCATGGACAATGAGCAAAGCACAGTCACAAAAAATAACTACATGTTAAATGTGATGCCTACAAAAAGTTATCAACAACAGCAGAAAAGACAGTCACCAACATCAGCATAAGAAAGAAAGTTTGAGACAGAACCTGCTTGAATTATATTGAGAAACAAAGAATTGTTAAAGGGGCGAGGGGGATAAAGAATTTCCCAATTGTTTATAGTTCCTTTCTGTATAGTTGTTGCTTTTGATTCCAAGATTCCCTTTCCGGATTGTTATAGTTCCTTCATGGCTAGTTTTACGAGGTTCCTTTAATTGTTATAGTCCTGGTTGGATTAGGCTTCTATGTTGACAGTCAGTTTGGTGATTAATTTACGTTGACGATCATGGTGTGCGATGGATGGTAGTTATATAATGACTAAGACATAGTCGAGGATGTTAACCACTTTGAACTCAAGATGGTAATGAGACAAACTCTTTCCTTGTAGATTAAATCATGGTTTTATTGATGTTTTTCTGTACAATAGACCAAAACACGTCTGCTCAGGCCAATGTTTATGCCGTCTCTTGTGTTTACTAATCATTACTAAGCCGTCACTACACAACTACGTTGATTAGTTTCCCTAAGTCAATGTCTCATTTTAGTGTTGCCATTCTGCTTAGAGAGTGCAAACACTAAGCCTGCTAATAAAATATCTAAATATATACAAGCTACACACTAAAGCTAACTGTCTGGTCAGCCACCTAGGGGCTGAGGGACTGGCTGCATGCCTTATGCCTTCTACAGAATGAAGAGGATTAGCCACTTAAGAACACAACTAAACTCCACAGTATACAATCTTCATCAACAGACCATCAGGAAAGAAGGCAAGAGGAAAACCAAAAAAAGACGGTTAGATGACATAGCAGAATCCTATTAAAAAAGCAAAAATAACTATCACTCAAGCCACTAGAGCAGCACAAGACAAACACAGAAAACCACAACACTTGGCAACAACCCGATAACAGTATAACAACAAAAAGGGGTCAACTATAATTTTTGAAAGTCCTTTTATATATGTTCATTTTCACTTTTTGCAACATTAATTTGTGTTTTTTTAAATTTTTTTTATTCATGCAGGTACTGAATCTGTTTTTGGCATTGTTGCTAAATGCTTTTGCCAGTGATTCATTGGACAAACACAGAGAAACTAGTGCAGAGAGGTCAAAACTTATGGACGGTGTATATCGGCTTATAAAGTTAATCTTCTGCTGTTTCACTTTCTCTAGTGACTCACCATCTAACGAGACAGAGGATAAATTATCTGAGGGTGGTGAGGAGTCAGCCTACCCATCAAAATTTGAAACAGGTTATATATACATCAATCCATCCATTAGTTTATTACTTTCATTGAACAGATATCTTCATGTCAAAGGTTACAAATTCAGTATTTCTTTTTCAAACGCTCTATATTGACCACTTGTTAGCCACTCGGAGGGTGATTTGTATGTAATCTGAGCCTAAGAGCTATTGCATGTTGTGGCAGTTATGTGCCTACAAGTAGGCCAGCACATCCAATTTCTGTGATGCTTTTTATTTACTGGGATATCTTCCTACGTCCTACATCAGTCGCCTCTTACCTTGTAGGTAGCATGGGTACTATTCTTTACTTCCCTTCGGCCCGACACCACACGATGCAGTAATTCATGAAAGTGATAGTCCACTTTACAACATAAAATATTACATCTTGCTATAATTCACTAATATAATCGTATCAGTAACTCAAAGATAAACAGATATCAAAGTAAACTTTATGATAATATATCCAACAAACATGTCCAGATAATTTAATACTAAATACTTGATCCTTCGAAAGGAGTTAATTCATATTTTTCATGTTTTTTTTGGCCTACACGCTTGGATGTAAACAAAATAAGGTTCATCCTTAGGTTGAAAGGTAGTGCCTCAAACTAATGAGGCTTTAATTTACTACATGACAAACAAAATACAATCATTCAAGACATAGTTTGCAATGTTCTACATTTGAATATCACATTCATAAAGAAAGAAGTCATTAAATGTGTTCATTCACTTGAAGTATCTGTAACAACTCAAAACAAAACTCCAAATAATGATATTAGTTAGTACAGATACTGAAAAAGAAGCACTGAATTAAAAGCAGCAATCAAGTAAATTATTAATAACACAGAAGAAATATGTTTTTGGTATAAGTGCATGTATAATGACTGCCTCAATGGATAGAAATGGGATACCTTAACTGATTGCATAGGAGTCATCTTTTTAAAGATCAGAGGTTTTTAGCCTCTGGACGGAATTATATTTTTAGTTCCAAAAAACTTGCACTCCTAGTTTAACAAAACTAAATTATTGTTTCTAAATATGATTTACAATATGACTTATTAAATATCACATTGAAGACAAATGGATGTAGTTTCATAAAATATTGACTGTATCAGCAAATATAATGCAGTGTTAATTATAAACATATTAGCATTCCTTAAAAATAAAAATTGAAATTGCGATAACAAAAATCCAACTCACGAAGGTTCTTGATGAACAGTAGGTTGAATAAACAAGTCTGACTGTTCTCTTTATTTAGGTAATCCATTTATAAATACATAAGCATTTATTTTGTTTGGATGCAATGTTTATTACCTGTTTACAAATAGCATCATGACTATTCATGAAACATTTTCAGTTTTTTTTTATCACATGGTTTCCTAGAATGAATGGTAAACTCTGTTGCACTTCTATTTCTAGCATAAGTCATGATGATATATATTCGTTATTGTTTACACTTCACTTTTCAGTAGTTTTCAATTAATTTAAAAGTTGAATAGGAACGGGAAGTAATGGAAAAGCAGCGAAATATTACAAATCTTTCAAGCAACTTTCGTCTCTGAGATAAGCCATTTGGATCTTTAAAAAGACTTCGTATGCAATCATTTAAAATGAAGTTTGTGTTCCACACTAATCTTTTGAATTAACATAAATAGTTTCTCTATGTCATTCTGTAATGTTGACAATAATACTGTGTCATTGACATAACTAACCTCTGGTATATCATAACTTCCAATTTTGTCTACATCGCCTCTAACATATCTCATATTTTTTGGTGTACAAGGTAAATACATATCAAAGGGGATTGTATACAACTCTGGCAGACTCCTTGTTTTAAATCTAATCAACCTAATATCTTATCATCTGCTCTTATGGGAAACATATTTATTTAATTATTTCCCAAAGTTTATTGTGTTGTATTCTCAATATTTCCTGTTACTAAGACACTATAGGGAGACAGTGACTGCCACCACAAAATTGCTCTGAGAGACTAATTACTAGGACAGTGTTTGACATTAGTTCATGCCTTGAAATATCAAAAAATGACCAGTTTCATTAAATGTGGACTTCATCTGTAAATGGCACCAACCTTCTGGTTCTCATGCAGATATACTTTCCTGAACAGGGGGGCGGGGTGGCTAAGTGGTTACGCCTTTGCCTTGCGCTCCAAAGGTCTTGGATTCGAATCTGGACCACATCGCTCTGTTCATGGGTGCAATTTTTCCAGACTCCTAGGATTGTTGTCGGAGCTACAGGGTTTGTGCTTTGTGTTAAACTCTCGGCAGGTGGCATGCCATTTCTGCGAAGAGGGACACAGCCATATGGAGTCAAACCAGTTGCAATGAAGTCAACTTTAGACTATCCTGAACATATACATGTTTATGCTGAAGAAAGGCAGGCTGGCTTTTAAAACCCTACTCGTTGAGTGTTGGAGGTAGATAAGAGATAACATAATGCAATTGTTTAGAAGTTGGATGAGGTCACAGCAAGTGCTAACATATCTAAACTCCACCTTAGGAAATTTATAATCAAACTTTGCACAAGCATGGCTGAATAAGGAGTGTGTTTATGCACCTATGAATCTGCCCAGAATACTATGAGGTCAATTAGATAATTCATCATTGGCCTCTTTGGCTCAGGAGACAGTGGTGGGTATTGCATCATATAGTTTGTTCTGTGCCGAATCACAATGTCCATATGGCTGTAATATGGCCTATTGTGTCACGGCATTCCTTGTAGTGGCAGATGAGACTGGAGCCGACACATAGGATGGTCTCTCTCTGCACTCTCTTTTGCCACCATATGTGATGTTTTTCTTCTTTTCTTTTTGAGCCACCCCTTGCTGCCCTCGCTTTTTTTCCTGTCTTTGGCCAACCGCTCCCAATGTTCTTTGTCTATGTTGTATGAAGTTAGATCGTGCTGGCAGGTGTCAATGAAGTGCAGTAATTGGCACCCATGCTATCTAGGACCTGTTGCGAGTTGAATTAAATAATTACGAGGGTGCATTGAAAAGTAATGTCTCCAAGTCCATAACTTTGTTAATAGTGTTCGGAGGCAATTGACACCGATATCAAAATAAAGTATATGTAAGTGTGTTTTCAGGACAGTAAGTGTCAAGTGTCTGGAATGTTGCGCATCGCCAACATTACCCAAGATGGCGTCATACATGGAAATTCGGTTGAAGCAAAGAGCTGTGATTGAATTCTTGACGGCGAAGGTTGTGTTCCCATCGACATGCATCGGAGAATGAGAGCGGTATATGGTGACGCCTGTGTGGATGTGAGTACTGTTAGGAGGTGGGCAAGGACTGTTAAGGCGACAATCCAGCGACGATGACCTTGTATGATCAGGCTGCAGCGGACGACCAATTACAGCAGTGGATGAACAACACCAAGCTCGCGTGGACGAACTGATTCATGTCAATCGCCGCTTCAAGCAAAAAGATGTCGCTACAATGCTTGAAATTTCGACTGACAGTACATCACATTATTCATGTATTGCTAGGGTATAGGAAAGTTTGTGCAAGATGGGTCCCTCGCATGCTGACACCGGAAATGAAACATCGCCGACATCAGACGTGTCAGGAACACCTGATGCGATATGAGCGAGAAGGCGATGACTTTATCTGCCGATTTGTCACTGGCGATGAGTCATGGGTGCATCATTACGACCCTGAAAACAAGCGCCAGTCTATGGAATACAGGCACAAAAACTCACCCACTCCAAAAAAAATTCAAAACTGTCGCGTC
Source organism: Arion vulgaris (assembly GCA_020796225.1). NCBI lineage: Eukaryota > Metazoa > Mollusca > Gastropoda > Stylommatophora > Arionidae > Arion > Arion vulgaris. The sequence goes on from CM036753.1 coordinate 24,218,110, forward strand.
AGCGGAAAGTTTTGATGACCATTTTGGGACTGCCAGGCGTAATCCACACAGAATGTTTGGGCAGCGACAATACTGTCAATTCTTATTGGTATGTGGAAAGCGATGAAGAAACTACGGGCAAGACTGCTACGTGTTCGTCCTGGAAAACACGCAGTCCTTCAGCATGACAATGCTCGTCCACACACCAGTAGACAAACAGCGGCAGCATTAAAGCGTCTCAATTTTGATGACATTTTAGCGCACCCACCATATAGCCCGATTTGGCACCTTGTGACTTTTTCCTGTTCCCAAAGCTCAAGGAACATCTCAAGGGAAACAGATATGCTTCTGACGAGGATGTGGCAGCAGATGTGCGTACCTGGCTTCGTGAAAAATCATCAGATTTTTCTTCGACGGGATGCAACAACTAGTTCGACGTTGGCGCGTGTGTGTGGAACGTGGAGGTGACTATGTCGAAAAATAATGACTCTAATGTGTAGTGGACATCTCAAGCTTTCTGAAAATGTATGTTTCATTTGTAAATTACGTATATTAACAAAGTTATGGACTTGGAGGCATTACTTTTCAATGCGCCCTCGTAGATAATTACTTCTAATTAGATAATTACTTCACTAGATGCCAGAAGGCAAATGCAGTAACATATCAACTGTCACCACTATTAAAACATCTAAGCATTAACATGGCAGTCAAACGACAACTGATAAACTGAATATTTATTCCAACTCTCTGCTATCAGTGCCAAACATAGCCCCTGACTAAGACACAAGAAAGAAAGATTACAACATGTGAAATGAGATGTCTACGAAATGCTGTCAACGTTACAAGGCAAGATAGAGTGAGAAACGAGAATGTCAGAAGCATCGTTGGTATTATACCATGCATACAGTACATTGAGAAGCAAAGAATCAAGTGGTTCAGCCATCTAATGAGAATGGAACCATATTTACTACCATCACGTGCCTATAGTAATCGACACTCAGGGTGCAGAGCACAAAGCAGGCCAAGAACACGATGGATAGATAACATCTCAGAGTCCCTGCGAAAGCATGGACTGACAACGTCAAGCGCAACACACCTGGCACAAGATAGAAAACTAACTCTCCCCACGACGCTTCACAGCAAATGTGGTTAAGATAAGATAATTACTTCAACACAAAATGTACAAACGTATACTAACATACATTTGTCATTTGTCTCTTTCCCCAGCTGAAGAGATAACAATTTTGCAAGAGTCTTATTCTGCACAGTCATATAGGAATGAATACAAGAATGTAAGTGTTATTACATTCCCAGCAAGCAGGGAATAAATTACTCATTAATACAGTCAACTTGGTTGTAGTAGGGATGGTCTCATATAATAAGCATGTATTGTTGATCTGGGTAGAAACATACTTTCTAAACTTCAGTACCACAGGCTATTGCCATTAGCTCAATAGTCTCAACTTCATATTAATCTGAAATAATTTTGTATAGCACTCATCACTATATGTGCAACTTGTCTGTGTAGACAGTATAGCTTAGTTGTAGTCAGCTGGATTCAAGCACTGGTGGGCAATGTTTATTTCTCACTAAAGTCAATTTTCATTAGAATAGTTACCTGATCTACTAATTAAGGGCTGTGATGCTGCCACTTTTAGATAGCTGTAAACGCCTGAGGTCCTATAAAAGTGCATTGAGATTCTATTGAATTTATTTAAAAAATTTTTCTCAAACATGTATACACATACACTTATAAAATCTTTCAATACCTGACCACTGCAAATTTATAGTCTACTACCTACTTTGTATATTATTGGACTTTCTGATACTGATTTCAAGTGTAGGTGTTTAATTGTCCTGCTTGATCTTTCTGAATTGAGTTTTACATCTGAATATTGCTTTATATCAGGTATTGTTATGGTCATACTTAAAGTTAGTTGTCATTCTGTGTAATTTTTACATCCCACTCTTTCTATTTCTTCAGGATTTCATCATTTTCCCAGATAGTGTGCTTCTTATTCTTCTTTTTTTATTAACTACAGCTGCCATGTGTATCTTTTTTTGCAACCAGTACAGAAATCTGCAACTGTTTTATAGTTTGAATAGTGCCAGAAAGGATATTTGTGATTGTTGACTGGTCTTCTTTGCTCCAAGGTTGATCTTGGACATTCAAGCAGTATTTTGTTTTTGCTGTCTCATACGATTGGGCAGTTTTAACAGTAACATGAAGAATAGTTATTTACAACACATCCAAACTACAAACAAATTTATAAAAGTTAGTATTTGACTGGTCTGTGACAGAAGTTGCGCAGAGTTGTACTAACTAGACCTTAGTATAGAGAACCAACATGTGCAGCTCTCTGGTCTGTGACAAGTTGCGCAAAGTTGTACTAACTGGACCTTAGTATAGAGAACCAACATGTGCAGCTCTCTGGTCTGTGACAAGTTGCGCAAAGTTGTACTAACTAGACCTTAGTATAGAGAAGCAACATGTGCAGCTCTCTGGTCTGTGACAAGTTGCGCAGAGTTGTACTAACTAGACCTTAGTATAGAGAAGCAACATGTGCAGCTCTCTGGTCTGTGACAAGTTGCACAGAGTTGTACTAACTAGACCTTAGTATAGAGAAGCAACATGTGAAGCTCTCTGGTCTGTGACAAGTTGCGCAAAGTTGTACTAACTAGACCTTAGTATAGAGAAGCAACATGTGAAGCTCTCTGGTCTGTGACAAGATGCGTAGAGTTGTACTAACTAGACCTTAGTATAGAGAAGCAACATGTGAAGCTCTCTGGTCTGTGACAAGTTGCGCAGAGTTGTACTAACTAGACCTTAGTATAGAGAACCAACATGTGAAGCTCTCTGGTCTGTGACAAGTTTCGAGAGTTGTACTAACTAGACCTTAGTATAGAGAACAACATGTGAAGCTCTCGGTCTGTGACAATTGGCAGAGTTGACTAACTAGACCTTAGTATAGAGAAGCAACATGTGAAGCTCTCAGCAAACTGATAAACATCATAAAGGGTGCAATGACTGAGGACATGATTATCCTCTTTGTCTTCAACAGTTAGATACATGCCTAAAGTATAATAGAACATGACATAACCAGCAGGCAGTTTGGTGGCAGGAAATTAGTACAGGAAACTATACTTTGGCTACTGTTTCATTAAGCAGCACAGAATACTTTCTCTTCTTCTAGTGTTATGACAGTTCAATTCTGGCTTCTGTTTAGGTTGGGTTGGAAATCCACAGACAACCCATTTCTCTGGTGTGGGGCAAGAGCCCAAGTGACACTGGATCAATGAAGACAGAAGTTGCAAGATTTGACAGAGAAAATGAATTACGGTCAATGCAGTGATATTTCATCTTAACGCTCAAACACCCAGATTCAAGTTTGAGTGACAGACTGTAAATAGCATTTTCATACCTTCTTCCTCTTCTCCTTTCTCTACCATCAATGTCAACCATGGACACTACACCTCAAGTGAAAAATATCATAGTATGTCAGATAAGTTAATAGAAACAGATAGTCATCAACATTACCAGAAGAGACAAAATGGCAACACAGCCATCATAAAAAGTATAGCAACATCATGTACTGTAAGATATGTGGAAAGACCGAAAATAAAATGATTCAGTCATCACATGAGAATGAAGATTAGTTTGCACCTACAACAGTAGAAGATCTGGTTTGAGTGTATGAGAAATGTCAAGGAGTAGGTGGATAGACAACATCAAAGAAATAGTACAGCAGAATGCTCACAATAATGTCTGCAACAAACTAGACCCAACAACGAGAACTTAAACTACGCTTCACTGAATAAAACACTAAACAAGATATTTTGATAAAACTATTTAATAGCCCGCCACTTGTGAGATGATACACCTTTAATATTTTGATAAGCAACTGGTTTTTGTTGTTTTTTTAATTGACCACTCGTACATTTTTAGGACAAATGTAGGTTTTGATTTATGTTATCGCCCGTGTGGTGCCGGGGCGCGCAAGGTAAACAAAGAATAATACCACTACAACCTACAATGCATGTTGTAAGAGACGACTGATGTAGGCCCTAGGGATGCTACCCTAGTAAATAAAAAAGCAGCGCAGAAATAGGATGTGCTGGCCTACTTGTAGGTGCATAACTGGCAAAGCGTACAATCGCTGTTAGGCTCAGATCACATACAAATCACATACAAGTGGTTGACAAGTGGTCGATATGGAGCGTTCGAAGAAGATTTGTTTTTTTAAATGCTTACAGGTATCATAAAGGTAATGCCTATATTGTTACAACCACACATTTTGAAGGGGAGTCTGGTGTCTATGTATGTAGAACGGAGGAGGTGACTAGTGTATATGTGACGGATTAATCTCTATTTATTTTATCTAAATAGAATTCTGGTTTGCTTGGAGTAAAAACCAGTAAAATTGGCAGCATGAGAAGTCCTTTTGGAAACTACAATAATAGTTCAAGTAAACTGAAAGCTACAGAATCGGAAAATAGAGACGATTATGAAGAACCTGTCACTTACAACGAAGACAGCTCCTATAACTCAGACAGTATGAGGCCACCCCCAGACTGCTTTCCACTGTGTATTTCACGCAGGTATACATATTTTTTGTGTCCTCCTATTTCTGTTAACAGTATTAACTATTTGTAGAGTTTCACTTTCTGGACAGTTTTATTTCTGGACTATGCTGTCAAAATAGACCATAATATAATCCCAAATTTTCTATTCTCTTTCCGACTTGGGTCAAGTCATTAAAAAATAAATCATGGATTGCAATATTATATTATCAGCAAACTTGCAAGAATTTCTCTGAGAATATGTAACCCTGCTTGTGTAAAGTTCAGCATTGCAGCTAATAGTTGATAAGAACAAATATTTGATATATTTATGCAAATATAAGGTCCAGAACTCAAATATGATATCAAATCCAGGTAGTAACAAACATTGTGAGATAAATTTCTTTATTTTTACAGTTATCAGTCATGTGTACGGTAATCTCATAGCCTCTATTGTAGTATGGGTGGTGGGTCTTAGACTGCTGAGTCTTTGCATCATATTTGAAATAGCTAACTCTCTTCCTTATGTTGTTCTTGTTTTGACCAGTGGCAATACTCTGCTTAATCCTGGTTCTTCGATGCGCAGAGCTACTGTCAGTAGCTTGGGGTGGATCCCTTCGAGGCTTGGGATGCGGCGCTGCTCCCGCCTGGCAGCAGTCCACAGGAGCAACCCCATATCTAAGTAAATATCTGAGCATACTCACTAACCGTATTGTGCGTTGATGTCTTTTTCCATTTCTGGGTGCCCACGCCATTCTGGCTGACATGTCCGTCTTCAATGGGGGAAGTTATGGAGTCTTCCAATCCATGTCCTGGCTCTTCCCAACACTGCCTGCCAGGCATCAGAGGTTTTAGGAGTTACCTTCTCCGCTTTTTTCATCCAAGGTGAGCTCCTGGGTGTGATCTTGGTGGGGATCTGGACTTGTCCACACATAGGTGGGCCATGCATCCGCTTCACCAATCGGGATCACACCTCCCAGGGGTTTTGTCTGGCTTACCCCAGCCATAGCCTGGTATTTTACCCCTTCCGGCATTGGGGGCCCAGTTATAGCGCTGGGGACTCGCTTTGTCAGAGCCGTGTTAGTTTAACGGGAGCACCACGTGAAGGTGCGGTTGACTTGACTGCAGGCATTTCTCATTATTTAGATGAGGCCTATAACAGTCCTTGCTCCCCTCTCTTCCTTATATCCATGCTCTAATTCAGCAAGCCAGATACCTATTTATAGTATATATACACCTGAGTCATCTGAAGCATACCTTAGTTCTCTCTCGATCGTTCTTTTCGGCCATTTTGATCATTCTTATTGTGATATATAAACAGCCTTTGCCAAGAACATATTTTTACGTCACATCGTTCAGCGCCATTTGGAGCTCTAGTGCTAATCCTTCGGTGACGTGACTGGTTTCAGCCAGCGTTTACTGGGTTCGCTCTCCGTTAGCCTTTGACTGTCCCCAGTCAACCTGCAAGGCAGCAGGTTGCTATTTTCTTTCAGCTTAGCAACCCTTAGATGACCTACCCTCCCGGGTTGTTGAGCATCATCTACCCAGGTTATCTGTCTTTATTTGGACTACTGTTTGCCTGCCATCCAGATTTGTGTACGGTTTACTCCGCTAATCTTTGATTGTCCCCATTCAAACTATAAGGCAGTAGTAGTTCCCTTGCGAGCGGAAACGCGCACTGGATTCAAGCCTCTGCGGGCTTTCCAGTTTTCTGCATATTTGGGTGGGCCCACTCGTGCATCATTCTCATGCGTGTTTGCTCTGCCCTGGTGCCTGCCCACCATGTCTTTTAGTTCTCACCGTGCACACATTCACCATGCCTCTAGACTGTCTGGACACTGAGCTCAGGGCTCAGAGTTTGCCCTATGTGGGCCCACGTGCAACTCATCTCGGACCCAAATTTTGCTCCACGCAGGCCCACGTCTCCTCCCTTTATGTCCATCTGCTTGTGGGTTTCAGCTGGGGACAGCAATAGACTAGCGGAGAGCGAATTGTACACAAATGCTGGTTGAAATCGAACACACCCCTGAAGGATAAGCAACTGAGCTCCAATTGGTACTGAAGGCTTGTGCACGTACATCACGTTCTGATGTTTGGCTGTTTATATATCACAATAGAATGATAAAAACAGCTTAAGAACGATCGCGAGAGAGAGAGAAGAGTGACAATAAGATATCAAATTCGTTAAATGAAGAAATCAGAAGACTGGATGTGAAACCAGGCATTTAATTCATAAAAGAACAACAAATTAAATGGTTTGGGTGCCCAACAAGAATGCCCTGTTATCAACTACCACAGAGAGCCAAACTGAAAAAAGCATAACGAGTACAGAGCAAGAGGAAGACCATGCAAAAGATGGGGCAACGGCATCAAGAACAGCCTTAAGAAAAATACAAGCTTACAAAGTGCCTTAGAACAACCACACACAGGATCACAGCCCCTCCCCCAACACTGATATTAAAAAGTAAATGATGAAAGAGAAGAAGAAAATACAGAATGGATTAAGTGAGCTGATAAATCTCTGTAACCAAATCTTTTAGATGCTTTCTGCTTTTCTACCTAATCTTATCTTATTTGCTATTAATATATATATATATATATATAAACAATCTATAATTTCCACAGAATAACTTGTATTACCTTAAGGGATGACTCTGATACCATGAGAGCGTGGAATTCATTAAGAGCTTTTGGGAGTAGAATCGTCAACCACAAAATGTTTGAGTTAACTGTGATGCTTATGATCCTTGCTAGCTGTCTTCTTCTGGTATGTGACATCTGATTAACTTGTACAATACGACAAGCCACTTGACATACCTTTTTAACAGTAATAGCTTTTCAACAAGTCAACTCACAAACCAAACCATAAAACTAAAACTAAACTTTTCACAAGATACATTTGAACATTCTGATATATGAAATTATGCTCTGGTGCATAAAATAAAATATGATAAATTGTGTTAGAACACTTTCCAATATAACTATTATTATTAAAAAAGCAGTATGTAAAAATGTGGTTTTATTGTGCGTAGACTAGGAGTTAATGCAAGTTATTTTGAAAATGCATTTGATCTCACACAATGGTTTTCTGTAACAGTCAATTTTAACATTTTGTACAGTTATCAGTTATATGAGGATTATTATCGTGGCGCTCTCAGAATGACCATCTCCTTTCTCTGCCTCAACAAATCTAGCAGCGTTCAGTGGTCCAAAACACCAGTTCGATGTTGATTAATCAATCTTTTTGCATATTTGGTATGTCGAGCTTTCAGGCTTTACCAATATTGACACCCATCTCTCTCAATCTGGTCAGCCACTGGGATTCACAACCCTGTAACTCCTCTGTTCTGAAAGACTTTCTCAATGCGTTAAGTCTTTTGATAATATTATTTCCTCTAAAGTAAAATTAAACCATGCCTTGTGTTGCTGAGGCTCGCAAGGGTAGCAAAGAATAGTAACACGTGTTGGGTCGCTGGACGCTGCTGGATTTGCTGAGGCGGAGATCGGGGACATGTCCGGAGTGCTATGATGATAGTCCTCATATAACTGATAACTGCGACCTACAAGGCATGTCGTAAGAGGCGGCTAAGGTAGGGGCCTAGGGAAGCTAACCCAGTGAATAAAAATTGTCGTAGAATTCAGATGTGCAGGCCTACTTGTAGGCGCATAACTGGACAGCGTACAATCGCTCTTAGACTCAGATCACACACAAATTACAAAAAGTGGTTTAACAAGTTGTCAATATGGAGCGTTCGCAGAAGAAGAAATACAGCCAATAACAAAATAGATTGCAGAGACACTGAAAAGTTTCAATATGATAACAAAACAGTTATTTTGCTGTTCTTTATTGTTATTGGTGGCATCTGTGGCTTAGGGGATAGTGACTCGGTCTATTAACCCTGACGTTCTGAGTTCGAATCACGCTGCGACAGTTTGGTTGCAAATTGTTTCGCGTGGATTTTTACAAAAGGGCGATGGAACCACCCGTTCAGAAAGCAATTGCAAACTATTGAACGTAATAATGCCTAGAAAAATCACAAACAGCGTTAAAAAACTGGGGTTGATCTGGGGTTAAGTCCTGTAAAGGATATGCAATTAACTTTTTTTTATTGTATATTATCACTATAGGGGAAGACTGCAGTAAAACAATGTAACAATGGCAAAACACGTAAAAACAAAGTACTAAGTTTTACTAAGTACAAAAATGATACAATAACAATACACAGTGATGTTTCAACCAAAAGGCCTTTATCAAGCAAAGGATACAACAGAAGTGAAAAAGTTCATGAAATGCTGTTTAACTCTTTGTGTCCTAGAAAATTTTGGGGGTAATCACGCTCTGCCAGAACACATTTCAAGCAAATTGTTTTAAATGGAGTGATCTTGGAAATTAATCTATAACTTTAGTTCAATGTAAGCTAGATTTATACTGTTGGCATCAAAGTATGCAGAATTAAATTCTGAACAATCTAATAATAAATAGTTATATATTTCCTTCCTTTCGTTCGCTTGAAATATGTCTATATATTCAATGTTGTCTCTTGTATGAACTTCACTGTCTTTTGTAGCTCACACAGAAGTCTGTGTAGTTTTGTGTTGTTTCGTTAGGCCAGTGAGTTTGCCTTAGTGTATCATACTCGGGGCAGTCTTGAAGTATGTGCTCTGCAGTCTGGTGTGCCTGTCCACATGTACACTTGGCTGAATTGCCAATCTTGAATTTTGTATACATGTGGCTGCGGAGCCGATTGTGTCCTGTTCTAAGGCACAGAATGATAACCTGTTCCAATCTGCTCATATTATAGTAATCGTCTTGTGTTGGTATTTGTGGCTTTCTCATTGATTTAATCATCCTTTTCTTTTGGTGGTTATATATGTAAATTAGTATTTATTTAGTAAATTATTGTTGTATTTCATGTTCATGCTACCCAAATAGGCTAATTGCTCTTTTATTTTTATCATTTTGGCTTCCAGCGTGATATCTGGATTACTTTTCATATGTGTCCTCATTATATTTGTCTTTTCATAGCTTATTTGCAGTCCAGTTTTTGATGCTATTGATGATAAGTTTTTCTTTGCATATCTTGGTTGTTTTACTTAACTCTTTCCACGCTTTTCACCACACACTGCGCCACCGTGGAAGCCCGTTTCACGCCATTAGCCGCACACTGCGCCATAGAGTTGCTTCCTTATAAGAAGTCTTTCTAGTTTTACTTCTACTGTTTTACCTCTACTACTTTTTAACCTTGCTATTCTATTAGGTTGTCCAGTTTTTTCAATTTATTATATAATAATATATATATATGTTTATTTATTGATGAGTAGTTAGGATTTTTTATTTTTTACCTCCCTTGAATTAACTGTTTAAAAATTGAGGAAATAACTCCGCGTGGAAAGAGTTAACAAGGCAATATCATCTGCAAAATTCAAATCTTCCAGTTGTCTATTTTCTATCCACTTGATGTCAGTCTTTTACCATGTAACATTGTCTCATCAGCCAGTCAATGGATGCTCAAAACAATAGCGAAGATAAAATACAGCCTTGCTGTACTTTTGTTTCAACTATAAACCAGTCTAATTGGCCATTGTCAGTGTGGAATGCACACTGTAAACCATCATACTAGCCTTTGATAACAAACAGTTACTGATATTCCATAGCATTCCAGAATGTTCCACAAGGAGATTCTGTATAGGCTATCACAGGCCTTTTTGTGATCAATAAAATTAAGAATAATAAAGCGTTATTTAGCTTCATAGATATATTTTTTTTTTCTTCACAGGCCTTAGAAGACATTTACATTTATCAGAAACCCACGCTTGAATCTGTTCTTCACATCAGCAATGTAACTTTTGCTACCCTTTTTTACAATTGAGATGATTCTCAGATGGGTTGGATTAGACTACGAGTACTTCACAAATTTATGGACACTCCTTGACTTTTGTATTGTTTTGGTAAGTAGCTGTGCATATTGGTATACACAATGCTGCATTTAGGATTTTATGCTAAGTACTTTATTAAGTAGAAGAGTCCTCCATATATCATGGACAGAAAAGAGAACAAATAGACCTATCCAGAAAGAACTCATCATCAAAGAAAACTGGGTGATGCTACAAATAAGAAAGAGAAAATTGGGGTATTTTGGACATATACAAAGACACGAAGGACTGGAGAAGACTATCATGGAAGGAGGCATACCGACAAAGAGAATAAGAGGAAGACCACAGAGAAGATGGATTCAGGATGTAACTGATGGTTTGAACATGACAGCTGCAGAGGTGAGAACAATCTATTTGATTATGATGACTTTTTTAAAGATGGAAAATTGTAATCAATTATAAAGTCCCATGCAGTTGAAGTTAATTAGCAGTGTGTCTGGCAGAATGGATTAGAACGTGGCTCCCATACTGGCCACCCTTGTTCAATCCACGGTAAGGACAAGGATTTTACTCTTTCGGGGGCATAAAAGAACAATCTTAACCTGAACAGTTTAACAGCGACTGCACTAGCCATGCAGCCATTAAATTTCCCAGTCTCTCATCAACAGACACACACCCCATCGCCCTCCGCCCCTTTAAAAAGTGGTACTACAAGCAGTAACTAGTTTTTCGGGTTTTTTTTTACATACAGTGAACAATTTACGTTCTAGATTTCAATGAATGTCAAGATTGTAATCTGATATGTATTAAGAATCTGAGGACTAAACCGACATTAGAAACTATGGCCACAGTTCCTTTATAAAGGATGCATAATAAGACTACCATGCCCAGAATACTGACCAGTCCATATCTGCACTACACTATTTCCAGGTTCATCTATCATAAAGGTTGCCCAGGTATCAAAATGAGAAGTTTGGAAACAAGCTATTACATTATTACCTGAAGGACTAACTTCTGTAGATCCAAATGGAACAGTGTTAGTTGGGATGGTTTAGTCATGTATGTAGAATGAAAGTTGATTGCCTTTCATTTATGTAAGCATAAGAAAACAAGTGAGAGAATTAGATCTCCATGGTGACCCAAAATTTACTTGAAGAAAATTTAAGTTTACGCACGAAAATTAAGCACGCCAACTACTGAGAGTGTTACACAAAGCATGAACTCCGTAGCTCCAGCAACAACCCTAGGAAACTCATGAAAAAATTGTACATGTAACTCAGTCTGTATTTGAACCCACAACCTTCAGAATGGCTAGTGAACGTCTTAGCCCCTTCACCATAGATACCCGCAGTTGCTTTGCATAAACTATGGTACAGTCAGATGGACCTTGGAAAGACTGTGAACTCTATCTTGAAGATGGGTCTAAATATATCGAACAACCTATGACCTAAACAAAGAAAAGCAATAAGACAGTTATTGTGTATATGTACGCCATGAAAAATATTGTTTTGAATTATTTACCAACAGGTTTCATTGTTGACTGTGATTGGGGATCAGGTAGGGTTTGGTAACATTGCAGCGTTCAAGTCTTTGAGAACTCTACGTTCACTTCGACCACTCAGAGCAATATCGAGATGGCAAGGGATGAAGGTTTGTTATGAAAAATTGTTTAAAAGTTTACAGAGATTCATAATATTATTAATTGCAGATATTTATAACAGGTTACTAAAGATGGTAATCTGTTTCTATTTTAATGAATTTTACACAATTTTGTAACATAATTTTTTTTATGCTCGCCCACTATGAATTCAGGTGTAGTCATGGCACTTAATATGACACCTCTGACTTATTTTTGCATGAAGGCCTGCTTTCCTTATCATCAGTTCCCTTCGTCATTCAGGTGAGCTTTACTCGACTTCAGAGGTACTTCTAATTTATATTCCCAAGTTAAGAATCAGGGTCTCCTGTAGTCTAACCATGTACTGTGTGCACACCGAGAATTTTGGACAAGCTGATCTCAAACCTCAGAATTTCCATTGCATGTGATCACTAGTGCAGAGTGTTATCAACTTTGCATTAGGTGACCCCTATGTGAATTTAAGATCCTTACCTCTAAGTAGATCTTTCTCTTTTGTGAAAAGCATAACAGTTCCATGGCAGTTTGAAGTGGACAATTGTTCACAAAAATAGCTGTTGAGGATATCCCAATTGGTTTGAGAGTCCCCATAGTGTGGATCAGACAGATCTCTTTCACAAAATGGCTCCTGTGATCTGATGTGCAAAGCTAAATATTGACTGTATGGCATAGCAGCTTGGGCCACAACCTCCAAGACACGATTTGTAAAGCTAAGCAGAGTGCAAAATCAGGCCTCATGGATCATCACTGGAGTCATGAAGTCTACCCCCATAGAAATACTGGAAACTGTGACAGGGCTACAACCAATGGAGGAGACGGGACATGAAGGTTCTTCAGCAAGGAAAAAAATACAAGAGACTGGTGAACCATCCAATGCACCACCGAATCATCAGCTACAGTAGGGCAGACTAAAAGAAGTAACTTCATGGCAAACTCCAAAGCACTTGCTCACAAAGACACAATATTGGCACTGGCTCAACCAAGACACATACAACCAGCCAGCACCTCCCTCCCTGGGCATGCAGTCTCCCAGAGCTCTCAGAAGAAATAAGTGGCATTGGCAAGAAAGGAACACAGACAGACCTGGAGAGAAGGCTCATCACAGAAAAACACCAAAACGAAAACTACCCAATGGACACATGCATACACAAATGGCTCGGCTACAGATGCCACCCACAATGGAGGAGTGGGAGTTGTCCTCAGACTAAAAAATAGAGTAGAACTAACCTTAACTCTGGCCACCGGCACGTTCTCAACAAATTTCAGGGCTGAGGTAGAGGCCCTCAGTGCAGCTGCAAAAATGGCACTACAACATATAAACCAAATACATGGAAAAATAGTGCTTTTGACTGACACATTGTCTGCTATCTCAGCACTGAAATGAACACAGAACTAAGTGATCTCAGGTCAACCTTAGCCCAGTTATCCCATGATTCTGAGAGGGTAGTAATCTAGTGGATACCCTTACACTGCAAAAACAAGGGGAATGAAAATGCTGACAGACTGACTAAAGAGGGAGCAGGAATGCCCTAAGATGACAGCCTGGTTAGCTAGGAAGAAGCAAAAACCATCGCCAAAGGGCACTACAAGGCAAAATGGGATAAAAACACAAGACGATAGATATTACCAACTGTCCAGAAGGGACCAGACAGCCATACTTCGTCTTTGGACGGGTCACAGCAGAATGAGACACCACCTGTACACTAAATTCAAGATAGGCACCAACGACCTGTGCCCCTGTGGCTTGGCGAGAATGACAACAGAACATATCCTACAGAACTGTGCCCAGTATGCAGACCTGAGAAGAAAGAGGTGGCCCACTTACACCAGCATCCAAGACAAACTGTATGGCGTGGCTGATAATCTGAGGCAGACGGCTGCCTGTATTAGAGAATCCGAAATCTCAATCTAGTGAGAATGCAGAAGAAGAAATGTCATTGACTGAGTGCATGTTGGTGATCTGGACATTTGAAATGAATGGCCACTGAGTTAAAGTTGCTGAGATGAATATTGTAGAGACATCAGCAGAAGCAGTTTTTGTGAGTTCCTCCTGTGTCTGGTAGGAGTGCGTATCAATTACTCACTTGTGAAACTGTCACGGATAGGGTGATGTTGTAAAGATCCCTAAGGTTTCCTTTTCCTGCAGCTACCTCTGCTTCTCTTGCTAGATCTTCTACGTATTGTCTTTTATCTAACCTTATATGTTTCTTCACTTTCTTGCTAGTTTCTGTGTATTTTTCCTGGGCTATGGCTTTGGCAGTTCTAGTTTTTCTATTATTTAAATCTGCTTTCCTCTTTTTCCTTTCTTCTATTTCCTTGAGAGTTTCTGGAGTTATCCATGCCTTATGATTCCGCTCCTTCTTTCCTAATACCTCTGTACATGTTTCATTCCAAATATTTTTGGCTTGCTGCCAGCATTCTTCCGCACTCACCTCATCTTCTAATTGCCACAACACCTCATACTTATTAGAGACTGTGACCGTGAACTGTTCCTTTGTTTCTTGACTTCTGAAGTATCCTACATTATATTGGTGTCTATGTTCATATGGGGGGGGATTTTCCATGCCAAATGTGGAATTGAATCCGGACCAGTAGCCTACGAAGTGAGTCCACTAACAGCTGCACTACTGTAGCTCTCCTTTGTGAGGTGTACACTATATGTATTATTATGTCTCATTATAAATATAGCATCTCATCATCTGATTGACAACAATCTCAGAGCGTGTACTGTTGCAAACCTCTGGTTGCGAGGTGACTGTAGAGTCCAATCCTAGAACAGAATCCCCGACCACAGGTGGGGCATTCATGATCAAGGTTAGACATGTGCGTGTTGTGTGCTCTGTCTTTTCGCGCTGCTCTTTTTCTCTGTGACTCAACAATACGATGATTCTCAGCTATTCGGGTTCCTCTTTTGTTGTTACAGCGCCACATTTGGCGATCTTGTGCAAGGGATTCCCAGCACGTATTGTCTATATCGAAGCATTTCAGAGACACTTTAAGAGTGTCTTTAAAGCGTTTTTCTGTCCACCAGCTAAACGCCTGCCCCCTTCAAGCTCGCCATACATCAACTGTTTTGGGATGCGTTTATCAGGCATTCGAGCAACGTGACCGGCCCATCTCAGTTGGGCCTTCTGCAACAGGGTGTTGACGCTTGGGATCTTTGCTCTTGTGAGGACTTCGCTGTCTGGAATTTTGTCCTGCCAGTTTATTTTTAGTATTCTGCGTAGACAGCTTGTGTGGAAATGGTTTAATTTTCTTGCGTGTCTGCTATACACTGTCCATGTCCACATTATAAATATAGATCTGACATCATCTCTGTATCTCTCAACTCTATTATCTGTCTGATGAAGCTATTTATCTTCAATTGTATGCTTATAATGACCTTACAGATTGGAACATAGATATATGGGAATTGATGTTCTTGTTTGGATATTTCAGATTGTAGTGAATGCTCTTATGAATGCCATCCCTGCCATTATGAACGTATTCCTCGTCTGCATGGTATTCTGGCTTATTTTTAGCATTATGGGTGTGCAATTTTTCAAGGGAGAGTTTTACAGATGCATCAACACAACATCTCTTGACGTATTTGATTACACAGTTATCCCCAACAAAACTACCTGTTTGGAAACAGTTGATGGGGACTGGCAGAATCCAAATGTGAACTTTGACAATGCAGCTATTGGTTTTCTTGCATTGTTTCAAGTGGTGAGTGCCTTCTTTTTTGTTTCTTTACTCTCGCTAATGATGCTAATGTTGTCTTTCTGGACATATTTTTTCACTGGAATTGGCCGTAATTAATTTGTAGCTGAATTTTTTAACAACAATGTGACATATATATTCCTCTTGTACCGTTCTACGTTACATAGGACCAGTAAATCATTTCTCCCTACCACTTTATCCTGGGAAGCTCATTCAATATATGCATGCTGGGCGTCCCATTAGTTAATATACCTCACATTGCTAGACATTGATTACAACTTTTATATGAATAGAATCAATATCTATGTGTGCTGTGTGTTCCATTAGTTAATATGAGTCTCATGTTGATAGATGATAATCACAGATTTTGTGTGTGAATAGACTCAGTATCTGTGCATGCTGGTTGTTCTATCAGTTAATGTTTGTCTCATATTTGTACCTTTCCACTGGTTTACAAATGCAGTTCTCTGTTACTGAGCTGCGCTGACTCTCAGCGATGAAATATGACCAGAAGATATGATAATTTGGAAAGTCTAATAGCATGACATGGAAAAAAATCACCAGAAAAATTCATTAATAGTTCAAAATTAAAAATTGATTAAAAAGACACAATCACCTACACTAATTACATTGCACCTGAAGAAGATAGTTTGAACTATGAACTTCTTCGAGCGCTCCATATTGATCACTTGTTAACCAGTGTGATTTGTATGTGATCAGAGCCTAAGAGCAGTTATGCGCCTACAAGTAGACCAGTACATCCGATTTCTGTGATGCTTTTTATTTGCTAAGATAGCTCCCTAGGTCCTACATCAGTCGCCTTGCCTTGTTGGTTGCAGTGGTACTATTCTTTGCTTCCTTAGGAGCCCGCCACCACATGGGCGGTAGAACTATGAACTAAATGTGAAAGTAAACAAAACATTAGTCTTTTATTTATCTCTATATGAGTACAAATATACCTATGTAGCTGGAGATTAAAATGATAGGACATAGTCTCGGAAAACAATGCAACAATCAACCAAATATGTTCTTTATTATAATCCAGTCTCGGAAAACATGCAACAATCAACCAAATATGTTCTTTATTATAATCCACAAGAGAAACATCACAAGAGGCAGCACAGAGAAATAAAAAGTCTGACCTCCCACTATGTTGTTGAGAAAGCACAGTCACAAATTGAAATCAGTATTACCTCACAGTTGTACCTCCATATTCCTAAGGAAGCTAAGAGCAGCCAAAAAAAGTTCCACCAACATTCTTCTTCTTCACCCCTAGGGAAGCATAGGTCTGCAACCATTGATATTCTTCAAGGCCTTCCATGCGCTCCTATCCAAGACCATCTTTTCCAGATCTCTCCACTCTCTCCCATTTTCTTGCATTCCGCCTCAAACTCCCAGGTTGAAAGAAGGTGAGTCGGCAGCCTGATTTTCTTCAGATTTCAGAGGGTCACTCATGAGACCTTCTTCCGGTGTCCTTCCTCCTCGGGTGGCGAGCTATAGATTTTCTTGGTTGTGGTTTCTGTATCTAGTGTTTTATGGTGTGGGTAGCTAACCCACACCAACCTCCTTAGTCACCTCTTACGACATGCAAAGCGGGTAACAGTTGTTCTATTCTTTACACCCTAATTTGGGCCCTGGTAACCACTGGCCCACCAACATTGAAAACATTAAACATGTATATAAAAAATAATAATAGTTCCTCTGTACTGCTATATGTTGCATAGGGACTGCAAGCAATTTCTCCATACCGCTCTATTCTGGGCAACTCTCTCAATCTCCTCCATGGAACTGAGACCGATATTTCTTGCCTCTCTCAACAAAGTTTGTTTCAGGGTCTACCTAGGTCGTCCTCTCTTTCTTGAACCCTTGCATCCCACTTCAATGCCTGTTTTGATATTCTTTGATAATTTATTCTCAAGATGTGATCAGCATATCTTGAAATATATATATATATGGTATTTGAATTTTTAAGCAAATTCTGACCTCCAGGAATTTTAATAACTGAAAAATTACAATTTGATTTTGACACAGGCCACCTTTGAGGGATGGATGGAAGTGATAAGTAGTGCTGTAGATACTACTGAGGTAAGTACTCATGACATGTATAATCCTATGTGTATGTTTATATTACAGTCTAACCTGTTTACATTGAATTACGT
The DNA here is from genome assembly GCA_020796225.1 of Arion vulgaris. Lineage (NCBI taxonomy): Eukaryota > Metazoa > Mollusca > Gastropoda > Stylommatophora > Arionidae > Arion > Arion vulgaris. The sequence goes on from CM036753.1 coordinate 24,236,020, forward strand.
TGGTCCAAGTCTTTCTTTCTTTTCTTTCTTCTGAATCCTGATGCCTCACAGCGCAGGTCAGGAAGAGATTTCTAAAACGGGCCCTAGTATGCGCTTCTGTAGATAGTCTCTTCGTCGCCTCTGTTATCTCGGAGGTCCATCTTTTGCGTGCGGCCTTTTGCTTTGTACCGTTGTATCGGACAGCATTGCTCTTTGGGGTGCACTGTCTGATGGTAATCTGCTTACGTGACCGAACCATTTAATTTGTTGTTTCTTGATGAAGTCTAGTACTGATGTTGTACCCACTTTTTCCTGATGTCTTCATTTCTCAACCGGTCTCTTCTTGTTACACCCAGCATTCTGCGTAGACACTTCATCTCTGTTGTGACTAGTTTTCTTCTATCGCTTGTTGTCAGCGTCCAGGTTTGGCACTGGTAACATAATGTGGGAGAAAGATTGTGTTGAACATTGCTCTTTTGTGTTCATGGTGACGTGTTTGCATCTTAAAATTGGCGCCATTTGCCCTATCATTTGATTTGCTTTGTTGCATCTGTGTTGAATTTCATTAGTTATTCTTCCATTTGCTGAAAAAATGCTCCCAGGTATGTGAAATCTTTTGCTTGATTTATAGATGATTATCGATGGAGATGTTGTAGTGTTTTCCTTCTGGCGAATGTCATTACTTCTGTTTTGTCGATGTTAATTCTCATGTTGTATTCGCTACATGCTAACTGGAGTCTGTTGATGTGTTGTTGTAGCTGTTCTTCTGTTGTTGATATGATTGCCTGATCGTCTGCAAAAGAAATTCATTTAAGAGTTCTCCTAGGTTGTTTCCTTCGCTGGTGTTAGCTATTTTACAAATGTGGTCAATGTACGTGATGAATAGCAGCGCGGATAGTACGCAACCTTGTCTTACTCCTGACCCTACGTGAAACTTTTCTGATAATCCTGTATTTGTTCTAATCGTATATTGGCTGTCAGTATAAATGTTCTTGCAAAGGTTGATTAGGTGTTCATTAACCCATAGGTTGTTAGTATTTTCCACAACTTGTGCCTATCTACGCGTCAACGCTTTTCCTGATCTACAAATGCAACGTGTAAATGTTTGTCGGATCCGATAGTCCTTTCTACTAACTGTCTGAGGGCTAATATTGCGTCTGTACAGCTTTTGTTCTTCCTGAATCCCATTTGGGAGTCATTAAGCTGTGGCTCGATGATGTGGCGGAGCCTTTTCTCAAGTATTTTGCAGAATATTTTCCCAGTGTGGCTCAGTAGCGCTATGCCTCTATACTTTGTACAGTCCCTCTTGCTACCTTTCTTCTTCCAGATGGGAACAATTGTAGCATTCCTCCAATCTTCTGGTGTTTCTTGTGTGATCCAGATTTGGGTTTGAATAGTCTATGGAGCCAGCTGATTCCTACCTCTTTAGTTGCTTTGATTAGGTCGGCCGTGATATTGTCTGGGCCTGGTGTTTTATTAGGTGGGGCCATATTTACAGCATTTCTGATCTCTGATAGTGTTATGCTTGGTTCTACTTCTGAAGTTACATTTACTGTGTGTTCTTGAGTGTTCGGTTGGTCCTCTTGTTGTAGGTTGAGAAGTTCACTAAAGTATTGTCGCCATCTGTTCATTATCATTTTTGGATCATTAAGAGCTTGGCGCTTCCATCGTTAATAATTTCAGTTGGGTCATATTGTTCTTGTCTTTCCCGCATCGCTTTAATTTTCTTGTAAAATGTCTTGTTGAATTTTTGTAGTCTGAATTTAATGTTTCGCCATAATCTTGCCATGCTTGTATTTTAGACTTCTTTATTATCTCCTTGGCTTGTTTTCTAGCTGTTCTATACTCAGTGAGGTCGTTTTGATGTTTGTTTTTGCCCATAAGTTGTATCTGTGTTTTTTCTCCTTTACCGCTAGTTTTACTTTGTCATTCCACCAAGTTGTGATTTTTGGTCGGGTACCTCTGTATTTTGCTGTTCCGCATGCTTCTTTGGCTGCTTCTAATAATGTTCTCTTAAATACTGTCCATTCTTCTTCTACTGACTTGCTTTCTTCAGTTAGTTTAGCAAAATTATCTGTGACTCTTTGAAGATATGACTCTTGTGTGTTGACATCTGTTAATTTATTGATTTTGATTATTTCTTTTGTAGTCGTGTGTTGCCCTCTGGTACTCTTCTTGTGTGTTCTGATAGTCATAATTACCGCTTTGTGGTCCGTGTCTATGCATAAATTTGGTATAGCCCTAGCGTCTACCACTGACCTTCTTTTTGATCTTCTGACTAGAATGAAATCTATTTGGCTCTTGCAGTCTAAGTTGTTCCATTTGTACCAAGTATAAATGTGTGATTGCCGGTGTTGAAATTGTGTGTTGGTAATAATTAGGTCGTGCTGGTTACACAATTCCAGAAGTCTTATGCCGTTTCCATTTCTCTGACTAGTGTTGTCTCCAAAGTGTCCTAGATATGACTCAACTCCTGTCCTATCAGAACCTAAATGTGCATTAAAATCACCCAATAGAAAGTAGTCTTCCCCCTGATTTGATTCTATTTATAGTATCGCTGATGACATCATAAAATTCATCGCATTCTTCTATATTGTCAGCACTATTACACGCGTAGAATTTGAATGTAGGTCGTGTCCATGTCGTTCTCCGCATTGTGATTGTCATTATTCTTTCTGAGATGTAACCTATGTGTAGTATTGACTTAGCTAGATCTGGGTCAATGATGAATCCGACGCCATGTTTAGCTCTTGCATTGATTTCTACACCTGAGTATGCGTATGTGTAATCTAGATGTAACTTTTTGCAGCCTTGTCCTTTGGTGCGTGTGTCTGCTAGTCCTAATATTGCTATTTTACGTTTTTTCATTTGTTCTACGATGTCTTTAAATTTTCCTCGTGCTCCACAGATATTAATAGTGCATATCTTGATGTTATTTTGGTTTCCCCTGTGTCCCTGCTTACCGTTTTTCGAAATCTCTTCATAATTCTACGAGCACAAATTGGATTATACCACTGTCGGCTTGCTAGGCCTGTCCCAGTGGCTTCAGAATTACCTAGATGGGTCACACGGTGCACTAGACTATCACATTCAGGCTAGAATACACAAATTCCATCCAAAGAAAACTGAAAATTGACTTGCTTTGAGGCCGGCAGAAATTCACAACACAAGTATATGCTTTAAACGACTTATTGGATCAGACATGAATGTCGGCTTTTGGCATAGAGTTATAGGTCTTTTTAGAAAAATATGTTTTGATCCTCATCTTTGTTGCCTTTCACACCAAGATCTTAGTGACAAGCATTACCCTATAGTATGCAGGGTTAGTATTGCTATCTTGTATCATATGAAATCAAACTATCAGCAAGAGGTCAGGGTTTAATGTTTAGCTTCTAATCTTCATGAGAAGCAAAGTATGGGGTAGATAAACATGGTAATACTTCTTCTTTGGATGCTCCATACTGACCTCTCGTTAAACCACTCTTTGTGATTTGTATGTGATCCTAGCCTAAGAGCAATTGTACATTATGCCAGTTATGTGCCTACAAGTAGGCCAGCACATTCGGTCTCGAGTGCTTTTATTTACTAGGATAGCTTCCCTAGGTCCTAAATCAGTCACGTCTTGTAGGTCATAGTGGTACGATTTTTTGCTAGCCCCAGCACCACACTGTCGTTTAAACCAGTAATAGAGAAAAAGATGAGGAACTGATTTAACTTTCAGTCTGCGCACACTGAAACCATATTTTTACTAGCTGTTCTTCAGAATACAATTTGCAATGAAAAGTTCTCCAACAAACTCTATTAAAAGTTTCTTATGTTATGCAGCAAAGCACTGTTTAGTATATCAAAATGTACAGAACTGATAAGCTGTATTCTATAAAGAAATGTATACAATTAGCATCAATGCATCTTATGAATAATTTAGTTTCTATTTATTGCTTTGGTTTGTGAGCTGGCTTGTTGTATTTTTTAGAGTTAAAGTTGCTTACACTTTAAAACAGTAATTGCAAAACAGGTGTCATTGCATTACATAATCAGTCAACCTCTGAAGGTGGAGAAGGGCATGCCTGTATGGCGGGGGACACTGATAATAAGAAAAGCTGATAATAATAATACGCAAAAATCATCCCAGAAGCACCATACCAGGCGTCCTTTCTACGCCTGAATTCATAGCTGACAAACGCAAGAAGAATCAGACATAATATAGCAAGCTATGGGAACTCTCGAAGAACTCCAACTGACATGCAGCTTCATAGAGGCAACCCATCTCATGATTTAGATGAGTATACGAAACCCAACGCAAAGAAGAAGACATAATATGTCAAATTGAGCTAATTAGGCTCAATTTATTCAAGTTGTGGTGATAAAGAGCTCATTTTATCTAATTATGTATGCTCAAGAACTGTTCTTGTCAACTACGAGTATTTACTCAAATCAACAGGTGGATATGCAGCCAAGATTTGAAGCAAGTCCTTTGGCATACGTTTACTTTGTTGTTTTTATTATCTGCGGTTCCTTCTTCTCCATGAACCTCTTCATTGGTGTGATCATTGACAACTTCAATGTTCTGAAAAAAAAGGTAAACTCAAAGATTTATTAATTTATATTGATAATGTGGAGGATTACAGTAAAACTCGCCCGAGTGGTTACCGGGGCCCAAATTTGGGGTGTAAAGAATAGAACCACTGTTACCTGCCATGCATGTCGTAAGAGGCGACTAAGGAGGTTTGGCTGAAATCGGATGCACATGTCCTAAACTTGTAGAAATCTATGCGTTTTAGGGGCCTACCAAACCAATGTGCAACTTATACACGTTCTTGGCAAAGATCAAACATATCACAAAGAGTGATTAAAATTGGTCGAAAAGAACGAACGCAAAGAAGAAAGAAGAAGACAGTAAAACTATATACAAAAAGAAAAATGTAAAAATATTACGAAGATTGTTTTGCAAAGTACAAGAACAGGCTAAAGCAAAGTTGTGACTAAAAGGACTTATTAAGCAAAGGATCCCAGACACCAAGGTACATGCAACAATGATCCTACATAGAACTTGATATATAAATGAGGAAATGAGGATTCAACATAAGACATCATTCAAACAAATCAATAATAAGTCAATAACCTGATGTCACAGTGTTTGAAGTACTCAGATCTCTCTCACGTGATCGTTCTAAGGCAATTTTTATCATTCTTATTGTGATGTATAAACAACCAAACATCAGAACATAATGTATGTGCACCAACCTTCAGCACCTATTGGAGCACAGTTGCTTATCCTTGGGTGGGGTGTTCGATTTCAGCCAGTGTTTGTTTGCGGTACGCTTTCCGATAGCCTTAGGCTATCCCCAGCCGAACCCACAAGGCAGCGGGTTGCCATTTTCTTTCAGGGCAGCGACCCTTAGACGGCCTGCCCTCCCGGGCTTATGAGTGCCATCTACCCAGCAAAACCGGTCGTTTTAATGAACACCTTGGTTTGCCGCCCATTCAGGTTTGTGTACGGTTTTCTCCGCTAGCCTTTGATTGTCCCCAATCAATCTACAAGGCAGCAGTAGTTCCCTGAGAGCGGAAACGCGCACTGGCTTTACCTCTGCTGGGCTTTCCAGTTGTTCTGTACATTTGGGTGGACGCACACCTCTTGCCTGCCACGCTTGTCGCTGTCGCGCTTGCACTGGTTTTGCCTCTGCTGGGCTTTGCAGTTGCTCTGTTCAGTGGGTGGACGACACCCTCTTGCCTGCCATGCTCGCCGCTGCAGTGCTTGCCTCGGTTTCCACGCTACGTGCCTGCCTGCCCCTCGATGGGGCCCACTATGGCTTTGCCAGCATGCGTGCACACTCTGACCTGGTGCCTACCTCACCATTTCCGTCAATTCCCACTGGGCTGTCGGACTTCGAGGGGGCAAACCGAGTTCGCCCCATAATGCCCACGTGCAACCTCGACTCCGCATACTCATCGGCTCTAGAGTGGTGGCTAAAGAGAGCATGCTTGGGCTCCGACTTCGCCACACTCGGGTCAACGTCCCTTCGATCGTTTTTATTCGTGCCCCCATCTCTGTGATGGGGACCAGCATGTGGCCCAACTCATCACCCGGCATACTCATCGGTTTAAGAGTAGTGCATCAAGAGAGAGTATGTGGGCTCCGAGTTCCGCACCGCGAGGTTCCACATGTATCGTTCTAGCTTTTCCCATCGTGTGGAGAGGCGAGCATTAATAGTCACTCTGGGAGTTCGCTCGTCTGTGTTGGGAGCGGATCCCATCAAGCATGACTACCTTTGCATCTCTACTTGCCCCAGAGTAGCTCCCCCACAACACCTGCCTCTTGTCCAGACCGAACTACCGTCTGTTACCAGGGTCACCACGAGAGGTGAGAGCAGGGATTAGGAGATGACCATCTCCCTAATCCTGGCGTGTCGCTTCCTTGCGCCTTTGACCCCACTCAGATCTAAATGAACTGGAGTAGAGGTCTGTGGTAATACTGTGAACAAATGTACTATATACATGAATAAATAGATTACTTTTTTTTTTTTTTTTTTTTTTTTTTTTTTTGTCCGCTCAACTCAGACGAAGTTCCATCTCTGAAACTGATTTTTGCGTGAAAATCTGTTTTTCCAATTTCTAACAATGGCAGCAGGGGTGCACATAGTAAATTACTTTACACTGGCAGCCGTGTGCTCAATGTACTCGTAATTAGTATTCCTCGCCATACAGGCAGATTTTCTCCGACTTCAGAGGTACTCACGTTATCGTCCTGAGTAAGACCAGGGGACTCAACAAATGCCGGACAGTAGGTTCGAACCCGAGCTATGAGGCGTCTCACAGCTAGCAGGCCGAGCTACTATCAACTACTCTAGGCAGTCCCCCGATTACATCTATTAAATAAGCAAGGATGAAATCATAAAATAAGATTTTACAAACAACCAACGTTTCAACCTTATAGACCTTAGTCTTCTTCAAACGCTCCATAATCACCACCTGTAAAAACACTCTTTGTGATTTGTATGTGATCTGAGTCCTAAGAGTGTTTGTACGTTGTGCCAGTTATGCGCCTACAAGTAGGTCAACACACCTGATTTCTGCGATGCTTTTTATTTACTAGGGCAGCTTCCCTAGGCTCCTACCTTAGTCGCATCCTACGACATGCCTTGTAGGTCGCAGTGTTACTATTCTTTGCTCCCCATGAGAGTCCCAGCAACACATGGATGTAGACCTTAGTCAAGATACAAACGAATGCACAAAATAAGTCTAATAATTAATACATGGGAAACAGGATACGCACAGTCAGAAGCTAGAGGATATAGTAAGTCCTCACCTTGTTAATCAACAACACTGGTACATTATGTAAAATCCACATGATGACTTGGAAATGTTGAAATCAAAATGACTAGATATGCCAATTGTATGCATATGCAAGATGGACCGTCCAAATGAGCAACGACCACCTCCGAGACAATAAATAATAAGATACAAATGATAGTCACCAAGTAATATATATATATTTGATATTTCTAACATGGACACTGAACAGTTTGAAGCTGCAATTGCAACCTTTGAGATGTGAATTTGTAAAAGAATTTTTTGTATTTCATAGACACAGAAGTGAACAAATATAACAAAATATTTACTTTAACAGTTTGAAGCTGCAATTGCAACCTTTGAGATGTGAATTTGTAAAAGAATTTTTTGTATTTCATAGACACAGAAGTAAACAAATATAACAAAATATTTACTTTAACAGTTTGAAGCTGCAATTGCAACCTTTGAGATGTGAATTTGTAAAAGAATTTTTTGTATTTCATAGACACAGAAGTAAACAAGTATAACAAAAATTTTACTTTAACAGTTTGAAATAAAGAAAGAATTGTTGGGGAATCAAAGACAAATCATTTTTTTGGGGACACATTAAAAAAAAGTGTCTAAAGATGAAGGATTAACTTCATTGCACCAGGTTTCCCTATATTGTTCTGTCCCTGTTGGCAGAAATGCTAGAGTGTTGCACGAACTCCATAGCTCCAGCAACAATCTTAGGATCTCGTGAAAATGTGTCACTGTCCGGAATCGAATCCACAACCTTCCGAACAACAGGCAAATGTCTTAACGATTTCCTACAGAGACCACTATATTACAAATTAAGAGACATAACCGTCATTACTGCCTGTAATACTGCTTTTTAAGCAGTGTTGGACAGAGGGAACATGTACCTGTGGAATTTAGTGGCCACATGGCTAGTGCAGTCGTAGCAAAACTATTCAGGTTCAGATTTTTCCTTATGCCCCCAACAGAAAATAATCTTGGTCTTACAGTGAATTGAACCTGGGTCTCGCATGGGAGCCTGCACTCTATCCATTTGGCCAGCCTTCCACACTGAAACCACACTGAGGGAAAAGTTGAGGGCGCGACAAGACAAAAATAGCTCTATACTTGAAAGGAAAACAAGAGATTGACAAAGAACAAATTAGCAGAGTTTACCACCATTTCCAGTTGCAGGAAGTGTTGAATATCCATTGCAGCTGACTTGTTATGACTTATTATTGATGCATTAAGCGATCAATTAATACATTGTAGGATATGTTCATATTATCTCATATTCAGAATTCTTAGCTTACTGATATATGATATGTTTATTGCTCTATTTATTGCAGTATGAAGGAAGCTATCTTGATGCATTTCTAACACAAAACCAGAGAAGCTACTACAATACTTTAAAGAAGCTTGCAAAAAAAAGCCAGAAATCTATAAAAGGCCACAGGTTTGTTGGTTGCTTGCAATACATCAAGACCTCACAGAAAAATGACTGCATTAACCTACATTGAAACTATCAATACTAACAATTGTGCAGATAATTAATAATAGTAATTTATTAGAGAAATGCTCCATAAAGTGCAGTAGTAATATTGCCAGCATTTTGGTATACAGTCTCTCTCTCTTTGCCTTTTACCCGGATTGGGCATAGGCCTCAACCAACTCATGCCAAGTCTTCCTATCTCTAGCTATCTCCTGCAGCTCCTCCAGCTCTTCTTTTATATTGTTGATCTCCAAATCTCGCTCCATGTATTTCTCGCCTCTTCTTTGCTGTCGCTGTGGGTTCCAGGCAAGGACCCTTCTTGTTATATTCCCTCCGGTTTTCGCAAAGTGTGTCCTATCCATCGCCAGCGTCTTTTTTAACCTGTTCATTCACTGGAATCTGTCTTTTTCTCTCCATAAGTTCCTCGTTTGTGACCCTATCATACCATCTTATTCTCTCTATTCTACGCAGACACCAGTTGATGAATGTTTGTAATTTATGCGCTATTGTTTTAGTTGTTCTCCATGTTTCTGACCCATACAGTAGAACTGCTTTAACATTAGAGTTAAATATCCGAATTTTGTTCTAGATTTGATTTCTTTAGACTTCCATATGTTTCCCAGTGCAATGAAAGTCTCTCTGCCTTCTGTATTCTTATTTTAACATCTCTATCTGTTCCACCCTTTTTGTCTATGTTGCTGCCCAAATATGTGTATGATTCTACCTTTTGAAGTGGGATTTCACTCAGGGAGATCGTATTGTCGTTTGCTTTGTTAATTCTCAATATCTTTGTCTTTCCCTTATGAATGTTTAGCCCTAGTTGCTGGGACCTTAGATTCAATGTGTTTAACTTATCCTGCATCTGATTTCGTGTATGTGACAGAAGGGCTATATCATCAGCGAAGTCCAGATCATCTAGTTGCTCTGTCAGAGTCCATTGGATTCTATTTCTGGTGTTAGTTACTGTGGTCTTCATAATCCCGCTCTATTGTCAGTAAGAACAACAAAGGTGATAGAAGACATCCCTGACGCACTCCTGTTTCTATTCCAAAAGTGTCTGTTAGTTTACCTTCATGAAGAACTCTATATTTCATATCTGTATATGTTGCTTTTATTAGGTTAATAATTTTCTGTGGGATTCCTTCCTTTCGTTCGCTTGAAATATGTCTATATATTCAATGTTGTCTCTTGTATGAACTTCACTGTCTTTTGTAGCTCACACAGAGGTCCGTGGAGTTTTATGTCGAGTGTTGTTTCGTTAGGCCAGTGAGTTTGCCTCAGTGTATCATATTTGGGGCAGTCTTGAAGTATGTGCTCTGCAGTCTGGTTTGCCTGTCCACATGTACACATGGCTGAATTGCCAATCTTGAATTTTGTATACATGTGGCCAGGAGCCGATTGTGTCCTGTTCTAAGGCGCAGAATCACAACTTGTTCCAATCTGCTCATATTATAGTAATCGTCTTGTGTTGGTATTTGTGGCTTTCTCATTGATTTAATCATCCTTTTCTTTGGTGGTAGGTAACTGGCACATCCGGTTGCTCTCCTGCAGCACCTTCCTTGCCAATCGGTCTGCTGTTTCATTTCCTGGTATTCCACAGTGAGAGGGTATCCACTGCAAGACGACCCTGCGATGCTTGGACAATCGCTAGTTTCGAATCGCATGGATGATTAATATTGCTATTAAGATTGCATAGAAGAGGGCTATCCTACGCGATGAATGCGCATCTCAAACAATCAGTCAAATGCACCTCAGTACATAAAAACGTTAACAGAACTGACATAGAACAGCAACTTGTCTAGTTTTATATCAAAACAAGATGTAAAGGAACATATAACTCTTAAATTAAATCTTATATTCACTAACCAATTTATTTTTCAGAATATGTTCCAGCTGTTTTTCTATAACTTGGCAATGAGCAGCAGGTTTGAAATGAGCATTATGCTGGTGATATTTCTGAATATGGTTGGTTTGGCTGTAGGTCATTACAATGAGCCTATAGCTATGACAGAGTCGCTGGACATGATGCACATCATTATCACAGTCATTTTCTTGCTAGAGGCGATTGTGAAAATTGTTGGAATGCAATTGTACTACTTTCGCTTTCCATGGAATGTCTTTGATTTCGTTGTTGTTATTCTGTCAATGATTGGTAAGTCTAAAATAAATATTCACTATTTATTTAGTATTGCCTGTTAAAATTATATTTGGGATAATTTGAAGAAGGTATTTGCAAAATATTTTTACTTTTCCCACCCACCATTTCTTCATCTTTGATTGTTTTTATTTCCACTTATAATTATTTGAACTTTGTAAGAACTTGATAATGTCAAAATCTTATTGATTATTGAACCGACTCATAGCACTTTGTCCACACAGTACAGACCTAGATAGAGAACTTTAACAGCTGTAAAAAGAGAGGGAGGGCATAAATTAACCTACAGTAGATTCCATGTCACTGTGGCATTGAAGGAAATAAGAATGCCGATGTCTTGGCTAAGGAAGGTTGTACCAAAGAGCAAATCTACTAACCAGTCTTTTCAAGAGGTCAAAACCCTCATAAATAGAAAATCAGCTGTAGACTGGAAGACAAACACTGGATATGATTATGGAAAAAATGTTCTCATAGACCTCAGCAGAACAGACCAGGTCATTATACGACTCAACACTGCATCTGTAGCTTAAGCAGTAGTAGCCGATCACAACCTAAACTTACCTGGTTCAAACTCTGCAGTGGGCAGTTTGGAAGCAAATTTGTTTCCGTGGAATTTGCAACTGTAAAATAGACCTCATCTGCTCAGAAAGCAATGGCAAACTACAGGGTGTTCAACTTAAAAGCAGCCCATGAATGGAGCTAATCTGGCATATATGTATGGAAATGAGAAGGTTCAGTTATGACATAGTATAGTTCAAGGTTGTGTGACGGTGTGTAATTGTAGTAGGGAAGGGCGATGAACAAATGGGACGTAAGATGAGCTAGTCAGAACCGGTTTAAATAGTAAATAAACACAACTCAATTTGTACCTGGCAACTTTCGATTTGTCAATGGGGCTGCAATTATCTTGAACACCCTGTATTAAACATTTAAGTGGGGGACTGCCTAGAGTAGTTGATAGTAGCTCGCCTGCTAGCTGTGAGACGCCATAGCTCGGGTTCGAACCTACTGTCCGGCATTTGTTCGAGTCCCCTGGTCTTACTCAGGACAATAACGTGAGTACCTCTGAAGTCGGAGAAAATCTGCCTGTATGGCAGGGAATACTAATTACGAGTACATTGAGCACACGGCTGCCAGTGTAAAGTAATTTACAATTTGCACGCTGCTGCCATTGTAAGAAATTGGAAAAACGGATTTTCACTCAATAATCAATTTCAGAGATGAAACTTCGTCTGAGTTGAAAGCGGACGAAAGAAAAAAAAAAACATTTAAGTGATGTCTAGAAAATCGACTACTCTTTTAATGTGTTTGACGGTGAAGACCTGTAAAGGGTATGCCACGATTTTCACCGGACACTGCAGACACTTACATAGAGTATTAATAAGTAAAACAGCTCTCGCAGTGTTAACAGGCGGAACAGATACCAAAGCATGTTTTGCAAGACTGTCCTCTCCTGGAGGAGCTGAGAAGTAACATGTGGTCATACTCACTCAACCTGAAAACTAAGTTTTGGGAAAACCTAACAGACTTGAAGCTGACAATCCAGTTTGTGGTCCACAGTGAATTAAGTGCATAGCCAAAATGTCAAAGAAGAAAGAGTGAAATTATAAATCATGAGCCAGATGTCATTTTCTGGGGGGATTTCAACGTAAAAGGCAGATTATGGGGAAACATTTTCTCCAATACACAGGATGAGAAACTTGAACATACACTTAAAACCATAGGCTATTTGTGCATCAATAGCGGATGTGTCACTAGAATTGTGAGTCGCCAGGAGATAAGGATAGTGCAATTGACCTGGCACTTGTATACCCTCCACGCACTGTGCCCAGATAGGGGCTCTTAGGATACCCTTACGCCCGAGTGGTTACCGGAGCCCAAATTTGGGGTGTAAAGAATAGAACCACTGTTACCTGCCACGCATGTCGAAGAGGCGATTAAGGAGGTTTGGCTGAAATCGGATGCATGTGTCCTAAGCATGTAGAAGTCTATGCGTTAGGGGCCTACCAAACCAATGTGCAACATATACACGTTCTTGGCAGAGATCAAACATATCACAAAGCGTGATTAAAATTGGTCGTAAAGAACGAACGCAAAGAAGAAGAAGGATACCCTTACAGTGACTACCGTCCCTGCAGCATACTGATGAACAAAGGCAGATTCTAAAAGTACCGGCCTAGAATGCAGTCTTTCAAGTGTGACAGCACAGGACAATATGTTTTACGTAGGGTACGGCATGCCAAGCGTAGAAATCATATCGGCAGGAAGAAATTTTGAACAACCACCCTGTTGGAAATGACAAGGTGGAGAAGACGTGGTAGGCATGCTGTGGGATATGGCCAAATGACAGGAAAAGCAGAACCACCCAGCCTTGTCACATCCAACAGTTGAAACTAGATATTAATAAAACAGGATGTTTTAAAGCACTTGCATAACAGATTAAAAGTGAGAAGTGGGCAGAGTTCTGGGAGAAGGTGAGTAGTGATAAATTATTGAACCTGTTCTGGTGACAGCACAGAAGAATGAATGGTACAATGAAGAATTAGGCATGCTCCCAACTTCTAGAGCATGGATTTTATTTGGCAGACGATGGCTGAAAACAAGGTTAATGCTCTATTCGCTTCATATCTAGATCAGAGTGGCCAGAATGACTTGGTAGGATAGAATGCTGCCACAGTAACAAATTTAGATAAATGTCAGAACCAGAAAATGAAGAAAGATGATTTTGTGAGAGTGGATGAGATCTAGCCCTAGAACGTAAATTAAGGGGGGGATTCTGGTCTTAAAAAGTTTTTCGTTGCTTTGGTATTAATATAGAATTTGTATAACAATTTTGAAAGATTATGACTTAGAAAAGTAGAAAAAAAATGTCAACACGTTGCCATGGAAACAATACAAAATGGCTGCCAAACACAAAATTTCAAATCCCTAAGGCTCTGAAGTTAATGAATATAAATGAATTGTTTTCACTCTAAGGTGAGCAATTGTAATATCTAAAAAGTTACACATGATTTTTAAGATATATTAAATATTACATTTTTATGCATTTTTGGTAAACACACCGCCAAAAACAGCTTTTTTGACCGAATTTTGAGGGAATTTTTACCCAAAAATTTATTTAAAATTAAATATTTAATATATTCTAAAAATCATGTGTAATATTTTAGATATTACAATTGGGCACCTTAGAGTGAAAACAGAATTCATTTACATTCATTAGATTCAGAGCCTTAGGAATTTGAAATTTTGTTTTTGGCCGCCATTTTGTATTGTTTCCATGGCAACGCTGTGACATTTTTTTTACTAATTTTTTTCTACCATTCTAAGTCATAATCTTTCAAAATGGTTATACAAATTTTACATTAATGTGAAAACAACGAAAATAGCTTCATGATCCCCATACCACCGAATCCCCCATCCCTACGCTTAACGGCAAGAGTGGGCAGCCAACTACATCTTCCACCTGGGAATATGATAATCAAAAAAGAATGGTTGCATAGCTATGTGATGCCTCTACTGAAGCCTGGAAAGGACCATGTCTTAATAACTTTAGAATAATGAGTCATAATTCATTGTTTAAGTATGTGTAGTATATACACATGTTATATTTATAAGATTAGCATCTTTATTTTATTCTAACCAAGTACTTCTTTATAGTTATGAATTATAGGTTTTCTTTTCTTAGGTGTGTCAGAGCCAATTCTTGTCAAATTTAAACCTGGTAAGTGTTTTTGGAGGTTTTGTTGTCAATGTTTGTTATTAACTTGAGATTAATGTCCATGAAACTTGAAATACAGCTTGTAACTTGACTAGATTTTAACTCTCTCAGCAACTTCACAGAGCTAACTTGTTGATTTTTATTACTGGGACATTAGAGCTACAGTTCAAATGACAGCAACTCACAGAGCTAACTTGTTGATTCTTTATTACTGGGACATTATAGCTACAGTTCAAATTAGCAGCAACTTCACAGAGCTGACTTGTTGATTCTTTATTACTGGGACATTAGAACGACAGTTCAAATGATCAGCAACTTCACAGATATAATATTGACTAGTTACTGGGATTGAGTCAACTCTCCAAATAACTTCTCAGAGGTAACTTGTTTGCTGGCAATTGATATGACAGTGGCCACATCTAGATCTGTCCAGGTCACCAAAATAGCATCTCATGTGCCTGCACCCCAGGACTGAACCAGTACGAGAACAATAAGCTCAAATTTCAAATATACTTGATAACTAGGTTTTGAGATTTTTTTCCTTACAACTAAGTCTTT
Source organism: Arion vulgaris (assembly GCA_020796225.1). Classification (NCBI taxonomy): domain Eukaryota; kingdom Metazoa; phylum Mollusca; class Gastropoda; order Stylommatophora; family Arionidae; genus Arion; species Arion vulgaris. The sequence goes on from CM036753.1 coordinate 24,251,209, forward strand.
TTAATCTAAATTCGAGCAAGCTATGGGGAACTCTCAAAGAACTCCAACTGACATGCAGCTTCATAGAGACAACCTATCTCATGGTTTAGACGAGTATATGAAACCGAACGCAAAGAAGAAGAAGATAATCTAAATTCAATTTAAAACAAGAAAGATATGAAAATATTTAAAGAAATTCAGACCAAAAAAAAAAGATTACCATATGAAATCCTTCAATTAATCTAACATACACACTTATAATTGCAGGTAGTCTAGAATTCATCAATGTGAAAAATATGAATGAAGTATATAGGTACCCTTGTGGATGTCTTCACTTGTTCTTTCCTCAGGTGTCATAGGAATAAACAATAAGCTGGACACAACATTGTTTTTTTAGGCCCGCTGCGAATTAAGATATAGTCATGGCACCTAATATGTCTCACTGATTTTTGCATGAAGGCTTGCTGACGAGGACAATGTCCCTCTTCTTGCTAATTTTTCAAATTATCCCTGTATTTTTCAAAGTGTCCCTCTCCATCCATTTAGGCAAGTCTTATTAATTTGTTACCCAAGCTGGCTTCAACCCCTAGAATTCCCACGGCACATGGTCGGTCACTAGTACAGTGTTATAAACTTCACTATCTCCGTCCTTCCACTGCTACTGGATATTATATTTTCTACTCCGTCCCTCCGCTAGATATTATATTTTCTACTCCTTACCATAATATTGGACATATAAAAAAGACATAAAGGGCTGAGAAGACCATCATGGAAGGAGGCATACCGGCAAAGAGAAGAGGAAGACCATGGAGAAGATGGATTCAGGATGTAACTGATGGTTTGAACATGACGGCTGCAGAGGCAGGACATCTGGCCTATGAGAGAGAGAAATTCTGGATGACTGTTGAGGTGGCAAAGTTCTGCTCAGAACAAGCTATTTGATGATGATGATGATACCTCCGTCCCTCCGTTAGATATTATATTTTCTACTCCGTCCCTCCGCTGGATATTATATTTTCTACTCCATATCTCCGTTAGATATTATATTTTCTACTCCTTACCTCCGTTAGATATTATATTTTCTACTCCTTACCTCCGTTAGATATTATATTTTCTACTCCTCCTCCGCTTGGATATTATATTTTACTCCTATCTCCTTAGATATTATATTTTCTCTCCACTCGTTGATATTATATTTTCTACTCCGTCCCTCCACTGGATATTATATTTTCTACTCCATATCTCCATCCGCTGGATATTATATTTTCTACTCCATATCTTGTTAAATATGCTAAACGACAAATAATATGGCTGGATATTATATTTTCTATTCCTACGCTAACAGTTCTTGAAACATCAATCTTGTTAAATATGCTAAATGACAAATAATATGGCTGGATATTATATTTTTTACTCCTATGCTAACAGTTTTTGAAACATCCATCTTGTTAAATATGCCAAACAACAAATAATATGGCTGGATATTATATTTTCTATTCCTACGCTAACAGTTCTTAAAACATCCATCTTGTTAAATATGCCAAACACCAAATAATATGGCATCAATCACATACCAGAAGTCTATCCAGGCAACATAGTCGAGCATAACCTCACATCATTAGTGTTCTTTTTTTTCAATCTGTCAACATTTTAAACTATATATTCATACCAAAATTTCAGTGGTGACTTATCCTGACACTAGTTGTAAATAACTGAATGATGAATCGATCAAGCGATTTAGGCAGTTTGGAGTTACCCGTTGTACAAGTCAAACTGGATGCCTGAGAGGCAGAGTCAGAGGTGTGTTTAATCAGCGAGCCACGGAAACCATCAGTATGCATACTCTTCGATATCTGTTGGGGAGACTGAGCACCTATGGATCTGCCCGGAGTGCAATGACGTCAGTTTAGTAACCAATGATTGAATGATGTCACCACACAGGAAATGCGTCCGTACTTTTCATTTACTCAAAATAGCAGTTCTCTTCAAATGTTTGACATGCAATAAGTTAACATTGATCATAATGACAACATATTGATATCGTTTCTATAATGTTTTCAATAAAATGTATATATCTGGAAGCATGCGCACACAAATTCATTGAAACTGAAGCAGAAAACTAAATGAAAAAGGAAAGCACAAAGAGGCAGTTATTTTTCACTGATACACTATCAGTGCTTGCAGCACGTAGGAATCATACATATACTGATGTAAACCGAAATAACAGAAACAGTATGCCAGCAGTTTTACAGTGCTGTAACACAGGGTCATGCATGCTCTGTACACAACCTCCTGTAATATTTTTTAAAATAAAATAACTCTTTTATCAGTTATCAGAGGACTATCATCATAGCACTCCGGATATGTCTATAGGTGCTCCGATCTCCACCTCAACAAATCCAGCAGCGTCAAGCGACCCAACATGCCAGTTCAATGTTGTGTAATCAGTCTCTGCATATTTGGTATGTTGTTCTTTACAGGCTGTACCAATATTGACGCCCATCTCAGTCTGGTCAGCGAGTGGAACTCGCAACCCTGAAACTCTTCTGTTCTAAAAAACCATCTTTATACCATGTGGTATATAGGGTGATATGGTGTTAGGCCCCTATTTTTAATTGAACGGCCACCTTTACTTCCCAGTGCTTTCATCTGTAAAAGTCAACCCACACTAACAGGAACTTACTATTTCCCGACTGAGCTGAACAGCCTATGTCACAGGAGACTGAGGTTCTGTATATTTTGTTTACTTCATGACATGATATGTTTGTCTGTACTCACATTTTATTGTTTACTTTGTACTTGATAAGATGTTAAACTGTAAACATTTACGACATTTTCTATATCTGCTTGCAAATTAAAATAGTTTTTATTCCTTGCAGGAGCTTTCATGTACAAAATAACACGGCATTTGAAGGTGACACCATCACTGTTACGAATTCTACACGTCTTTCGGATGGGCAGTGTTTTACGACTAATTAAAGCAGCCAAAGGCATTCGTAAACTTCTATTTGCCCTTGTCATCTCTTTACCGGCGATCTTCAACATTGGAGCATTACTTTTCTTAATCATGTTCATGTATTCAATTCTTGGTATGTCAACATTTGGTTCCATTAAACTCAATGGTGTATTAAATGAGATTGCTAATTTCCAAACATTTGGAAACAGCTTCATGCTGCTGCTTCGACTGGCTACCTCAGCAGGTTGGAATGATGTTCTTGAAGCTCTTCTGATCAAACTTCCACATTGCAATCCAAATTACTATACTTTACCAAATGGCAAACTTAAGTCATCTGTTTATGGAGACTGTGGAGTTCCATATCTTGCAATACCTTATATGGTCAGTTATATCATTATTGTGTGGCTCATTGTGATCAACATGTACATTGCTGTGATATTGGAGAATTTCAACCAGGCTCATGAACAAGAAGAGGTGGGAATTACAGAAGATGACTTTGACATGTTCTACACTGTCTGGGAGAAGTATGATCCAGAGCCACACAGTTTATCAAGTATGAGCAGCTTGCAGATTTTGTGGGTGATTTGGAACCACCACTTCTTATCGCAAAACCTAATGAGATTGCATTGGTAACTTTTAATATTCCTATCATGGAAGGAGAAATTATACACTGTTTAGATATTTTGGTAGCACTTGTGGGTAATCTCTTGTCAGATGTGCAAGAGTCGAATGAACTAAATACTCTAAAGGAACAAATGGAGTTGAAGTTTGCTCAAAGTTTCCCTAGTCGAGTCAATGTCACTGTTAAATCGAGTACCTTGCAGAGGAAGAAAGAAGATGTCGCAGCTAGAACTCTTCAAAGATCATGGAGAAGTTTCAAGGCACAGAGAGCTATGAGAAACATCACTGCCCTTGCTGTACAACAGAGGATTCGACGCATGAGCAATATTTGTTTACGATCTCGTACAAGTGTCATGAACAATCTGAGTAACAGAATTAATGTTGCTCTTGCACATTACTTCAGCTTACGTGATGATTGTTTAAGTGTAAATGCATCTAATTCAGGTAGCCCGCAGAATATTCCAGAAACAGCAAAACAGAATGATGACATTGATCAATGTAAATTAGTGACTGCAGAATCTCCATACTACACTATAAAGGATCTTGCAACAACATGTGAATGTGAGTTATGATGTTGGTTACTCATTTCTTTAATTATACTATCTATAACAACAAGACCAGTATAATATACACAAGCTGGATCTAATACAATGTGACAGGTACAGTGACTTTCTTGTGCTAAAAGGTCTGCTTGTTAAGTCAATCACTTTTCTATGACTGTTTGAGGATAAGGTATAGAATAACACACAATTGCACAGACACTAATGACAAAATTTGGACACATTTTTGTGACTAAAATTTCATCATGTTTAAAATTGTGTACAAAAATTTCATCATGTTTAAAACTGTACAAATAAGTGTTGATTGAGCTTATGAGATCAGAATATTTTCTAAGGAAAGATAACTAGTTTGTTATGTAGCCTCTTATGCTGATATGTTTGTGTACCTGACTTGGACTTGCTGATGTGACATTGAAGTTAATTCATACATTTCAACTCTGAGATCTTCTTCAAATGCTCCATATCGACCACTTGTTAAACCACTCATTATGATTTGTATGTGATCTGAACCTAAAATCGATTGTATGTTGTGCCAGTTTGACGTAACACGTAGGCCAGCACATCCGATTTATGTGATGCTTTTATTTACTAGGGTAGCTTCCCTAGGCCCCTACCTCAGGCGCCTTGTAGGTTGCAGTGTTACTATTCTTTACTCCCCGGCAACACATAGACGTTTGTGAGATCAAAACATATACACCAAAGCAACAATGATGTGCAAAGAAATTTTTTTTTATAGACCACAAGGTTTCAAATAGTTTTTTTAATGTATGTATTATTATATACCGGCGTGATGCTGACCACATCACCCATCGTGTGCCTAACACTGTATTAACCTATATACCACGAGGTATGAAAGGGTTCCTTATTATTATATAACATTCACTTTATTCATTTATATTTTACAGTGGGTGTCAATTGATAAGATTTTAATTAAGAAATGTCAATGGCTCACTTATCATAATCAATACAGCAGAGATGCTTCATTCTAGTTTGTCAAATTTCAAAGATATAACTATTTTATCAACAATATTTGAAATATGTCATAGTTTTAGGTCTATACAAAGTCGTCATTACTGTCTGTAATCCCGCGTTTTAGGTGGTATAAGACAGGGAAAGGTGTAAGACAGTGTGAGTGTCTGTAGCTTAAGTGGTAGTGAGCTTGATCACAACCCAAGCGTACCAGGTTTAAACTCTGCGGCGGTCACGTTTGGAAGCAAATTAGTTCCCTTGGATTTTTACGGACGATAAAAATAGACCTCACTGTTCAGAAAGCAATGGCAAACTACTGGACATATAAGTGGTGCCTAGAAAATCAATGACTCGTTTACTGTTGTTGATGTCCTAAGTCCTGTAAAGGATATGCCACGAAAAGAAAAAAGCAGACAGTGTGGGCATGTGACTATGGAATTTAATGGCCGCGCATGGCTTGTGCAGTCGCTGCAAAACTGTTCAAGTGAGGATTTTTCTGTATGCCCTCGACAGAAAAATACTCCTTGGCCTTACCGGGGATTGAACTCGAGTCTCCCCCATAGGAGCCAACGCTCTAATCCATTCGACCAGAAGCTCCACCTACCAAGTAAATATATACAGGGAAGACAGATCTTTTAAAATAATCAATGTACAGAAATAAATTGATAAAATATCTATATTGTGCAAGTTGCTTTGCCAAAAAGAATGTTTAGAGTTGATGTTTACTTCTGGATTTGATAGTAGCTGTCTAAAAGGGGAAAGATTGACATTGCACCGGGTGTCCCCATATGGATTGATCCCTGTCCACAGAAATGGCACACCACCTGCCAGGAGTATTGTACAAAGCATGAACATAGATCCAGCAACAGTACTAAAGGATCTCTAGGAAAAATGAACCCTGAGACGAATGATATATTCCAGATTGAAACACACAACCTTCAGAATGCAAGGTAAACTGCTTAAACACTGTGCCATAGATCCCTAAGAGCAATTCACAGCTATAAATAGCATTTTAAAAATACAACTTTTGCTAGTGCTATGAACATGTCTAAATTATTTATTTTTAATTAAAGCATCATAGACCAAGATAGTCTATGCTCGTTCAGTATACCTCAAGTAGACATTTAATAAATTGGCTGTACTCACTTGTGGGCGTCTGTAGCTTAAGCAGTAGTGAGCTCGATCGCGAACTCCAAGGCCAGCAGTTTGGTAGCAAATTTTTTCGCGTGGATTTTACGAACAGTGGAAATAGACCTCAACATTCAGAAAGCAATGGTAAATACTTAATTTTTAAGTGGTGTCTATCAAATCTACGACTTTTTTTTACTATAATTGATGGCGGCATCATGTAAAGGATATGCCACATTTTATATATGTAATCACTTGCTTGAAGATCGTAGAATTTCAGGATTGTTCTGCTTTGTATCAAAAGATTACAGAGTATGATGAAGGGACAGTAGAAATAATGAAGCAAAACTAACAACTTATTGCAACATTCTTCTGTCAAACTGTGTGATGACAAAATAGGAAGATAATTCTATCATATGTCATTATGCTTTTTTCTTTAATTATAAAATTAATTTATTCCATTGGTGATATTTTTATGAGAGGGAATTTGTCATGATTTATATCCATTATTAATAAATGACAAAGTTGGATGCAGAAATGTAATGAACATTGTTGTAATGCAATATTTTATTGATGCATTTGGTATCAATGGATGTGATAACATGGTTGATATGAAAACATGTTTCTTTGTTGTCAGTGTTTGTCTCATATACATACCTGGGAGGTTAATCTGATATGAAATGTCCAATTTGTTCCTGGTTTTATTTGATTAATAAGTATTTTGTATCTAGTTACTCGGTTTGCTTCCTCATAGAACCATCTGGATATTTTCCCAGAGTTCCCTGATCTCAGTGTAAGTGAAACCGAGTTTCAGGTCCTTTTGGAGATGGACCATAAAACATAGAACATGTGTTCAAGTTGAGCATCGCCCGAGTGGTTACCGGGCCCAAATCTGGGGTGTAAAGAATAGAACCACTGTTACCTGCCATGCATGTCGTAAGAGGCGACTAAGGAGATTTGGCTGAAATCGGATGCATGTGTCCTAAACGTGTAGAAGTCTATGCGTTTAGGGGCATACCAAACCAATGTGCAAAGTATACACGTTCTTGGCAATGATCAAACATATCACAAAAAGTGATTAAAATTGGTCGTAAAGAACAAGCGCAAAGCAGAAGAAGAAGAAGTTGAGCATGTCAAAGAACCCTTGCCAGTTTAAAATTGAGAAGAGCAGGCTGGAAAGCCGCTGCCCTGGCAAAATTCATTAGAAAGATTACAAAAGAGAATTCTTACAAAAATTGTCATCATCTTCATAATGACATCGGGGACCCTCGCCGTTGCTACAGAGTTTGTGCACTGTCGCTGAGCTCTTCCTGTGTAAGGAAAGGGATCGGAGCACACATGGTTACTCACCGAAGTGCAATGATAATGCTCCTATCAATCAATCTTGTACTAACAAGGTGTTAACAAGAAAATAATATGTTGTTGAATACATTAATTATCAATCTATAACATATCATATGTAGCATTTACTTCATTTATCGCATTTATCATCTATAACATTTACCATCATTTATCATCTATAGCAGTTGATTCATTTATCGCACATCATCTATAGCATTTGCGTCATATATCACATTTATCTATACCATTTACCATCATTTATCATATTGATCATCTATAGCATTTACTTCATTTATCACATTTACTTATCTATAGCATTTACTTTATTTATCATCTATAGCATTTACTCCATTAATCGTGCTTATCATCTATAGCATTTACTCCATTAATCGTATTTATTATCTTTTGCATTTACTCCATTAATTGAACTTATCCTCTATAGCATTTACTCCATTAATTGTACTTATCATCTATAGCAATTACTTTATTGCATTTATCATCTGTAGCATTTACTTCAGTTTATCATTGATCACATTTGTTACCCATCATGTCAAATCATATTTATTGTTCCCTGCATGCGATATATGTTTATTTGACTATTTTTCACATTTAGTTATCATAATTGCTGTTGTACACATTTACTGTCACAGTCACATTTAACTTGTTTAACTTTACCAACTAGCACATACATTCTTCATAAAACTTCTTATCTGATCAATTTGTAGCTAGTTTGCTCACACTGAAATTGCTACATTCTATTAGATGTTTAATTGTAATGTTAATCTTCTCTGATCAGATGTCATGTTTGTGACATCGCATTTTGTTCAATGATAGTGTACTATTTTCTTTCTGACTTGCCACACGGTGTATTTTTATTTCAACAGAGATTTCTGTCAGGGTATCCTTCCTTCAGTTATGTATGTCCTCCATTCTCACTGCAATGTAATAACTTTGACCCCAGCCTCACTTCAAGGTGGTAGATGTTTGTCTGCCATAAGCCTCACTGCAAACAGAAGAACAAGGACGGAAAGAAATTAATCACAGCTGGTACACAATACAGAGGATGGCCAAGAATAGAGAAGAATGGTGTAAATTTGTTGATGCCCTAAGTGCCTGAGGCGTCAGGATAGGAGAACCACACTGCAGGGTAGCAGCTGTTTGTGACCAGCCTAATTGCAACATAGCAGCTGTTTGTCTGTGACCAGCCTCACTGCAACATAGCAGCTGTCTGTCACCAGCCTAACTAAAGAGTAGCAGCTGTTTGTTTTACTTTGTCTTTCCTGTTCCTAGTCCTTAGAGAATTGACTCTGATATTAGATTACCTACTGAATGCATTGTTTTTGCGTTCAATAGGACACCTAAACTCCTCTATTAGAAGGAGCTGAAGACAGATCAGGATGTCATCTAAATAACTACATTGTTCTACTCATGTTAGTCTCTTTGTTCTAGTCTAGACTGTTTGCTCACACTTAGAATAGGAATTCTGGTCACTTTCTCTCCTACTGGTGTGATTTTTTTGGTGTTTTTTTTCTTTAATTTCTCAGTAGACATCAAATAGTCAGTTTTCAAGAGAGATATTTGTTAATTTCTATTTGTGTCAGATATTAATTTGTTGTAAAACTAAACATTCCGCAAGTAAGTTGCTAATGTTTTGAAATTAAAAATACATTTGTAAATCTCTGTTTTTGTTTTACTGTTTTGTGGATATTAATCACTGTCTACTGATGGCCACATGTGGATGACCTCATGTGACCAGTCTTATACCCGCATGTGGTTCATATGAACCTGTTGAAATCAGTCTTATCAGTGGCGGCTCGTCATTAAGGGCCAGTGGGGCCGGGCCCCACCAAAATAATGTATAACGTGTATTTATTATTTTATAAATTAAAATATAGCATTCAAAACCATGATTTATCCGGGGAAAAATGTCTGGTCCCACCAACAAAAATGATCACGAGCCGCCACTGAGTTTTATACTTGCATGTGGTTCATATGAACCTGATGGAACGGGGCCTTATACTTGCATGTAGTTCATATGAACCTGTTGAAATCGGTCTTATATTCGCATGTAGCTCAAATGAACCCGATTGAACTGGTCTTATACTCACATGCAAAATAATCGTTGTTACTAACAGGAGAATAGATCAATTGCGTCACTAGTTCATAAAGGCAGTTGCTGTGGGTAGATGTTGTCCATGACCACATACACTAGGAGAAAACTGTCATGGCTGACCTACCAGCGCCCACCTTTAATGGATACGCTCGAGATATTCATGACAGATCTTTGACAAGAAAAAGAATGCAAAATAGCAAACTTGTTGTCTTGTGGGACTGTATTCAGTCCTGAATTTCACAGAGTACCACGAGATAGCAAACTTATTGTGCTGTGTGACTGTATTCAGTCCTGAATTTCACACACAGAGTACAACGAGATATTATGGAGAGAGAGAGAGCTGACTCGACAGTTAAACAAGCCGGCAGAAAATAGCCAAATCATCCTCTGGTGGATACCATATCACTGTGGTATATCAAGAAATATGAGAGCAGGCAGTGCATGATTAACTATAGAGATCGGGTGACCGACTGGTTAAACGCGGGGCTGATAAAAAAAAAAAACCTTGTTCGACCCTGCGGTCAGGTCAAATGTTTTTTTTGGTTGGGGAAAAAATAACAGTTTCGGACAAGCGACCTTAACGTCTCTGCTGCAATACACAGTCTCCCATTGTATTCTCATAAATGTAAAGAAATCGATATAATGACTTTCGTTCTTCAATTTAGGATTATAATTAAGTAACAGGAAATTGATGGATTTTATAATAACGGCAGATCAGTTATATTCTTCTTCTGCGTTCTCGCTAGATTGGGATTTCGGATTATCTAATAAAGGCAGCCGTCTGCCTCAGATTGTCAGCCACGCCATACAGTTTGTCTTGGATGCTAGTGTAAGTGGGCCACCTCTTTCTTCTCAAGTCTGCATACTGGGGAAGTTCTGTAGGATATAATTCCTATGATTTCTGCTTCCCCGTTTATGCCGACCTCGTCCCTCTTGGTCACCCTCGTGATGGTAGGTCTGACATTCTTACTGCGTGGCTAAATCTCCGAGGCAGATTGGCGACCTTAGAATCCGTTATCCTATTCCTCATTGCGAGGGGACGTTGCACCATGTTGTGCGCCTTACGGCCTGGTGCATCCGTTTTTGCAAGCATTTGTTTCGGGTTAGCATTCCTAGCGGACACGTGCATCCGATTTCAGCCAAACCTCCTTAGTCGCCTCTTACGACATGCGTGGCAGGTAACAGTGATTCTATTCTTTACACCCCAAATTTGGGTCCCGGTAACCACTCGGGCCGATCAGTTATATGAAGACTATCATCTTAGCACTCCGGACACGTCCATAGGTGCTCCGATCTCCGCCTCAACAAATCCAGCAGCGACCCAACACGCCAGTTCGATGTTGATTAATCAATCTCTTTGCATATTTGGTATGTCGTTCTTTTCGGGCTGCACCAATATTGACACCCATCTCTCTCAGTCTGGGCAGCGAGTGTGATTCACAGCCCTGAAACTACTCTGTTCTGACTCTTTTTCAATGCGTTAAGAATGTCATTACGGTCCATGGCAGCTCCCTCTGATATTGTAGCCAAGCCGGCCAATATATCAGCTTGTTCATGACCACTAACTCCTGCTAAATCAACAAATATCATTGATAGTAAGTTATAGACGATAGGAATGCTTAGGGGAAACCAAAATATCTTAGAATGTTGTGATAGGAATGCTTAGGGGAAACCAAAATATCTTAGAATGTTGTGATAGGAATGCTTAGGGGAAACCAAAATATCTTAGAATGTTGTGATAGGAATGCTTAGGGGAAACCAAAATATCTTAGAATGTTGTGATAGGAATGCTTAGGGGAAACCAAAATATCTTAGAATGTTGTGATAGGAATGCTTAGGGGAAACCAAAATATCTTAGAATGTTGTGATTTGAGGCAATAATAGAATTAATGAAGTTTTAGAACCCACAGAGGAAACACCTGAGCTAATAAATATGATCAATAAATAAACAGAACCAAACCCATTATTCGTACAATCATCAAATAGCTTGTCCTGAGCAAAACACGTAATTACATAGTACTGTAGTTTTACAAATTACAAAAACAATGACAAAATACAGCAACGTTTCGACCAACAAGGCCTTTATCAAGCAAACGAACAAACAGGAATTGTTGGTCGAAACGTTGCTGTATTTTGTCATTGTTTTTGTAATTGTAAAACTACAGTACTCCTGTTTGTTCGTTTGCTTGATAAAGGCCTTGTTGGTCGAAACGTTGCTGTATTTTGTCATTGTTTTTGTAATTTATAAAACTACAGTACTATGTAATTACGTGTTTTGCCAATCAAATAGTTTTACTGCAGTTCCATATATATATACTGAATATTTGTCCTGAGCAGAATTTTGCCACCGCAACAGCCCTTCGAAATTGCTCTCTTTCGTATGCCAGATTTACCGCCTCTGCAGCCGTCATGTTCAAACCATCAGTTACATCCTGAATCCATCTTCTCTGTGGTCTTCCTCTTCTTCTCTTGGTCGGTATGTTTCCTTCCATGATGTTCTTCTTCAACCCTTCGTGTCTGTGTATGTGTCCAAAATATCTCAATTTTTCTCTTTCTTATTTATAGCACCAGCCAGTTTTCTTTGATTTTGAGTTCTTTCTAGATAGATTGTTCTCTTCTCTATTCATGATAGTGGTATAATTAATTTTTTATTATCTTCCGTCCAGTTCAAAATTAATACCCAAGTAGATGAACTGATATATTATTTTTATCATTTTGGATTCCAGCTTGATATTTGGATTAAGCCTACTTGTCATATGTGCCTCCATTATATTTGTCTTTTCATACTTTATCTGCAGTCTGAATTTGTATGCAATAAGTTGTCTGTTTTTCTTTGATTATCTTGCTTGTTTTTACTTAGACGAAACACATAAAAAGCAAGTAATATAGATTTACAAAGTACAAAACAGTAGTCATATACAGCGATGTTTCGGTGAAAAAAAGAAACTAGCAAATGGGACAAAAGAAGCGAAGACATTCAGACTTCTCAAACTACATACATAATATATACAGTCATACAATAAACCCCTAACGGCTTTAACATGAAAATATGTTGACATATTTTGTGAAAGCAGTTGTGTCTTAATTAAAGGATTTTATCTTCTAGTTAGTGTGACCGATGATGGGAGTAGCCAAGTCATTACTTCCGTTTTCTGAGAAAACCTTGTCGTACGCATGTTTTGACGAAGGGCTGCTTCTTCTTCTTTCTCCAATCCTGTTTGCCTCACAGCGTCAGGTCAAGAAGAGATTTCTAAAACGGGCCCTTGTATGCGCTTCGTAGATATTGTCTTTCGTCGCCTCTGTTATCTCTGAGGTCCATCTTTGCGTGGCCGGCCTTTTGCTTTGTACCCATTGTATCGGAGCAGCATTGCTCTTTGGGGTGCACTGTCTGTTGGTAATCTGCTTACGTGGCCGAACCATTTAATTTGTTGGTTCGGCTGCGAAGGGCTGCGGATTATGAAAATGCATGATTGTTTCCCTGACCAACATTTCAAAATATATCAATCGAGTGCCATGTCTGTGCGCCGGCGTATGCGATCATGTCTCTCCACAACTCTCTTTGCTTGGTGCTTGTAATTAGTTCTGACGTCGATCTTTTGTCGAACCATGATGTCAGGTCATCCAACATCTTCTCCATCTTCCACGATATCTCCTTCCCTGAATGTCACCTGTAGTCACCACATGTGCTAAACATTCTCTTCGCATTATATGCCCGAAGAACCTTGATTGTCGGATTCTTATTCTTTTGATAAGATTTCTTTGTGTGCCTGATTTAAAACCGCCTTATTTGTTTTCTGTGCTGTCCATTGAATGTTCATCATTCTTCTGTAAAACCACATCTCTGTGGCTTCCAATGATCTTATTGATTGTTTGTTCATTGTTCATGATTCGCTGCCATACATAAGTATTGGTTCAATATAGCACTAGCGTATTCGTTTTCGCAATGTCATTGGTAGTGAGTTCACGCATAGTGTTTTCTTCATTTTCATAAAAGCCGCTTTCGCTTCAGCTATTCCACTCCTAATCTCTGTTTTACAACTGCCATCTGATATCAGGAGTGTTCCCATGTACTTGAATCGATGGACTTGTTTCAGTGTTGTGTTATTTATGTTGTATATACTTCTATATATCATGCTGTTTTCTGTTGAGTCTGCAGATGGGATCTTGTGGGTGTTTGTTGCCTCCACAACTCTTTGCATATGTGCTTATTATGTGTCTTGATCTCTGCTAGAGACACTGGGTGTCTGGGTTGTATCACCTTTGTTCCCTGCTTAGCCAGCTTGTCTCTCATTTCCTGACTTGCCATAGTGAGCTGGAATCCACTGGATAATAATTTGGTTGTGAAATCATAAACAATAACTCGTATATATTACACATTCATTATTATGAAACGCAGTGGCGGCTCATGATAATTTGTGTTGGTGGGGCCAGACATTTTTTCCAGATAAATTATGGTTTTGGGTTGCTATATTTTAATGTATAAATGAATAAATACACGTTATACATTATTTTTGGTGGGACCCGGCCCCACTGGCTCTTAATGCGCCACTGATGAAACATATTCGTTGCAGAACGTCACACTTAACACAGCCTGTCTGAAAGACACTCAAACTCTAGTCAGTTCTTTCACCTTCTGCATCACAATGTTCAATGTTTCCTTAAGGTCTTGTCTCCATCTTCCTCTTGGACGTTCTCAAATATCGTCTACCAGGAATTAAGTCCTCCATTATTTCGCTCTCTCTTTCTCTCTTTCGCTCTCTTTCGCACGTCTCTCTCTCTCTTTCTTTCTCTCTCTCTCTCTCTCTCTCTCTTTCGCTCTCTCTCTCTCTCTGATGTTTAATGTGATCAAAATATTTCAGTTTTCAAGCAAGATATTGTTATGAGCCAATATTCCTCGATGTTCAAGTCTTATTGATGTCTGCATTTTGTCTGTTCATCGTTACAGGCGCTATACGAGTTTGTCTACTGTACCTTGTTTCAAAAGATTCAATATTTTTCTTTAATGTTTGTTAAATGATTCACGTCTCACATATATATGTTATCACAAGAAAAACATATGTCCACTCATTTGTTTGTTATTTGCATATGTTATGTTATATAGCGCTTCAGATTATTTTTGTTATTTGCATATGTTATGTTATATAGCGCTTCATTATTATGATATATGTTATGGCATGATTATTTGTATTTGCAATGTTATGTTATATAGCACTAGATTATTTTTGTTATTTGCATATTTTAATGTTATATATAATCAGTTATATTATTTTGGTGAATGCTTAATCCCACTGATGCATATTCGTTCAGAATGTATCACTTAATAAGCCTTCGAATGCATATTATGTTTTCACTCTGCTCAGCATATTTATGTTATTTCAGTTTTGTCTTCATCTTCTTCTTATGTTCTTATATGTTATGTTAATAAGTCTCAATTATTTCGTTTTTCATTTTATGTTATTACGCTTCTCGTTATTTTATTTTCATTTTGTCTTCTTCTCATTCTATATAGCGCTTCGAGTTTATTTTTTATTTTAGCAATATTGTTATGTAATATACGTTCAATTATTGATGTTATTTGTTGTTATGTTAAGCGCTATAAGTTTGTTATGTATGTTTAAGATTCAATATTTTTTTTCAATGTTATGTTAAATGATTAGTTATTCATATGTTATGTATATGCACTCATTATTTTGTTATTTGCATATGTTATGTTATATAGCCTTAGATTATTTTTGTTATTTGCATATGTTATGTTATATAGCGCTTCAGATTATTTTGTTATTTGCATATGTTATGTTATATAGCCTTCAGATTATTTTGTTATTTGCATATGTTATGTTATATAGCGCTTCAGATTATTTATGTTATTTGCATATGTTATGTTATATAGCGCTTCAGATTATTTTGTTATTTGCATATGTTATGTTATATAGCCTTCAGATTATTTTGTTATTTGCATATGTTATGTTATATAGCGCTTCAGATTATTTTTTGTTATTTGCATATGTTATGTTATATAGCGCTTCAGATTATTTTTGTTATTTGCATATGTTATGTTATATATAGCGCTTCAGATTATTTTTGTTATTTGCATATGTTATGTTATATAGCGCTTCAGATTATTTATGTTATTTGCATGTGTTATGTTATATAGCGCTTCAGATTATTTTTGTTATTTGCATATGTTATGTTATATAGCGCTTCAGATTATTTATGTTATTTGCATATGTTATGTTATATAGCGCTTCAGATTATTTATGTTATTTGCATATGTTATGTTATATAGCGCTTCAGATTATTTATGTTATTTGCATATGTTATGTTATATAGCGCTTCAGATTATTTATGTTATTTGCATATGTTATGTTATATATAGCGCTTCAGATTATTTATGTTATTTGCATATGTTATGTTATATATAGCGCTTCAGATTATTTATGTTATTTGCATATGTTATGTTATATAGCGCTTCAGATTATTTATGTTATTTGCATATGTTATGTTATATAGCGCTTCAGATTATTTATGTTATTTGCATATGTTATGTTATATAGCGCTTCAGATTATTTATGTTATTTGCATATGTTATGTTATATAGCGCTTCAGATTATTTATGTTATTTGCATATGTTATGTTATATATAGCGCTTCAGATTATTTATGTTATTTGCATATGTTATGTTATATAGCGCTTCAGATTATTTATGTTATTTGCATATGTTATGTTATATAGCGCTTCAGATTATTTATGTTATTTGCATATGTTATGTTATATAGCGCTTCAGATTATTTATGTTATTTGCATATGTTATGTTATATATAGGCTTCAGATTATTTTGTTATTTGCATATGTTATGTTATATAGCGCTTCAGATTATTTATGTTATTTGCATATGTTATGTTATATAGCGCTTCAGATTATTTATGTTATTTGCATATGTTATGTTATATAGTGCTTCAGATTATTTATGTTATTTGCATATGTTATGTTATATATAGCGCTTCAGATTATTTATGTTATTTGCATATGTTATGTTATATATAGCGCTTCAGATTATTTATGTTATTTGCATATGTTATGTTATATAGCGCTTCAGATTATTTATGTTATTTGCATATGTTATGTTATATAGCGCTTCAGATTATTTATGTTATTTGCATATGTTATGTTATATATAGCGCTTCAGATTATTTATGTTATTTGCATATGTTATGTTATATAGCGCTTCAGATTATTTATGTTATTTGCATATGTTATGTTATATAGCGCTAGATTATTTTGTTATTTGCATATGTTATGTTATATAGCGCTTCAGATTATTTATGTTATTTGCATATGTTATGTTATATATAGCGCTTCAGATTATTTTTGTTATTTGCATATGTTATGTTATATAGCGCTTCAGATTATTTATGTTATTTGCATATGTTATGTTATATAGCGCTTCAGATTATTTATGTTATTTGCATATGTTATGTTATATAGCGCTTCAGATTATTTATGTTATTTGCATATGTTATGTTATATATAGTGCTTCAGATTATTTATGTTATTTGCATGTGTTATGTTATATAGCCTTCAGATTATTTTGTTATTTGCATATGTTATGTTATATAGCGCTTCAGATTATTTATGTTATTTGCATATGTTATGTTATATATAGCGCTTCAGATTATTTATGTTATTTGCATATGTTATGTTATATAGCGCTTCAGATTATTTATGTTATTTGCATATGTTATGTTATATAAGCCTTCAGATTATTTATGTTATTTGCATATGTTATGTTATATAGCGCTTCAGATTATTTATGTTATTTGCATATGTTATGTTATATATAGTGCTTCAGATTATTTATGTTATTTGCATATGTTATGTTATATATAGCGCTTCAGATTATTTTTGTTATTTGCATATGTTATGTTATATAGCACTTCAGATTATTTTGTTATTTGCATATGTTATGTTATAAAAGCGCTTCAGATTATTTATGTTATTTGCATATGTTATGTTATATAGCGCTTCAGATTATTTATGTTATTTGCATATGTTATGTTATATATAGCGCTTCAGATTATTTATGTTATTTGCATATGTTATGTTATATATAGCGCTTCAGATTATTTATGTTATTTGCATATGTTATGTTATATAGCGCTTCAGATTATTTATGTTATTTGCATATGTTATGTTATATAGCGCTTCAGATTATTTATGTTATTTGCATATGTTATGTTATATAGCGCTTCAGATTATTTATGTTATTTGCATATGTTATGTTATATATAGCGCTTCAGATTATTTATGTTATTTGCATATGTTATGTTATATATAGCGCTTCAGATTATTTATGTTATTTGCATATGTTATGTTATATATGCGCTCAGATTATTTAACCTATTCTTCTTCTTCGAAAGCTCCATATCGACCACTTGTCAAGCATTCTGTGTAATTTCTATGTGATCTGAGCCTGAAAGCGATTGTACGTTGTACCAGTTACGCACCTACAAGTAGGCTAGCACATCCGATTTCTGCGCCGTTTTTTATTAACTAGGTAGCATCCCTAGGGCTTACATCAGTCGCCTCTTACGACATGCATTGTAGATTGAAGTGGTACTATTCTTTGCTTCCTTGTGGGCCCCAGTACCACACGGGCGATTTAACCTATGATTTGTTATGAACCGTCTCTTGGATACCCTCGCCTGCCCCCCGCCCCTTTCTCCATTGCTATTAATTCTGGAATCAAATATATTCAACATTTTAAACATTTCTTCATTTAATGTTAACAACTTTAAATTGACATCTCATTTTGTCATGGACTATATCTTAGTGTTCTTTGTTTTCTGTGGGGAAAAAGTACTTGTCTTCACCGTGGTTTTTTGTGTGCTTTTTAACGGAAAAGATTAGATGTTCTAATCCCTTGACGCTGTTTGAAATGAGAATGGTACCATCTGCTTATCTGATGTTTAGAATTGTATTCACGCCAATGTGTTCTAACATTTTTGCACTTTAACATTAGTCAAATGATAACTACTAAAATGAATTACATGTACTATTACCGTTATAAAATATTATATGCTAACCTGTATGTACTGTTTGAAATGTACTTTAATCAAACTTGGTAGTTACTTGTTCAGTTTGAAATCACGTGTCACAACTAGAAGTGAGATTAGACTGATCATTTTTTTCTTTCACTCTAATGACCACAACTAAATCGTTTTTTGTTTGTGTTTACGTTTTGATTTGATTTGTACTTGTAAATTAATGCACTTTAATTATTTTTTTATATTCATTTCTTCATTAGTTGTTGTTTTTGTTATCTTACTATTTGTTATTTAATGAGAATGAAATACAACCAACCACCAATAACAACATACAATAAAAAGAGATAGGGTACTAGAGCTAAGGGAAGACCTAGAAAAAGATAGATAGACAATATCAAAACCACACTACATAAACACGGATACAACACAACAAGGGCGACTCATCTAGCACTAGAACGCAAATTAAAGCTCCCATCCCTACGCTTAACGGCAAGAGTGGACAGCCAACTACATCTTCCACCTGGGAATAGACATTAGACTATTTGTTACTCTATTAGCTTGCACTGTGGTATGGAAAAAGAGCAACGCACGGCTCAATTCTATTTCTTCATTCACATCGCAGATGTCAACTTGAATATTTTCAAATAAAGGGATGGTCATGTGTCCACTTCAAGTTGTTGAGGTATCTTAATAGTGTCACAAGAAATGGCATTGTGGACGGCGATGTCAGTCGTCTCTGTTCGTCATATGCTGAACATTTTTGTCAAAGATGTTCAGAAGACATTGTGTGCGTGTTACAAAATACAATTACTGCGCCCAACCTCTTCATAGTTTATGTTGATAGCAAAGTTGTGGCTGCGCCTCTCTCCAAACATCTTCATAGTTTATGCTGATAGCATAGTTGTGGCTGCGCCTCTCTCCCAACATCTTCATAGTTTATGCTGATAGCACAGTTGTGGCTGCGCCTCTCTCCCAACATCTTCATAGTTTATGCTGATAGCAAAGTTGTGGCTGCGCCTCCCTCCCAACCTCTTCATAGTTTATGCTGATTACAAAGTTATGACTGCGCCTCCCTCCCTTTTTTGATGATAAACAACGTTTAGTGTATGCATTGTAATTAGTTATTTAAAAAATAATTAATTTTCTTGAAAATATATTGTCACCCCCACCCCTTCCTTTCATCGTGGATTGGATTTCACAAATATAAAAAGTGCAAAGAAAGCCAAACTGGCATATGATGTACATATCACCAATAGTTATACTGTAGCGTGAACCTCCACTTTTTATCTAAACTGTATATAAGCAGAGATATTGCTGTTCTAATTTGAATTTTTTTTTATTTGGAAGGGTTACATTGTAAAAACCATATCTACAAAACCAATTGAATTAGACATTTTTTGGAGGTTCACGCTATAATTATGGGTGATACGTACATCATATGCTAGTTTGGCATTCTTTGCACTTCTTATGTTTTTAAATTCACTGCACGATGAAAGGGGGAGGGTGTTACAATATATTTTCAAGAAAATTATCTTATCTTATCTTACCTTAACCACATCTAAACGTTGTTTTTAACTAAAAACAATGTCTTTTGCAACATGTGACCAAATTGTATGACAATATCTTTGTTTGTGTTTTTTCTGTGAATTTTTTAAAAAAGACAACCCATGTTCTGGGTGAGTCTCCCGCCTTAAGATCTAGTCACGTGTCTTTTGTTTCAATCTTTTAAGGGTGACAGTAGTTCCATGAACTGTGTGTAAACAAACAAGTCGGGTCCAGATGACCTGGTACTGGTGTTATTGTTACTGTCCTTGACAGCTACATTTGCTGAGCACTTCATTTCTCTTTCTTTTGTCAGCCATCAGACAAAAGCACCATTAGTTCAGTGAACTGGGCTAGCTGATCACAACCTGCTTCCTGCTGTTGACCCACTAACCTTGTCTAACATTAGATTCGGGTTTCTTCGTACCAAGTCGGAACCGAGTGACGCAGATAATGTTAATATTTATAAGGCCAAGGTCACGTCTGCAGTTTTGTATTTGCACACGTCTCGTGTTTTGATATTTAGTCGAGGTTAGCACTCGGAAAAGTAGGTTGTGTTCATCGGTTTGAGTTTGTGTAGTGTTGAGTTCATTGCTGTTTAGGATTGTATAATAATATAGTCCAAAGATGCCAGCAACAACAGACCAGCTTACCAGATATGAGAAGGTAAGCTATTGAATTATTATGTAAAAATATATATGTTTTATGCATTTTTTTTTCATAGATTACGAAAGTTATGTCAGTCGTTCTGAGTTTATTTAACTTTGACGACCAGGTCACATCTTCCCTGATAAATTGTACTTGCTTGTTTTCAATTTAAATCACGCGAAATGTGTCTCGACTATTCGTTCTAATTTTTAGTTATCACTGATTCTATAGAACTTAATTACAGTGTTAGTTTTATGTCATGCTACGTAGCGGATCAGTATGATTTGTGGTGAACACTACAGTCAAAACTTCAGTCATTGAGTCTTGTCGAGTATGTATAGTATAGTATGATGACTATGATGTTATTAATCGCAACATTTGAACGAACAATAAACGGAGAACACAACGACTTTGTTCCACAAACAGGTATATTTGTTAGTGTAATGGATCTAATATTATATGTAAATAGTATATATGAAAAGTGTACAATACTCAGAAACTTTCAAATTGGAATGTGAAATACTGGGGGCACTATTCTAATTTAAGGCGCTGGTGAGTTAAGTTGGGTACAACATACATATGACGGACTAGTACGTTTTCTTCGGTATTTCTACTAAACTTCCTACTTAGTAATACATATATCTAACTAATTTTTGTTAGACCAGGCTGCTTACAGCAGGTGTTTCTATAAACTTTTATTTTCTTCATTACCTGGTAAATTGATTGAGCAATCACCCTGAATTTTGTAGTGGTGTATCGAGTAAATTTATGCGCAAAATCTTGGAACGTTTCCAGAACGGTGTATATGTTGGTGAAAGCTGATTGGATAAAACTTACTGTGTGTCTCACACACCTCCAATGTATAAATTATCATTGTCAATGTCAAAACGAACAAACAAACAAACACTTTGACCGGTAACTGACCTTAAATATAGTACGTGTCATTGATTTTGTGTCTTTAAAGTTGAAATATAGAACACACTTGAATACCTCATTGTGTTGTCTTCTATAGCTTTTTTAAAATCTCAAGTTTGTATACATTGAGGAAATTATATGAGGTAGATATTTTGATCATGTATCAATGGTACTATCATCACCACATAGTTGACATACTCATAGATTGTCAGTTGTAATTTCGAATGTCTCATTCATTACTCTTCTTCTAGCCCGCCTGTCCAGCGTGTTCGTAGCGCGTTGGACGACGGATGATAATCCCTCTGTGAGTGCTCTCTAGAGTCAATTGCAGTCAGAACGAGTGCTTAAGCTTTAACAGTAAATATGGAAGAGTGGGTGTACATGCTAATAATGTGACTCGCTGGTTAAACATACTTCCGTCTTCTCAAACGCTCCTAATTACTTTCAACACGTTCTATTTGAAATTCCCACAATCGCGGTTGCAGCTCCGCCGTTTGTCTCGTTATTCAACATGCGGTCGTTTGGTGACTTCATTAAACTTCAATATACTCTTCTTCTTCTTTGCGTTCGTTCTTTACAATCAATTTTAATCACTCTTTGTGATATGTTTGATCTTTGCCAAGAACATGTATACGTTACACATTGGTTTGGTAGGCCCCTAAATGCATAGACTTCTACACGTTTAGGACACATGCATCCGATTTCAGCCAAACCTCCTTAGTCGCCTCTTACGACATGCTTGGCAGGTAACAGTGGTTCTATTCTTTACACCCCAAATTTGGGCCCCGGTAACCACTCGGGCGTTTCATTATACTAAACTTGAGGAAGAAGAGCTCGAATAAAAAGCATGCAGAAACCGGACGTGCTGGTCTGGTTATTGGTTACTAAACTGACGTCATTGCACTCCGGGCAGACCCATAGGTGCTCAGTCTCCCCAACAGATATCGAAGAGTATGCATACTGATGGTTCCTGTGGCTCGCTGATTAAACACACCTCTCACTCTGCCTCTCAGGCATCCAGTTCGACTTGAACAACGGGCAACTCCAAATTGCTTAAATCGCTTGATCGATTCAACATCGATTTTAGTGTCCTCATCCAACAGAGAGTCGCGAAGAGACCGAAGAATATCCTCCTTATCCATCTTCAACTCCCCAACAATCGATGCTGTTGATGAAAGCCTGTCCGCTCTCTCATTACCGTAAACACCCGCATGCCCGGGACAGTATATCCACGTAAGCCGCTGGAGGTTAGAAACTTCTAACCTGCCCTTCTGGATGTTGCGAAGCATCGACTGAGAGTCAGATACAACAACTGCCCCAGTAAATGAAGTCCCAGAAATCCAATGGAGGGCAGCAGTAACGGCCTCAACCTCCATCCTCATACTAGAAGTTGTTGTCCTGTATGCCCCACTTCGCTCTGCAACAACCCTACCATGCGCATTAGCCAAGAAACCCCAGCTGGATTTCTCACCACGTTGAACCGACCCATCGGTATATACAACAACATCATCATCCCTTGCATTATCTTCTATCAGCTGCTTAACTGCGAGATCAGCCTTCATGTTGCCCCAATCTCTACATTCTCTTCCAAGAGTAATGATAACGTTGAGATAGTTCATCATGCTACCGTCTGTTGGGATCCATTCTTCCCCTTTTGGTACGGTCGCAACCGTAGTCACCTGGCCAATTGTTCTCTCAGCCTGGGCCATCCACGACATGCCACGCTTGATTCTCGTGCCCTTAACATCATTAGTATTCTTGTGCTGGTCTACAAGTATGTAAGCTCATAACTTGCGCAATGAACGCATGCTGTAATGTACAAATCACATACAGACTACAAAGAATGATTTTTAAAATGGTTGACAAAGATAACGAATTGAAATAATCTCAAGTCTTTAAACTCTTATCACCGTCGTCAGGTGCCGTCTCCGCACCAAAGGTTGACTACAGTGGACCTTCAACATCCCCTGCCTCTTGCCTTGATGTTGCATTCTTCCGTCCTGTAATTTGCCCATTTTTGATGCATCCCTCCCACTTGTATCTCTTCCGTTCTCTTGCTCATCGTCCTTCAACTTTCCCCTCTAATATTCTAATAGACTTCTGTAAAACTGAAAGACAAACGCCATAAATACGGAAACAAATATAACAGATAATCTTACTCAATACAATACAAAATTCAACAAACTTATATGTGGACCAAAATATATTAATCAGTGAAACAAAATAAAAGGAGCTAAACTTAGAATCGAACACATTAAAGGACAAAGTAAATGATGTTTCTAATTGTTGAACATAATTGCTGAGCTTCACCATGTTGACACAACCGAAATTCATGTCGCAATTCGATTTCTTCTTGTACGGTTATAGTTTTATAATAATATTAACTATACATGTTAGATGTTCTTCAAATAATACACAGCAATGTTATTCGGACGTTAAGTACATAACATCTGTGTGCTAAAATAAAAACTTGTCATTTCCAACGGTGTATACTCGGAAATGAATGGTACTGTTGAGAAAGCGGCGTGCATTTCTTAAAATGTGCGTACTATACCAAATGTGATCTATAGAGAAACTGAATACCACTGGTGTTGTATGTGACGAAGGGTGCAATGTTATGTGCTGGGAAATATTCTACCTCAGAAGAGACATTGTCATGACTCTCTTGTAGCCTCGAAGACATGCAGAAAACATGGTTGATTTACCTCCCAACCGCCAGGCGTGAGTCTCCATCAGATTTCATTACCGTGGAGTTTTTCTTGATCTTTCCTTCACTACTCAAACGATCTTAATTGTAGCGTACTAAGATGAGCAGTGGTCTTGGCAGTATGTTTCTCGACTGCCTTCCTCATCTTACCTTACAGATTGGAGATGCGGTGAACTTTATTGAAATTTATGACAATTGGACAGTTAGATACAATGGCAACAGACATATATATATATATATATATATATATATATATATATATATATATATATATATAGAGAGAGAGAGAGAATGAGTATAGCAAGAACATCTGCTGTCAACTATATGGATCGTGATTGAGTGCGAAGCAAATTAATCATATATAGGAAATGCTACAGTAAATTTATATATAAGGTGAGTATCAAAACAGACATATAAAGATAGATAATATAATATTTATATAAAAATAACTTTATAGGCAAAAGAATGAGAGGGAAGACTCCGTCAATAGAATTTAACAGCTGTAATGATTGAGTGTTTATGGACAGAAACGATCGAAGATTTGGTAAACAAGCAGTTTCTCTTGAAGGAATTGGCTAGCAGTCAATTTGAGTTCATTGAACACTTGATTTTCTTCTTCTTCTCGTTTTGATCTTCGCGCCAGTTTTTATATTCTTCTTGTGATATATGATTGATTCTTTGACAAGAACGCTTATTCTACGTTGTGCGATTATGCGCCCATTGTGTCTAGGCCCGCCCACCCGGTTTCAGCCAGCTGTTTATTTGCTAGGGTAGCTAGCCCTAGAGAACGAGCCATTCTGCCGCATATTTTGGCCCGGATCTGTGCCTTTTCGATCATCTTTTTGTCCATATTTGGGCTATGTGATCTACGCCAAACAGTGAGTTACTACTGCATGCCCTTTCTGACTGTGAGGTCGTTCCGGATTATGAACATTTCACGGGGCACATAAGCTTGTCCTGGGACGGCGTCTTACTCGTATACCACACCGTGTAAAGTGTCGGCCTTCGCCAATGTTCGGATCTGGACAGCCTGTCAGATCTTGACATTGTCGGCCTTACTTTACTGAACACTTTTGAGTTTATTCCGGAGTATGAACATTCTCATATTTTTCGAGGCGCGTTTCGGCACATGGCAATTTGCAGTTTCTACTCTGCATTTTCCCTGCCCCCGGGAAACATTGGACTGGGAAGCGCACATATATTTTTGAGGGTCGTTTCAATTGGCGCTAGCAACGTAACTGAAATTTTGCGCTCGCCTTCATCACCGACCTCAGTTCTTCCGGGATGTTAGTCGTAAATGCAACAGTACCTTGCCCGGTTGTCCCATTGAGGACAGTTTCGTTAGGCACTAAAGCGCAACTTTAGAATTTACGCTTTGCCAATCTTACCCAGCAAATGTATCTGCACTAAGCCTTTGATACGGAGTTTGCCGCAATCTTCCTGTGTGTCGACACGATACGTTACAGCGCTTTCAGAGATACTTGCCTAGACTTTTATCGTGCCTCGAGACTGCCCGGACAAGCAGCTCAACTTGGGTACAGGGCACCAAGTTTCGCCTCATGTGGACCCACGTCTCTACTATGAATGCACCTCTCATCCCTACATGCTCGTCTGTACGCCTTTACCATCGGCCGGGATGCTGATAATTGTGGTGCAACTGTTGTGTTCACATTTTCCGTGCCTCGAGAATGCCCTGACACAGATCGATTCGGGCACAGGACTCCAAGTTTTGCCCCATGTGGGCCCACGTCTCTACTCCGGATGCACCCCTCATCCCTTTAATTTTGGTGCGGTCATTTACTCCGAGAGAGTTAGCATTCGTTCACAGACGACTCGTACACTGCTGTTTCTTACTTTTCGACAATTGGTCAAATTGTATCGGACATCGGCCAGGAAATGCGTGCATTGTTTGTAGATGTTGTACCTGCATTGCTTTTTCGTGCTTGCACTACTACAACTACCTGTTGCTCTCCCTCGATCCCTGCGCCCTTAGCCAGACTGGAACCAAATAATGTTACCAGGGTCACCACGTGGAGGTGGGGCACAGGGTCTTGATTAGTGCCAGCTCCACTAATACTGGCGCGGCGTTGTTCCTGTGCGCCTTTGACCCCGAACACTGGTTTAAACCACAACTGTTTCTATATTGTTAACATTGTCAATGTATCACAACTTTTTTGTTTTATAATGTCTAGTCTTTATTATTTCATAAACAGATTGAGGCATTCGTTAAAGGCTTTAAGCTGTCTAGTTCAGCATATAAGCGAGTGATGACTTTGTTGAATCAAGAAATGAACAATGGCTTGAAGAGACAATCACACAATGTAGCAGATATTAAAATGTTCCCAACATTTGTGAGGTCTCTTCCAGATGGATCTGGTAAGTCACTGTTGAGATTTATGTGTTTACTTATTTTTCTGATAGTTTACAGTGAACGGGGTAGATATGTACAGCATGAAACGACCTTCAGGTAATTTAACTCAGCAAAGATTAAGACAGATTTCGTTTGGTTCTATAGTCTGTCCATTAATTCGTGAGCACGTTTGAAATTGATTTTCTCGAAAACTACCTGTTGGATCTCAGTGATTTTTGCAAGCAGCCTTAGAATATCCATGACGCTAGAGAAATATTTTTTTCCAAGAAAATTTGATGTAGTTTGAAATATTTCTTCTTCAGGTTATATTAAAATCAACCTCACCGGATTGTACACAATAGTAACAGATCTACGGTACACAGACGCGTTGTTCTAAAAATACATTATGGTAACATAGAAATATCGTGAGTATACAACAATTTCACGAAATCCCGTGCACCTAACCCAGTCGACTTTGAAAGCGGAAAGCATATGACGTTATAATTGGGATACCGTTGTATAGTTATAGGCGTATCTCGCTATTTGTATGAAGCTATTGTATCATATTTGTTGGCCTATCAAAACTGACATTGATATCGCATTCATAATGAGTCTGAAGTGCACATTTATAACAATGCAGAAGGTTACAGTTTTACTATACCAACACTTCCGTAGGGAATCTAAGAGAGGTCATCTATATTGCGATATTCATAACCCTGAGAAACGAGCGCAACTGGCGCTTGGTCTGAATAGAGAATCCTTTTCCCGATGGATTAAACAGGACACAAAGTGCACTAATGTCAAGCAAGGACGGAAAAGAACAATTGACGACTTTGACATAGATGTCATAAGACGGGAGCTCTTGAAAATGTTTGCGACAAATCAACTTGTTACTCTCAGGAAACTGAAATTAAAACTGCAATCAGATTGCAGCATAGACATTTCTAAAAGTACTCTATGAAAAATTGTAAGAGCCGCCGGCTTCACCTTCAGAAAAACTATAGGAATATTATTTGTGAAAAGCCACATTTAATTGCTGCCCGAAGTAAATACCTGAGGCAGATCCGTGAGCGGCGGAGGCAAGGCTATGATATTGTATATTTGGACGAATCCTGGGTCAATGCTCACCACACCAATGCTAAAGAATGGCAATCAGTAGACGGTGAACAGAAAAGAAAAATACCAAGCAGCAAAGGCCAGCGTATTATACTAACACATGCAGGAAGCAGTGAAGAAGGTCTTGTCCGTGACGCTGGACTTATTTTCCAATCAAAAGTACCGACGGTAGGGACTACCACACATAAATGAATGGACATATTTTCAGGCACTGGATGGAGAAAGATCTACTTCCAATTCTAAACAGACCATCATGCTTGGTAATGGATAATGCATCCTATCACAACGCAGTATCAGCGGAAGACAAAGTACCAACTGCATCAAATACAAAAGATCAAATTAGGACTTGGCTTGCTAAGGAAAATGTCAGCTTCGATGATACATATTTGAAACCCGAGTTGTTGCACCTGGTGAGAATGACAAATAAGACAAAGGTGTTTCATATTGACAAAATCATTGCGGAATACGGCCACACGTCTTTGCGACTACCTCCATATCATGCTCACCTCAATCCGATAGAGCTTGTCTGGGCTAAAGTAAAAGGGCAAGTTGCCGAACAGAACAGGACGTTTAAAATGTGTGATGTTGAAGTTCTGACACGTGAGTCCTTCTCAATGATAGACATGCAGTTCTGGAAGAAGTGTGTTGAACATGTGCTCCGAGAGGAATACGAGTACTGGCACCGAGATGGATTACAATTTGTTCAGCCAGTAACAATTATCAACCTCATGGAATCGTCAGATTCGGGATGATACAAATCATATTTTGATTACAGACTGAGAAATAGCAACGTATACATTTCCATATCCAAATGCGTCTACCATCATACAATTTGTGGTGAAGTTAAGACACCCTGGGGTCTAATGGTGACCGAAGGGAGGACTAACTGTTGCATATTGTATCCAAGTTCACGATTGCACATAAAGGGCAACACACTTAATTACTTGACCTATCAAGTTAATATGGAGATACACCTATGAATAGAATTGACATGGACAAATTCTAGGGATTACTGTAAAATCTAAAATTTGAGCCCCGTATTTGCAATTGTCATAAAAGATCAAAGGAATTCGCCGATGTGCAAAATCCGTAGCATCTATGGACTACTGGTTAGCTTTATTTTAGCGTCATGGATATTCTAAGGCTGCATGCAAAAATCACTGAGATCCAACAGGTAGTTTTCGAGAAAATCAATTTCAAACGTGCTCACGAATTAATGGACAGACTATAACTGCTTTTGAAGAGCCGAGGTTTTGCGCGTTATCTTTACTATTGATACTTGTGTTGAGCTGACAGATTAGGTATGCTGTTTTTGAGTAGGTATGTGCGTATTTGTAAATTGAAATAGTTTGCATCTCGATTCATGTTGATAATGTTCGCCCGTGTGTTACCGGGGTCCACAAAGGAAGCAAAGAATAGAAACACTGCGATCTACAAGGCACGTCGTAAGAGGCGATTGAAGTAGGGCCCTGTGGAAGCTACCTAGTAAATAAAACGCGTCGCAGAAATCGGATGTGCTGGCCTACTTGTAGGTGCATAACTGGCACAACGTACAATCGCTTTTAGGCTCAGATGACATACAAATCACAAAAAGTGTTTAACAATGAGTCGATAGGGAGCGTTCGAAGAAGAAGAAGATGATGTATGTTCATCATAACATTTTCTTCACAAGAAATCAAGACATCATCTTCTGATTAGTTTAGCTAGTTCAGACGCTCACTACTGTAGTTAAGACGCTCACTACTGTAGTTAAGACGCTCACTACTGTAGTTAAGACGCTCACTACTGTACTCTCTGCCGGCTCATATGTCCAGTGTCTGTTTCAGTAAATTATGACGCATATGCATGTTTACAATTCTGGTCAAATGGAGGAGGGGTGGGGGTATCTGTGGTTAAGTAGTTTGCTTTACGTTTTGAAAGTCATATGTTCGAATCCGCGTCGTTCGGTTCACAAGTACACTTTTTAGGATTGTTTGCTAGATATATAGAGTTCGTGTTTTGTGCAATAATCTCGGAAGCTGATGTGCCATTTCTGCAAAGAGTGACCGAGTCATACACATGACATTCATTTGTAGACTCGGGAGTGATGTCAGTTTACTCCAGTATCAAGACCGCATCCTCGTAAATGACCTAGTCATCATCATGGGAAAGACATGACTCGAGAGAACTTAGTATATCCCACTCCCCCTATTCATGTCACATGTGCTTACTATAGACGCATATGAAGTCAGTATGTCTGCTCATGTATTGCAGCGAACCTCTTAGTGGCCGGACACTATATTCATACGACATCTAGGAGGCTTACAGCCGCTTTAATTGCGATTTCTCTCTCCCTCTTGCGATCGTTCTTATGCCGTTTTTATCATTCTAATATTGTGATATATAAACAGCCAAACATCAAGAACGGAATGTACGTGCACAGCCTTCAGTATCAATTGGAGCTCAAGTGCTTATCCTTTGGTGGTGTGTTCGGTTTCAACCAGCGTATTGCGATCTGATCATGTCGCAACCAACCTTTATCGATCATGTGAAATGTGGATTGAAAGTCGGATGCGTTGAACTTATTCCCAGAATGCAAGCGCAGAGTTGCAGTTATCGGCTTCGATCTCCATCCCTGTTCTGGGCGTGGCTATTTGAAAAGAAATAGTTATGGCATCACTCTAGCCGAGAAGTAGTAGTCTAAATTGTTTCCTCGCGTCTGACAGAGAGATGACTCCATCACATAATGTATCAGGACGACTTAGAAAGTGTTGAAAGGCTGGTATTAGAAGCATCAATAAAAGGTCCAGTGCTGCAAACCAGTTGGAGGCGGGGGTGCTATTTTCTCATCTTGCTTAGATTAGACTTGACAGGTAGATACTCTTTTTATACTCTTCTAACCTCGTAATGTCCTAACGATATTTTTGTTTTTCTTCTGACTATCATGACATACCCAAAGTCTGGGCGAGTTAATTTCTGCACTACACAGTTACAAAGGTGACATATTTCGTGCGGGGAAAAGGGGGAGAATAGATTTATGCACACAAGTTGTAGATACCTCGATCTTTAAAAATAAAATAGGATGTGATAGATTGTGACAATAATGTCAATTTCAAACTTGTTAATCAATTCTGTTCAAGATTACTGTGACTTTAGATGTGTCATTATTTCCCGCGCTTAGTAAACAAAACCCAGCTGTTTCTTTAATATTAATAAATATTTAATTATTGCAATAACAAAAATAGTTCAATAAGCAATATTCATAATTACTCAATATAGTTCGTGAACCACCTGGAATAATTTCAAATTAACTCTACTTAAGTCAAGGACGGTAATTAACCATGCTTCATAGCATCTTTTTTTCTGATCTTACCTATAGCACTAAGGCAATTGTTACCCAGAAGTGTTCACTAAAGACTACAAATTGCGTGACTTTTATCAAATCTATGTATTTTTTTTTCTTCAGAAAAAGGAGAATTTTTAGCTCTTGATTTAGGAGGCACTAATTTCAGAGTGTTATTGGTACGACTTCAAGGTCATGACATTGATATACAAAGTAAAACATACTTAATACCACAACGAATCATGTTAGGTACAGGAACACAGGTAAGAATCGCTTGTTTTGTGTTATCAACACTTGTACCACTGTTTTGTAAAATTTCACTGCATATTAAGTAAACTATGAATAATCTTGTGCAGTTAATTTGCTTTTACATCAAATAATTCTTGAATAGCAACCAAGATAATGATGTTATTTTATGTTTCTTGTTAAATTGTTCTCTAGTTTAGTAAAGCAGCATTCTCTCTCTCGCGATCACCGTCCAGACCGATGTACCAGACCTTCCCATAAATTCTATTCATGTGGAAATCTGATTCATGCAGCCTTATCATTTAGTGTGTTTTACGTCAGATCTTAGTACCATTTGGAGCTCTGATGCGTTTACTTGGTTCACTCTCTTTTCTGTAGCCATCTAGTGTTTTATACGATGTGGGGTAGCTAGCCCCACACCAACCTCCTTGGTCGCCTCTTACGACATGCGTGGCAGGTAACAGTGGTTCTATTCTTTACACCCCACTTTGGGTCCCGGTAACCACTCGGGCGAAGCAGCATTCAATATATCTTGCACATGATAAGTTTCACTTTTGTTCTTCTGATTCCTTCTTCTTCTTTGCGTTCGTTCTTTACGACCAATTTTAATCACTCTTTGTGAAATGTTTGATCTTTGCCAAGAACGTGTATACGTTGCACATTGGTTTGGTAAGCCCTAAACGCATAGACTTGTACATGTTTAGGACATGTGCATCCGATTTCAACCAAACCTCCTTAGTCGCCTCCTACGACATGCGTCGTAGGTAACAGTGATTCTATTCTTTACACCCCAAATTTGGGCCCCGGTAACCACTCGGGCGCTTCTGATTCCAAATCATATTTATTTCCAACCTGTTATTTGAGGACGTTTATTATCTGAAATCATGTTATTCTTTGTTCCCTTATACATTTTTTTATGTTCGATATTCTCAGTTCACTTTTTTAATTTAATAATTCTTTCTTACCTTTCTGTTTTATAAATTCTTTCTTGGATTTTTCGTTTCTCTCCACTCGGTGGTGTCTGTAGCCTAGGGGATAGTTACTCGGTCTATTAACCCCGATGTTCTGGCTTCGAATCACGCTACGGACAATTTGGTTGCAAATTGTTTCGCGTGGGTTTCTACAAATGGACGATGGCACCACCCATTCAGAAAGCAAAACTACTGAACGTAATAATGCCCAGAAAAATCACAAACAGCAGTAAAACGCTGGGGTCTTTGTAATCTTTTTTCTCCACTCACTTTTTATACTTGTATATCGCTTGCTTTCTATTTGGCTTTTCCTTCTTCATATACATTAATCATCTCACTCGTTTATGTGTGTTTGTTTCTTATCTTGAATAGGTAGGAGCGTTGGTTGTTTTTTTTTCTTTTAATCTTTCTACTGATGTTTGTTCCCTATGTAAAACTGCAATATACTTGTTCCTAATTTATCACTTTATTTTTTATATTTTCCCTTTGCTTTTTAATTAAGACATTCTTCGTTCAGTTGTTATTTCAGATACATTTACGTTTATGTGGAAACTTAAAGAAAACATTTAAGAAGTGAAATGTTTGCCATACTTACATAATTTCGAATGCTGTAGTATATAGAGAGTGCATGAGTAGTCATACAGATATAGCACAGACTTTTAAATAACGGAGTCGCTTCTACACGCTCTGATACAACCAACCAAAAATGCTCATTTTTATGCTGAACGTGGTGTTTCTTGGCTTAAAGAGGGTTTAAACCTTTATAGAACAATTTCATAGCGAGTTGGGGAAATGAAATTAACAAGGAAGAGAATTCATAACATCCCCAAATGTTATGACATCCCCAAATGTTATGACATTATTTTGTGTGATCTTTCACTTGTGCTGTGGGATATCCAACTTGTGCTTGCATTTGTGATATCAAACTTGTGCTTGTACTTTGTGATTTCTAACTTTCACTTCCAACACACATTCGATGCTGGGATTTAAGGATTGCCGTTTTCTATAGTTTGGGATCTTATTACTAAACCAATGTGATATTGTTGTGGTGAATAATTCAATAGCTCACATTAAGCCTTTTGTTTGACTGGTGTAGACTGTTGAGCATGTATGTAAATTTATAATTCAACAGCTTTGGCTTGCAGTGCATAACATTTGCATAACGCATAGACTTTCACAGCTCAGTGTAGCGGGAGAGGTATTAGTAGGATAGCAGTGTCTATGCTCTGGCCACAAGTAACATGACTATAGAAGTCAGGCCCGTGACCAAGGCAATGGCCTGGTTGGAGATGCAATGCACCACCCATGCCTGCACTCTTAGTGACTCGGTGAGCATACTCAGGAAGATCCGGAAGAGATATGTGAAGATACAGTTGCTGGAGTCTTGTGTTGAGTTTGGGACTGCAAAGATACAGTTGCTGGAGTCTTGTGTTGAGTTTGGGACTGCAAAGATACAGTTGCTGGAGTCTTGTGTTGAGTTTGGGACTGCAAAGATACAGTTGCTGGAGTCTTGTGTTGAGTTTGGGACTGCAAAGATACAGTTGCTGGAGTCTTGTGTTGAGTTTGGGACTGCAAAGATACAGTTGCTGGAGTCTTGTGTTGAGTTTGGGACTGCAAAGATACAGTTGCTGGATTCTTGTGTTGAGTTTGGGACTGCAAAGATACAGTTGCTGGAGTCTTGTGTTGAGTTTGGGACTGCAAAGATACAGTTGCTGGAGTCTTGTGTTGAGTTTGGGACTGCAAAGATACAGGTTGCTGGAGTTTGTGTTGAGTTTGGGACTGCAAAGATACGGTTGCTGGAGTCTTGTGTTGAGTTTGGGACTGCAAAGATACAGTTGCTGGAGTCTTTTGTGTTGAGTTTGGGACTGCAAAGATACAGTTGCTGGAGTCTTGTGTTGAGTTTGGGACTGCAAAGAATAGCCGTAACTTTCGTAACCGGACATGACCGGTTACGAAATGAACGACCGGTCAGAGGAAATGAACGAGCATACAAGTAACGGACATCTCCGATATTCTGAACGCCATTATGAAAACGGTCGGATATAGAAATAAGGTGGGAACTTGGGATACACGTCCATGTTCCGCCTGCAGAACTGGTAGTTCTAGATATGAACTCTATACAGGAAGTAGACGCTGTTTTATTAACTAGTACACGACTGGAACTGTGTCTCCGCATGCTGACGACCAGATATACAGAAAATATGATGGGGTCACCAATGTGCTTGTTCTTTGTGTAATGTTGATTATCTGATAACTAACTTACACATTTCAACAGTTTTAGCTTGCATTTTTAAAGCCACATTTGAATATGCGTCAAATGTAATTAGCTTCTGTATTAGCAAAGCTGAATTACTACTACTTTCATGAAGGAATCCAGGATTTATCATATCAGTCACACTTCTAAGTAAAGGAGTAAAGAACCCTTTCATACCTAGTGGTATATAGGTCAATACAGTGTTAGGCCTGTATTTTTCATTGACCGTTGGCACACAATGGGTGATGTGGTCAGCATCACGCCGGCCGCCTTACTTTCCCAGAGCATGTCTGGTACCCAGTTGAGGCTGGGTCGACCTGAGAGCCGTCGTGGTGGGGAAAAAATTTCTCCCATGCGCCAATTGCGAAGCGAGTTCACTAACAACTACGCTACAGCGGCTAGATTATATTGTGAATCTGTTAATAAAGACTACACTTTTTTACAATAATAATGTTTCGAAATTGATCATAATTAATAGCAGTGGCGGCTCGTAGTTATTTTTGTTGGTGGGGCCAGACATTTTTCCCGGATAAATCATGGTTTTTGGTTGCTACATTTTAATTTATAAAATAATAAATACATGTTATACATTATTTTTGGTGGGGACCAGCCCCACTGAACCTTAATGACGATCCGCCACTGATTAATAGTGAAGATGTGAGCACATACATTTTACACATTTCGTTAAAAAAAAATATATATATATATTCTGATTATCAACATTTTTAATGTGTGTTCTTGTCCTGATATTCTAGAGAACATTTCGTATTAATTGTTGTTGTTTATTCTACCTTCACTAGCCGCTTTCAGTTACACACCTGTCAATTATTTATTTTATTTCTCATTTCTAAAATTAACTTTCATAATACTGGCATTTCGTTAATTTATGTTTCTACTGCAATATCGTCTGACAATAAACAATAAGTTGTTTGTACAATTAAACGTATGTTCCGTGTGTTTCACTTGATGACTCTTTTGAAATCATTTAGCACCTGTGTTAAACGTCATGTTCTTAAATACGAATGTTGAATCTAGGGTCAATTCTGACATTACTATGTCATTACCACATGCTATTAATTCAGATGTGGAAACTCGTCACAAGCTCGATTGAGAACAGATGTATTGTTGATGTATGTGTACTCAGTAATTAGTAAGCACTAGGTCATTAATCATTCTTGCACTATACAACCTTGTTTACCTTACATATGTTTGTATAGGGATTGACAATCATTTACAAAAATGATTACTCGGTTATTTGTTTATTTTTGCACTCATTAAACTGCGACATATTTCTACTTGGAATAAGTACATTCTTATGTTTCCCTTTCTCCAGCTCTTCGATCATATTGCAGACTGCATCGGAAAATTTGTCTTGGAGCATGACCTACTGAATCACTCGCTTCCATTGGGGTTCACATTCTCTTTCCCGTGTCAACAAGAAGGTTTGGCTAAAGCTCGGCTGTCCAAATGGACAAAAGGTTTCCGCTGTGAGGGCGTAGTAGGCGAAGACATATGTGAACTGCTTCATGAGGCTCTAAAGAGAAGAACGGTAAGTACACATTTATTTAGTGCTATCAAAGATCGAAATGTATTATCTCTACTAGCAACGATTAAACTCTACTGTTTATATTCATATCGTTGTTGCTAGGTCTTATTTCGAATGACAGTAAGTATACAAATATTACGTGTCAGTAAAGATTAAAATGTATTGTCGATGTCAGCAAAGAGTAAAGCTTATTGTCAGTGGCGGCTCGTGGTGGTGGTGCCAGACAAAAATTTTCGGAAAAATCATGGTTTTTGGGTTCGGTCATATTTAAGTATTGATTATTATTTGTATATTCCGGAAAGATTGTAGGTAGTCCTGGCCCTTAATGACCAATCGCTCCTGCTTATTGTTTATGTTCATATCTTTGGTGCTAGATCTTATTTTCAACACCAGTTAATTTATGCATGTGTGTTACCATTAACTTAATTTTATTTTTGACTGAAATCGACTTTTGTGCACACTCTGTGTGAAGTCTCTTTAAGCTAACCAGGAGTATCAGCATAAAATATAACTTTTCAGGCAGTTGAGCACCGATTTTTAGCAGAATGGCCTTGGGAGTCTATCATAAATGTGAGTCATATACTTTCGGGTGGCGTCTGTGCTAGGGGTTAGTGACTCTGTCTATTAACCCCGACGTTCTGAGTTCGAATCACGCTGCGGACAGTTTGCTTGCAAATTGTTTCCGTTGATTTTAACAAAGGACGATGGCGCCACCCGTTCGAAAGCAATGGCAAACTACTGAACGTATAAGTGGTGCCTAGAAAATCAACGACTTGTTTACTGTGGTTGATGGCTACGTCCTTTGGGATATGCCACGATTTTCATACTTTCGGTGTATGAATCCATTAGGCTAACCACTACACTTCATGGATCTGCGAGTTGATCATACTAAGATTTGAATCTCGTAGCTTCGGTCTATGAATCAAAGGTTCAGTTTCTTAGTGAAGATTGTGCTAGAATGAGACTAGTATAGTTAGACACTTTGTATTTCGTTTTATACATGGATAACTATTTGTTAGAGAGAGAGATGAAGGAAGAGAACACACTGCAAACAGAATGCTTGTAGTAGATCAGCTCTGACTGTTGTGTTTCATGAAGCATAAGTTGCAATACATATGCAGTGAACATTCTTTATGCAAGTTATGAAAGAAAATTTGAATATACAATTATAGCAGTGAGAGAGTATGGGAAGGGGTGAGGTTAGGAGTGTCATGGTAATAAAGATAAGAATTTTAATAGCTGATAAATGTTGCTATATTTCTTTCTGTGACTGTTTTACTTTTTTGTTAATGTATTCAAGTGTAACTATTAGGAGATAAGCAACTCAAGCGTGTAGCTGTGCCTGCATGTTGTTATTAGCAATTTGGATATAAGATATAAGAAAGCAACTATGCCGCTACAGGATCCGTACCATGTTTCTGTGTTAACCATTTCGGACACATGTGCAACATGTTTTTGCACTAAAACATTATACAAACAGCCATTGCAGTTTTTCCTACTTTATATGGTTAAATCGTTTATGTTGTCGTTATCAGTTGGTTCATGATAGACAGAACAGTATCTACAATCTACTACAGAAGCTCAAGGTCAGATATGCTGGTCACATTGCGTGAATGCCTGATTAACGCACCCCAAACAAGCTGATTTATGGCGAATTTGTTGGGACAATCAACCGGTTGGTGGACATAAAAAACCGCTTCATAGAAACTCATTGAGTGTCTCTGAAATGTTTGGTATACATGCTGGGGTTGGCTGAAATCGGATGCACATGTCCTAAATGTGTAGAAGTCTATGAACATATACACGTTCTTGACAAACATCAAACATCACTAAGAGTGATTAAATATGGTCGTAAAGAATGAACTCAAAGAAGAAGAAGACATGCTGTGAGTCCCTTACACAAGGTTGCCAAATATAGCGTTGCAACATCACAAAATAAACTCTCATAGATGAACATCGTCATACTGTTTGGCGCAGAGAAAAAGAGCTGTGTAAAAAAAAAAAAAACAGGATGCACAACAACCACATGCTTAACTCTGATCATTTATGTCTCACCTATGATAGGTGGTTGCTTTCCGGAATTAGTCTTTATAGTCACATTCGCCGCACACACCATAGAGGTCCAACAACACACGTTTGAGTCTGTCGTCATCATGGCTTGCGATAGATGGCTATTACAGTTTACATGGCACGATTTTACAATTGGAAAATAACGTCAGATTCTACAAATAACAATTAAATTTGCGAAATTTGCTTTCCGACTAGCAACAACAAAATGTGTAGCGACGGTCCACATGATAAATGTTGTTCACAAGTGGTCACTGAAATGTATCAGGTACCTATGGGGCAGTGGTGGCCGGTCATTAAGGGCCAGGCCCCACTAAAAATAATGTATAACGTGTATTTATTATTTTATAAATTAAAATATAGCAACCAAAAACCATGATTTATCCGGGAAAGAAATGTCTGGCCCCCACCAACAAAAATGATCACGAGCCGCCACTACTATGGGGTATACACATATAGGTCAGTGACGGACACTGCGTCGTTAGCTGTGGGAATGTATGCTTATCGCTCAGTTTTTTAATTAAAAATGTCGTTGCTGCCTGTTGTACCGCTTTTTAGGACGGTGTAGGACAACTGGAACGTGAGCCTGTAGAATTTAATGGCCGCATGGCTAGTGCAGTCGCTGCGATGCTGTTCAGGTTAGGATTTTTCATTTATGCCCATAACATTATAAAAAAAAACTTGGCTTTACCATGGATTGAAGACGGGTCTCCCGCATGGAAACCGCGCTCTAATCCATTCGGTATCTCAGTTACGGTCATGAAAATGCACTAAGCATATATAAACATACTGTAAATCTATATAATGTAACGTTTTATATAGATATGCATGTATCGTTGACTTCATCCCACTCTCTCTCCGCTCTACGTATTCATGTCCCATTGCACGACGTTTTCAGTTCATTGATTTTGTGTTACTAGAATCTCAATGGCGCTGGGGTATGTTATACATCCCACGCGGAACGATTGTATTTTGTACCTATCTCAGGACAGATACGATCCAATAACTAGCACGTAAAAGAACGCATGACAGTCAAATAATGAAAAGAACAGGATGTAAAGCCGCTGCTCTGGAAAAAGGTCAAGAATAATTAATAATTCTTACAAAATCTTCCCAGTTTAATAGCATTTTCACCATGTGTTGTGGGAAAAGAAATCTGGATGAGCGGACATTCCACAGACTCCTTAGAAACTCACTGCATTGAGTACAAGTCCATCAGACTTTGTAAACGAAACATGTGATACTAGCTGTTTGTATTATTTTCTCTTTCCACCTGCCCAGAGCCAACTATAAACTTATAGTTTTTAAGTTATCTAGATGCCCGTCTGCCCAGCGTGTTCGTAGCGCGTTGGACTACGGGTGACTATCTCTCTGTGTGTGCGGGTTTAATTCCGCGGGATGGCAGAAAAAGCCACAGATTCCCCAGATTTACGGTATTCGTGGCACCGAACCGAAGGGTTACGATGTCCATGGCACCGAGCCGAAGAGCAAAAAGCTCAAGTGCTTCTGGATCTAAAAAAAAGTTATCTAGATTTGGCTGTGACCTGCCTCACCTGACCAAATAACGTCTGATACTGGCTGTTCATGAGAGCTGTGTGGCCAAGTCGTTTGCCTTTTGTTCCCAAGATCGTGGATTCTAGTCCGAACGGTGTGGTTCGGTTCACCATTGCACTTTTTCCAGTGATCTCTATGATTGTTGCTGGAACTACGTAAGTCGTGCAGTACTCTCTACATCGTGTCGTAACTTTTGCAGAGAGATGCTGAGGCATATGGGGAAACTCGGTCCTTCGACTTTTAAACCTTTTTGTGTCATTTGCTCTTTCCTCTTGTTTCACATAACCAGATACAACACCATTTTCCAGTCTCCCACCACCATTTCACATTTTGTAATCATAGAGTTTTACATATTTTTTGTTCCGATCCAGAAGCACTTGAGCTTTTCAGCTCTTCGGCTCGGTGCCATGGACATCGTAACCCTTCGGTTCGGTGCCACGAACACCGTAAATCTGGGGAATCTGTGGCTTTTTCTACCATCCCGCGGAATTGAGCCCGCACACACAGAAGGATAGTCACCCGTAGTCCAACGCGCTACAAACACGCTGGGCAGACGGGCATAGAGTTACATATATAAATGTATATGCGCTAATATACCTGCTGACGCGAAACTGTAATCTATATTTTATGAGGAAGTTGGTTGAAAAGCACAGTTGTTGAACTGTTGTCCTCAGTAAGGGAACCATCAAGTGGATATTTGTATGGATTTAAAGTAGGTCTGTACTAAAAGGTGAAAGACCTTATGACCTTCAACATACTCCACTGATCTGTTTGTTTTCCCATTCTGTCATTGTTTGTATAAGGTTCAGTTTCATATATCTGTCGGCAGCTTGTCACCCCTGCTGAGCTGTTATCACTGTTTTGTACATTTATGACACACCTTAAGTGTTATGTTTTATTACCATTTCAGAACTGCAAAGTTGAGATTGTTGCGGTTGTAAATGACGCTGTGGGTACGCTGATGTCGGCTGCTCATGTGGATCATCACTGCCAGATCGGGCTCATCCTGGGCACCGGCTGCAACGCTTGTTACATGGAATACCTGGATAACGTGGG
Source organism: Arion vulgaris (assembly GCA_020796225.1). Classification (NCBI taxonomy): domain Eukaryota; kingdom Metazoa; phylum Mollusca; class Gastropoda; order Stylommatophora; family Arionidae; genus Arion; species Arion vulgaris. The sequence goes on from CM036753.1 coordinate 24,292,214, forward strand.
CACGTGGAGGCATGATGATGAAAAGGACCATCACCCTAGACAGGTAAATTGACTATATAATTCAGACATATTTACTTATGGAATCAAGAAGATGTATATACAGTCCTGGCCATGTCCCCATTGACAGAACCTCTTCTTCTTTTCCTTGTATCGGATTGTACAGTGCTGTTCTATTAAGTGTTTCTATATATGTGTTTGTTAATTAAAGGATTGTAAACATGACACAGATAAATAACTTTAATTGTAGTTCTGTAGACAGTGAGTGGAATTGGATAAACCAGAAAGAGCGAACCCAAAAAAATGCATGCAGAAATTGCATGTTATGTGCTGAAAAGAAGCAAATCTCAGTTTCCCTGTAAAACACTTTCACTAAACTTCCAAAATCAGAGAGTGACATGTAAAAGATTAACAAGAGAGAATGCAGAAGAAGAAAAAGTAGAGTAACACTAGGAACACGTCACTGACGTTAGCTATTAGTACTGTTACCCCTTATTCTTACATACTAATAAATACATTCTTACGAGACCAATGCACTACTCTGGCTAGAGTCACAAAACTACACTCATGCGTGCATTCTGAGTGACTCATTGAGTATGATCCGAAAGGTGGAGGCCTGTTCAGTGCGCAGGCAATGGACTGAATCACTGCAGGCGTCAACAATTTGCAGTATTACACTTGTCTTTGTTCCGAGGCACATGAGTGTCGTTGGCAATGAGAGAGCAGATAGGCTGGCTGGCTCTGCCGCTATATCAGAGGGCCAGCCAATGGACAGAGCTGACATCGTGAACGCCCTCATAGAGCATGGCCGCAGAGAAGACATCTAAACCAATCCACATCAACTACTAGATTGCGAGAACTGGGTTTGAAGATTGGTGTGGCAAGAAAAGAACGTACAACAGGTATACGAGTAGGCTCATCAATCAAAATAGAACTGGTACGGTCAGTCGCTGGACGCTGTTGGAGATATTGCGAAGGAGATCAGAGCACCTATGGACATGTCTGGAGTGCAATGAAGATATTCCAAACTGAAACTAATAAATGAACTCAAAAAACGAATAAAAACAAATATCATAAAATTAGTTTTATCATATACTCTTGTCATTGTATTGTTGAAAAATACAGTTTACTGTGTTGTGTACCATGGTATAAATCAGGTCAGAATTATGTCATTAGTTTATGTTTCTATGCTCGTCATATTTCCATACCAGAAATTTATATCAGACTTTACCAATAAAATTGTAATTAGAAGAACAGGCTGGAAAGCTGCTGCCTGGACAAAATTCATTAGAAAAAATTAAAATAAAATTTCCACACAATATCTTCATCTTCAAATTTCATTGGGGACCCTCGCTGGTGCTACGGAGTTGGTGTACTGCAGCTGAGATCTTCCTGCCTAAGAAAGAGATTGGAGCACATATGGTTACTCACAAAGTGCAATGATGATGGTACTATCAATCAATCATGTAAAAATATTATTACTTGCACAGTTGCTTACCTATGTGGAGTGATTGTCAAATAACAGACACTCAGCTACAATAATTTACAAGATCAGGTGACTTGATATAAGAAAATATGACCTGACCTCTAAATTTGTAATGTTATCATGCCATTAATCAGAAGGCTATTTTTATCTCCTTTCACCCCCATTCTTGATTAGTTATCTCTGGTTTGTTTGTTCAGTAAATCTATTTAGATTTTTCTTTGTCTGTTCATTCATTATGTAATCATTTTTATATACAATACCCGATGATAAATGTTACAATTTTCTGGAGTATTTCACACTGAATATGAACTCCATTATTGATGATCTGTTTGTGGTAGGCCTACTGCATCAGTGTTCTAGAAAGAATGTTTGGCAGTTTGAATCACAGATTAGTTTAGTGTCTTGAACAAAATCAGCATAAAATGAGCCAAAATAAATAACTCATATTGTAATTTTCAGTATTATATTTAAATTGCATTGTCATGATCATTATTTTACCTCATTCTGATGTGAAAAGCCCATTTCAACTGCAAGCCAAAGATTATTTGGTTTTCTTCTTCTGGATTCAAATCTGTGGTCACGTTAATCTTCAAACTTGCATCCAGGGTGGTCCATTGTCTTATCCAGCTTGTTGTGTTACTCTATAGCTGTTGCCTAGCTTAGCACCATCTTGCTAGATTCACTGTCATGGACTATTGTAAACTGTGCGCTCCTGAAGTATGATTTGAGTGGTTTGGATTCTTCTTCTTCTTTGCGTTCGTTCTTTACGACCAATTTTAAACACTCTTTGTGATATGATTTGATCTTTGCCAAGACGTGTATACGTTGCACATTGGTTTGGTAGGCCCCTAAGCGCATAGACTTCTACAAGTTTAGGACATGTATCCGATTTCAGCCAAACCTCCTTAGTCGCCTCTTACGACATGCGTGGCAGGTAACAGTGGTTCTATTCTTTACACCCCAATCTGAATACTCTTGCGTTACAGTGCGTCAAGAGTGCGTTACTGGCCTGTGTTGTTTTGATCTTACATGGCAGAGGACAGATGAAAACAAGGGTAGGGCTCTGTTTGCGCACTATTTAGAGCAGAGTGACCAGAAAGACATTGTAGGGCGAAACACTGCAAGACAATCCATTGCAGCTAAATGTAAGAACCAGGAATTAGATGTAGATGATTTGGTGACGGTAGAGGAAATCAAGGATGCTGTACGGAGAGCAAAAAACAGTTCACCTGGTCCAGATGGCATACGATATGGTGACATTGACGGGTTGTCTGATGGGGAGTGGGAAGAACTGGCTGGCATCTACAACAAAAGCATTACGACTGCAATAATCAACGAAGAATGGTTGCACAGCTACCTGGTACCTCTGCCGAAGCCTGGCAAAGACCACACAAAAATTCAGGGCTATCGGGTAATCACCATGCAGAATACAATAGGCAAGTTGCTGGAGAAAATAATTGCCAGGAAAATATCCTGCCAACTAGAGAGGTTACGTCTCCTTCCACCCACCCTTGGAGGGTACCGTCCTTATAGAGAGACATGGCGTAATGCAGCGGTGTTCGCCTACGATGTCTATGAGGGTTTTCACTCGGCATTGAGACATGTGCTGCTGCAATTGACCTTGAAGATGCCTATAATAGAGTGCCGTTGCATTTTTAATGGTGCAGCTGACTGAACTCAATATCAGCCCATTCCTCCTCAATTGGATCTTTGCGGCCCTCTTCCAGCGAAAGATAGTGTTTAAATGTGGCAGTTGGCGTCATCACCAACAACAATCCACCTGGCTTACCACAGGGGTCACCATTATCTCCGGTGTTGTTCAATGCCTATACTGTGAGCATCACAAAAGAGCAGATCACGGGTAGAGGAAGGACAATGTCATATGCAGATGATGTGTTGGTGTATCGTCAGGGCAAGGATAGAGAACAGCTTGTGGAGGAACTTCAGTCAGAACTCGACCGCATAGGTGGATGGTGCGTTGAAGCAGGAGCATTGGTCAACCCCACAAAAGCAGCGGTGACATGGTTCTCTTTAAACAACCACATCGTCAACACTCCAACACCATCTGTGGTTTTATGTTCAGAGGTGGTGGAGCGATCTCAGTCTATGAAATACCTGGGGTTGCATTTTGATCGTAGTCTAGCTTTTACGGAACACATAGCTCATGTGATAATGAAGGCGAGGAAAGGTTTGCTGGCGATGAGGGTAATGGCTGCGGCGGATTGTGAACAGCGCCATCTTTGTCTTTTATACCAGGGTCTGGTCCTTTCTGTGCTTGAGTATGCGCTGGCGATCCTGACTCTCAGTCATAGTCAGATAGAACGACTGGAAAGAATACAGAACGAGGCGATGCGCATTATACTTAGTTGCACTAAAGACACGTCGTGCAGGGCGATGCGCTATCTCCTTGACTATCCTACTATGGAGTATGGAATACTGATGAGCCGTGCACAAGCATACCTTCGAGTCAATGCTGACACACAACATCCTCTGCACTTGGAAATAAAGAAACAAAAAGGAAATAGGTTAAAAGAGGAAAATCTTGGATGGGTCAGGCCGAGGACTGTATTGAACAGGTGTGTACACTTGAAGACATTGATCCCGGTGAAGAATGGATACCAGTGCCAAGAGCAATCGCTACATCCTTTTCTGTATGCATCGAACTTGATAAAGAATGCAGGCAACGCAACCCACTTGTTGTGGAGGCAGAGGTTCAGGCATTAATTTCTGAGAACGCATCTGAGCATGATGTAATCATTTATACGGATGGTTCGGTGATTCGACATGTGCGGAGCTCGTGGGCTTTCACTGCTCAGGTCGGAGGTGATGTTGTGAAGGAAGACAGTGGTGGTTTTGCCGTGACTACAAGCAGTCTCACTATGGAAATCATGGCGGTTACCAAAGCGATGATTTGGCTAGAATCACAGACTTTTATCCATGCATGTTTTCTCAGTGACTCAATGAGTATGCTCAGGAAGATTGAAACAGGATGGGCTAGGAGACATTGGATAGAATCGCTGGGGAGGTCTAAGCTGACAAAGATCAGTTTTATTTTTGTGCCAGGGCATGCAGGTGTAAGGGGGAATGAGCGTGCGGATAGGCTTGCAGGAATGGCTGCTGTCCAAAGCGGACGAGCAATGGACCAGGCTGATATTATAAATTCCTTAAGGGAGAGAGGCGTGTACATGATTCAGGTGATAGCGGTGAATCCACAACACTAACCAGACTGCAAGAACTCAAAGTTAAGTGTGGTGTAGCTCGACAAGAACGCTATGCTGGCAGACAAAGAAGAATTGTAAACCAACAAAGAACCGGTGTCGTTAGTCGCCACACGCTGATGGACATACTGAGGGAGAGTTCGGAGCACTTATGGACTAATTTGTTCAGCGTGCAGTGATGGTGATCCGACGACTAAACTAAACTAAACTAAACACCCCAATCTAATTCTACTTGGGCATTCAGTTATATAAGAAGCTGTGAGCGTATAGAGATAACCCAGCAATCTGCAACAACCTGTTTTCTGGTGAAACAAAGGTGACTAACTGTACTTTTGAAGATGGTGTACTGAGACACGTCTGTTGTTCATATGCATATGTTTCTTCCATTTTTCTGTATTTTAGTTGTGGATTATGGTTTTGACTTCTTTATAGGACAGTTATTTAATGCCCAAATTGATTCATTCTGGCATCAGCTGTGTGTGTACAGGACATTAATTCTCCCATTTCTGTAACTCAACAGTATTAAGAGTTATGTTATGTTGTTCGATCGACATCATGGCACATTGGACATTCCCATTTGTGCTCTGTCCTCCGCTGCAGCAGCCATCCTGAAGTCCATTTGCTCACCATGCCCATGAGAATTTTATTAATATACCTTCGATGTCTACCACAAAGACGACACTGTCTAGATTGTCCAAACTTATCTCCTAATTCCAAGAGTATTCAGTGAAAGGCAACAACTAAAAATTGTTGAATATTGTGCAACTTCAGCTCAGTCTTATGCAAGAGATATTCATTTCCGTTGGCTATTTCAATATGTGTGACTAATGTATTATCAGCAGTGCAGAGGCCAATACTTTAGAAATGGTTTCAAAATGTCTGCTGAACTTAAGCATTTTCAAACTGAGACAAAAATAACAAAGATTGTACATAGAATGTATACAACTCACATATAGTGTAGTTTTAGCTCGATTATTGTACTTTGCACAAAAACAGCATGCTATCTTATATTCCTTAGGTTATTATCAACACAGAATGGGGGGCATTTGGAGATAATGGTTGTCTGGATTTCATGAGGACAGAGTATGACAGAGAATTGGATACTTTCTCTATCAACCCTGGCAAACAAGTGTAAGTAGTTTCTCTCATGACAAAATAACTGATAATGTCTGCACTGTTTTTGTTTGACTATGATATGTTTTTTTGTTATTCTAAGCTAAAGTAATATATCTACATACTTGGTTACTCCTCATCTTCTCTTGGATGTAGAAGTAATCCTATCAAAAATGCCATATCAGCTATCTCTCTTTTACACGGTTCCAACCCAAGCCTAGATATTTCAAGGAAAGTTTGATGTTGTAATGATTCACAAGAATAATGTTGTTATCTGTCAAAACACAGTCTTTTACACAACACATCATACACACAAACATACAAGCATAAAAAAGGAAAACAAGTTTCAGTTATCTTTCTGTAAACTTACATACCAAATATATAACAAACACATTCATATATATGTGTATGTATGTGTATAGTGCTTTGTGCATTGCAGTGTAATTAAAACAGTATCTCCTCGGTAGGTATGATGAAATTCATGCAGATGCTCATACTTAATCCCAGCTCAAACTTGGCCTGTACTTTAGCCTATTACTTTGTATCATGACATGTTCATTGACCCTGAATGCTTATTTTACCTTTCTGTACTTAATAAAGGGCATCAAAGATCCCTTGTTATACTGTGGATAAGTAGACTAATGGAATACACGTTTTTTTCCATGTTCTAGTTGAACAAATAATGCTTGAAAATTCAATAGATTGGTTCTTCTCTTACATTCATGTTTTTCTTGTATCGTTTGCTTTTAAAAAGACTTTTGATAACATACATTGCTATTTTATGAAGCTGATACAAGAGGATTATATCACAGATAGCTTCCAGTGGGGGAGGAGAGAAATCTATACACTTCTTATATATCTGTACATATTTGTATATAGATATATAAAAGACACATATTTTGTACTCGTATATACATGTATAGGAGACACACAAACATATATTACATGACATACAAATGTATGCCACAGTACACGCATAATCAAACAAGCAGACAAAATATTTTCTAAGTAAAAACTTGTTGATAAATCAATATACAATATTGATTATAATTGGACTTGACAGAGTTATGTATATTAGGTTATTAAAAAAAATGGCCCAGAAAATCTTCATCATATTTGTATAGTTTCGCAGCAGCATACTTGTATTTTCATGTCTTTATACTTGATGAGAGCAGAAGCAAAACATAATTGTTTGATAGATATATCTGAGCTATTTTTTAATAGATTTGTTTCACACTTCACCAACTGTAGGCCATAGTAGCGTTCAATTTGAAATATAATCAATCATGAAAACATCACCTGCTCTCGTTTGCATTGATTAGTGCTTTATAGCACTACTGAGCAGTTTGTATTAGAAGGTTTCTTATTTGAGTATTGTCACTATTCTGTTATATAAACCACTTAAAGTTGAAAGAAGCATACTTCATTCAAATAAAAATGCTAAAACCTACTTTATTTACAAAGTAATTGTGCAGTGGTTTCAGCCGGTCTTAAAATTGTTTCAATAGTTTACTCACATTAGGCACTTAATCCTTATTAATGTAAATTTATTTTTTCTCTACACTCTATAAATAGTTTTTGTTAATAAAGAAAGCACCATAGATTTGCACTTGTTAAGAATGATTAAGAGAATAATTTCCATAATGTATCCTTAATAAGACTTTTTTATCTTCAAGTTATATTATTGATTATCTGTCTCCATTCTTTTTGTCTGTGTATGTTGGTGGTTTTGGGTTTTTTGCAGTACATAAAACTGTTCCAATCAATCAAATTTTTTCCTCCTGCTTGATGGTGTTTTTTGTATGGTATTTTTCTAGAATGGAGAAAATGATTTCTGGCATGTACATGGGGGAGATTGTCAGGCTTGTACTTGAAAGACTTACTCATGAGGGTTTGCTCTTTAGAAGTGTAGATCGGGAATGTGACCTCTTTGAAAGAGGAAGATTCTACACCAAATATGTATCTGAAATTGAGAGGTAAGTACCATTAAGGACATGTTTTATTGTAAGTTTGTATGTGTTCATGTTAATATATTTTTTTTCAAATGAACAAACTGTATCATTGGAGATCATCATTAGAAGGAGAAAATAGATAAAGCATGTATGTCATATGCCAACAGGGACATTAATTAGGACAGCTTTCCATTGAAAAGCGGGTGGGGACAAGAAAAGACCTGGACATCCAATTGAAACTTGGAGAAGAAGTGTGGAAAGAGTTTGTTATAGCCTGACATGTGAAAAAATTTGTAGAAATATGGCAGAATGGCATTCTTTCTTTATTTTACATATTATATGTCTGAACCATTGTGTTTTGAAGAGAGACCATTTGTGGGATATTTCTGTTTCCAATTTCTTTTGTTATAATCCATATAACGGTACATTTTTCTGCAGATATCTTGTCAGGTGGTTTAATTATCTAGCATTTAAAGATTCTTAGTAGCTGTATGTCTTCTTGTGTTTTTCTGTTTACAACACAACCATTATAACTAGTGGATTGTTGGTACTAACACTTATATTGGGGACTACTTTTATATTAGTAATTTTTTTTACTTTGCTTTTGTCTTATTAATATCTAATGAATCTAGTAAATGTTGATTTTCAATCCATTTCTGTACCAAGTCTTAATTTGACTTGGGCAGTGTTGGAAATAAATGTTGGTGATTATTAGATTGTATTTTATGCATAGACTAATTAACTCTTTCCTTACTATTTCGTTCATTTGTCACTGAGCAACCTATAACAGGACTGTCGTGTTGTTCTTTTCTGACTTATTCTTACATTAAAATCACCCATAATAACCAAATCATCATTGTCGTGATACAATTCATGATATTGTTGACCTTGTTTTTGTAACTCATAGGCCTGTAGTTCTTTTTTTATATAAATTATGTTTCTGTAATATTTTGTTGTTGCCTTTTCTGAATATATTATAAATATTACACCATGTTTTGCTTGTTCTTTCTTGTCTACTACTTCACATCATATTAGTACAAAGTTCTCACAGCTTAGGACATCATTTTTTCCCCCTTATATTTGCGAGTTCATGTATTTTTTGTTGTAGCTTTCTTTAAAAAATGATGGTTTCTTGTTATCCTGTTCACTAGCATTAATTGTTGATGCTTTAATTGAACATCATCTTCATAGTCTGCTAACATGCTAACATTTCTTGTCCATAATTTTGAACCAGCATATATAAGCATGGACATCCACAGAAGTTTTCCAGGGAGTGGTAAAATAAAATAAAAATGTGTAGTTGGTAGTTTACTTTGCCAATATGGAGAAGACCAGATTCATATAAATTTGTTTTTATCCAAAATCCATTTTCCTGGCCTTAATGTATGAGTGCCCATGTGTATATTGTGCACAATAATATTATTGCTTTTTACCAATGCCTGATTAATTCTTGTCTGTTATTTGTCATCAGTGATACAGATGAGTTTTTCCGACACACGAAACAAGTGTTGAATGAACTTCATGTAGAAAATTATACAACAGAAGACTGCAAGATAGTGAAATATGTGTGCACTTTGGTTTCAGCTCGGGCTGCTTTTCTTGCTGCTGCTGGTAGGTGTTGAGAATTTTCACTCAAGTTATATACCATACCATTTTTTTTTAATGCAACATTCTATTGTTTAAAAGTAAATTAAGTATTTAATATGATAACCTGCTTAATAGTAGGTGGTTTGTGAGTGTTTACTCTAGGATATCTACTTTTTAACCACATAAGTACGATGTAGTGTTGTTTACAGAAGTTAAACTGCTATGTTCTATGTCTTTATACCCAACACATACAATTTTCAAAATTTAGTTCTGTAGCTAGAGTGCAATACTGTATGTTGTTGAACAATAGTTATTTGAATCATTAAAGACATTGCTAATTATTTTATTTATTGGCTTCTGTATTTATTAGCATGTGTCACAAAAATAGAATAATTTCTATAATAACACTTGATAGTTTTTGTTTTTGAACTTACTCCATTTATTAATTGATTCAAGATTAAATTATGCTAATCTAGCATATGTTTTAAATATTTGTATTGTTTCAGGTTTGGCTACATTAATAAATCGACTGGATAAACAAGACATGACAATTGCTGTTGATGGCTCTTTGTACAGATTCCATCCAAGATTTCATAACCTTATGTGCCTCAAGATTAAAGAGTTGGTTAAGCCAGGACTCAAAGTAAGTTGAATTATAATTTTGTATGTATTTGGAATTTTTTTTCAGTGAGGGGAGACTGAAGCAACCATATGCATACATATTTATGAATTGTTGAATTCCAACACCAACCAATGAATAAATCAGGAAAAAAGTGGGTACAATATCAGTACTAGACTTCATCAGAAACAACAAATTAAATGGTTCGGCCACGTAAGCAGATTGCTATCAGACAGTGCACCTCAAAGAGCAATGCTGCTCCGATACAATGGGTACAAAGCAAAAGGCCGCCACGCAAAAGATGGACCTCAGAGATAACAGAGGCAACGAAAGAGACTATTTACAAAGCGCATACTAGGACCCGTTTTAGAAATCTCTTCTTGACCTGACGCTGTAAGACAAACAGGATTTGAGAAAGAAAGAAAGAATGAATAAAGGGTCTAAAGATGGATTGACTTCATTGCGCCGTGTTTTCCCCATGTAGTTTGGTCCCTCTCCGTAGAAATAGCACCTAGAGTATTGCACAAACTCCATAGCTCCTGCAACAGTCCTAGGGATCTTCTGAAAAAAATGCACTTGTGAACAGAATGGTACTGCCCAAATTCGAACCCAATGGTTTAACCGCAAAGCTTAAGTACACCTGAGTTTATTGCCCCAGAGAACTAACACAAAACGCTTTCAATTAATTTTCTAATAGCTGGTACTTTAACATATGTTAAGATTAGAATTTGTTAAGTAAACATTACATCTTTGTTTGTGTGCTTTAATATAGAAACTTTGATTTGAGAAATTTTTAAAGCAAAATGGTTTCCTTATTGAGTTTGCTCAATTAATTTTGTCTTCTTTAACAGTTCAAACTGAGCCTGTCCCATGATGGTAGTGGAAAAGGTGCAGCCTTAACTGCAGCTGTATCACTTCGACTACGAACTTTGAAGACATTGCCTCCTGACAACAACCCACTTAATTTACTCACCCAGGAAACAGTTTCAGTAAGAGCATAGATGACTACTCTACTTGTTAATATAATGCTGATTGGCTGGCTTGTTGTGGGCACAGACGAGTAACTGTTGAAGAGTTGACATCGAAAGTAGAGGAGTAGCTTAAAACCTGAATATAAAATTAGTGATGGTGACAATGACGATTCATTTTGCAGAATCTAGTTATGAGTTTGAAGATGTCCCAACTTGAATTCTAATGTTTTATTTTAACATTTTCATTTCCTATTTTATTATTTTATTATTAAAAATGTAAGAAAAATACTTATGCATTTAATAGGTTAGGTAATCAAGCCTTGAATCTTCTCTCTTATTTATCACAGCTTGAGTTTTACTATATATTTATTTTACACATTACCTCATTCCTAATGTGTTAATTTGTCTCTCAGTCTAGCACAACAATGACAGCTATTGTAACTTATAAGAGCTAGTACTCTGTTTCTCTTCTGTTTATAAACGGCAATGCTGTATAACATCATACTGTTGGAAATCAAGTTTGTTTCATCAGTAATATATATATATAATATTTGTATTTTGTAAGTGAAGTTGCTATAGTGACATAGACATGTCAATGGTATAATAGTTTTGTTAAATAAATGGTCTAAAGACAAAGGATTGACTTCATTGCACGGGTTTCCTATATGGCTCTGTCCTAGTCGAAAGAAATGTCATTTCATCTACCAAGAGAGTTACACAAAGCACAAACTCCATAGCTCCAACAACAATCCTAGGGATCTCATGAAAAACTTGCACATGTGACTTGGTCAGTTTAACGCACAATCCGCCCGAGTGGTTACCGGGGCCCAAATTTGGGGTGTAAAGAATAGAACCACTACTACCTGCCACACATGTCGTAAGAGGCGACTAAGGATGTTTGGCTGAAATCGGATGCACGTGTCCTAAACGTATAGAAGTCTGTGTTTAGGGGCCTACCAAACCAATGTGCAACGTATACACGTTCTTGGCAAAGATCAAACATACCACAAATAGTGATTAAAATTGGTCGTAAAGAACAAACGCACAATCTTCAGAATGACTGGTAAATGTCTTAACCACTTTGCCAAAATTACCTGCATTACCTTCCACCATGAGACAGCTACAGAAACAAATGATCAAAACCAGACATATTGTCCTAGATACAGTGACATTCTGTTTAATCAAAACTACCTAAACAGAGTATAACGGACAGATGATGTGTACTACTTTATTAAATCAGATGCTTATCTGCATTGCAAGTGAACCAATGACACACTAAATGACACACTACACTCATGAGTCTTCATTGTGTACATTGGGTAAATGAAGACAGTTGAAGAGATAATACAAGTGTGAGCAATGTTCTTCTACATATTATGAATATAATGCTACATATGTGGAGGATATGGAATTAGAGGGAAACTGCAGTAGTACTGAATACCTCAAGTCTATGATATGACAATTAAGCAATAATATTACATAACGATCAGTAGAAAACAATGCAGATGTTGTGACCAGAATGACTGTCAGGAATATAGCAACCAACAACAGTACAGATAAAAGCTAATACAAAACTGTCCTCTGCTAAGTGGTGACTGTGCATTAGAGATGAAATCTGATGACAAAAATGATGGTGGTATGTTTAATAAACTATATTACCAAGGATATTTATATTTCAATTACTACTACCTAAGGAAACTGTATCTAGTTTGAAGTCAATAATATAGATCTGCATTGAATAGTACCAAAAAATTTTAACTTTTAAACTTATGAAGTCACTAATATCTCATCAACTATTGATTTATCATGAATTTACCAAGTGCTACATTCCATGGAAAATACAAATATAATAATACAACTAAAAGTAAGACATCATAACCTCTGTCCTTCTTGAAGATATGAAACTAATATCAATTATTAGAATGTGACATTTAGTAGATCCTTTTGGCTAAGATTAAAGTGTAGTGTAAGCCTGATCACGGTAAAAGGGTGGGAGCCTTCAAACAACGCTAAATGGCACAATCAGACACACTTACACAAACTCTTAGCAGCTTTCATTTGAAGAATGGTGACACTCTTCTGAGTTTACACATTCAACCGAGCGGGTCAACTCGTTGTCACACTTCTGAGTAGGGCCCAATAAAAAAAAAGAATTTAGTAATAATTTATCAGTCACTGACTTTGTTATAAAAAAGATTCTGTTAGTATTTACTGGCTTGTATCATTCAGACTCACTGTTTGTTGTAAAATACAAATATTACATTGTTTCTAATGTACAAAAGCATTCTTTTTGACACACTGTTTGACCGTTCACTTGTTTGTGCAACTCAAGTTTTTAGATGAAATACGTATTTAATGTCTTCACACCAAAATTTATCACTTTATTTTAAGGACATCATTATAAGCACTTAGTTTAATTATCCAAATTATTTAACTAATGACTGTTATCACTCACAGGTTTTTATGCAGTGTTAGTCACATCATTTATGGACGGTCAAAAACAAAAGTATGTTATGACTACTAGTTCAACTATTTCAAATTCAGATTGTCCTACATCCAATCAAACAAATAATTATAAGTAATAATTATTGTAATGTTTGTTGCTCAGGTTGCTGAGGCAATTAGCTTATATACAGGTGTGATTGCATTTAGATATATACTGTTGATGTACAAAGAAAGCTGAAATGACTAATGTTGCCTTGATCAATGCACTTGTTATGTTCTGACAGCAGGTTGAAGTGCTGGCATGTTTCAATAATAACTTACATGATCATATCTTCACTAATGCCTTTAATATACTATATTATGCCAAAATGTTATCTTCTGCAAGGAAGTCATTTTATTCTGTGAGAATTATGTGATTTCCAAATAATTTATGTTGACAATTGCACATTAACATAAATTAAGTGTATTTGTTTCAATTAATTGTTCTCTAATATATTTATTTGCATTACCCCGTCATGTTTGATGGATTACCTAAAATAAATAGAAACTCCAGAGTGTAGCCCTCATATTTTGTTAAACATACAGTAAACATGTTATTGTATTATTTCAGTATTCTTACCATAATCTTCATTATAAATACTGGCTCAAATCTGTATTATTTTTAGTCAGCATAGTGTTGCATCACTCGATCTCCTGGGTGAAATCCCTCTTCAAGAGGTAGAATCATACACATATTTGGGCAGCAACGTAGACAAGAGGGTGGAACAGATAGAGATGTTAAAATAAGAATACAGAAGGCAAGAGGAGCTTTCATTGCACTGGGAAACATTTGGAAGTCCAAAGAAATCAAATCTATAACAAAAATTCGGATATTTAACTCTAATGTTAAAGCAGTTCTACCATATGGGTCAGAAACATGGAGAACAACTAAAACAATAGCGCATAAATTGCAAACATTCATCAACTGGTGTCTCGCAGAATAGAGGGAATAAGATGGTATGATAGGGTCACAAATGAGGAACTTATGGAGAGAACAAGACAGATTCCAGTGAGCGAACAGGTTTAAAAAAGACGCTGGCGCTGGATAGGACACACTTTATGAAAACCGGAGGGGAATATAACCAGAAGGGTCCTTGTCTGGAACCCGCAGGGACAGCGAAAGAAGGAGGCCGAGAAATACATGGAGCGAGATTTGGAGGCGGAGATCAACAATATAAAGAAGAGCTGGAGGGGCTGCAGGAGATAGCTAGAGATAGGAAGACTTGGCATGAGTTGGTTGAAGGCCTATGCCCAACCTGGGGTAAAAAGGCAAAGGAGAGATAGTGTTGCATCAAAGACTTCTTTCTACGTAGACATATTTTGTTATGTTCGTGACCTTCATAATGATAAATATTGTTATATTTTCTTATATACAAGTGCACATACTTTTTTTTAAATCTCAAGTAAGCAATAACAAGAAAACAAAAAAGTTCAAATAAATATGAGCAGAAGTTAATTACTGTTAACTATGTAGACATAGTCATTGTCGATCTGAGAATGACTGCTGTTGACACCGGTTAACTTACACAGAAAAGAGAGTCTTTCAGGACTGCTGACATTGGAGCCAAGTTCCGGAAGGGTCAAGCTACTTGATGATGTTGACATATCCCTTTGACTTGCTTGGCTGTCTATACTTAGATGTTTGTTGTGTTGGTTTGTTTTTTTGTGAGTAATGGTTCTACCTCATTAAATTAGATCATTCATTGTATGAATAAACAATATTTTTGCAACTTTCTGTACACTGCTACAGAGAATTAATTATCTGATTTTTTAATGCTGATATTTTGGTTCTTTTGTATAGAGGGGCAGTCATGTTTTATTTGATTTCATGCATTTACACAGAGGGGCACATTTTGTTACATAAAGTCATCAAAGGAGTTTTTCCATTCTTGTTATTCTTTCTTTACATTTAGATCATTCATATCCATTTTTATTTGTAAAATGTTTATAATATTAAAATGCATAATTCAACATGTTCCTTTCCTTAAAAGATGCTATTTTATCATGAAATATATGGTTTTAATTATATTATATGTGAATACTGTATATCCACATATATCATGTTTGATCTGTGATGATGTCTATTGTAAATGATAGACATGACTGTCTGGTTTGGGTATAGTTTTTTATCTGAGCAGCTTAAGATTCATTTTTAAGTGTAAATACGTTATTAATTTAAATATTTTTTTTATTTAAGTCTGTCAATGACCACTTACTGCTTGCTCTACATGCTGAAGAAACCAGCGAAACAATAGCTTAAGAAAACATACCCGAATTAGGTAAAAGATCGATAAGACCAACTAGTAGTATAGCAAAGTAAGTATTGTCTTGTATTCCACAACAATGTAGAAAAAGGCGGAAGATAAAGAAAACTAGTGAAGGATAGAGTCAGAAAGATATTAGCATGATTAGAAAGACACGGAAAGGATAGAAAATAACAAAAATTAATTGTGTTTGTTGAGGAGCTGTGTTCCAAAGTGAGTTGAAAAGGTTGCACAGACATTTACATATATACATACTTCTCTCCTTGTGTCTAATTACAGATGAAGCAGTTAGTGACAGACTATCATAGTCTTATTGGCATTGAATCCTGTGGTCAATGTTTCCCGGTCTATACCTGTGGGGTTGGTTGTGTTCTATGAGTCTTCAGAAGTCTACTAAATTTAACCTTTTGCCTTTCCTAAAAAAAGAATATTTGACCCCAACTCTGCTGGATGCCGAGCCAGAATCAGAACACACCTTGTTGACCTTCTGTTCAACTAATCTGTATAGCTTTACTTATAGTAAAGTATTACACAATATTTTACATGACTTTGTCTAGTTTCTTAGCAATAAATCTATTCTAAATCAAAGTAATGTAGTGTTACAAATTATATTCAATATAACAACAGTAAAATAAATATATAAAATATTTACTTAATATACTAGTTTTTAAATGCTATATTAATTCAATATAATGTTAATAAAATCTGTATGTGTTGCATATTTTATAGTATTAAACTGAATTCCATAATTTAAAACATGAAATTTTGCTTCACTAAAACTTGAGTGATTTCACCAAGAGAAGACGTAACCTTACTAGAGTGACAGGTATGAAGCAATAGCAAGACCAGCTGCCTGTCAACTGAAGTAGTGTTGTTTGAACAATGTTCTGTGGTTTCATGGAAATATTAACAATACAGTAGTCAGATATAGATCAAATTCTATTTGTTTTAATAATTCACTAATTAGAACATAGCTTCAAATTAATCGTATTCCTGTTAATGACAGTTTTGTTCCAAGTTGACCAAACATTTTCAGAAAAATATATATATATATCAGCTTTATATATCAACATCTGAGTAATTAATATGTCAGTTTATATATAACTGCTATAATAATTACTCAGAAGTTGATATATAAAGCTGAACTCCTTGGACTAAAATTCAGTCAACAGAGCACTTCATGCACAAGATAAAATACATATAGTTTGAACTTTGCCAAACAGAAAGATTGTGAATGTCTTAACGACATGCAGTTTCAGCTTCCTTGAGTCTAACACAGTCTGTGCAAGTAATAAAGAACCCATTTTCACATGTAAAGATATATTTAGGAATACAATGCTTGGTCAAATTATTTTTTTTGCTAGTGTCGCACAACAAATGATGTGGTAAACATCACACCGGTCATTACGTAATTCTTAGAAATGTTCTGGTACTCATATGAAGCATCGTTGACTTAAAGAGTTTTTTGAAGTTTTTAAAAAACCCACTTTGAGATTTAAACCAAGAATACCTGTCTAGGAGACCAATGTGACTAACCAGTGAGTCACCATGGCATACTTCTGAAGGTGTGCATGGTCCTAACTAAGTTCTAGCCTAACTGAGACATGTAAGTTAGCTCTAATCTGTTATTGTGATCATAAGCTAAAGTTTGATTATTTCCAACTATGAATATAGTATGAATTTTGCTACTTTAACTGAGAGAAGATTCAAAGATAACCAGGAAAGGAGAAACAAAATCACAATCATGGGTTCCTTTCTAAAATATCTGAATATATTTTATTGATATGATAGTATTGTTGTTAGTTTATTTGTGATATTTAACAGGTGAAAGAAACATGTTTTTATAAAAGAAGGCATTTATCTGTTGCAAGCATGTTGATTGATGTGTACAGTTGATACACAAAATAATGATGATGATGAGCAGAGCAGTTCAAGAGTTGTTCATTCCTTGTTGGTTTTATTTTCTGAAATTCTGCTCCTGCGGGTTTTATAAATACTGCAGTGTATTATATAGTGTTGCTAAATCTGATTATTTGATATTTTCATTTTGCAAACATTAAGACTTACGTCCAGCAATACTTGTTAATTTCTCTATAAAACATGCTTGGGAGAATGCAGATATTTGCAGCACAATACAATAAAGTATTCTTGGTGTTTCATATGAATATTTCCCATAATGTCCACCATCATAAAATAATACTACTTTGGGTGCTGTGAACATTTTCTCATTTCTTTAATGTATTATTGACACTCAATAAAATATGCTTATTCATCAGAAAACAGTTGTCTTGATAGTGTGATTTATCATCAGTGTTGCTGTTGATAGTTGTTTTGATGATGTGATTTATCATCAGTGTCACTGTTGGTAGTTGTTTTTGTGGTGTGATTTATCAGTGTCACTGTTGGTAGTTGTTTTGATGATGTGATTTATCAGTGTCACTGTTGATAGTTGTTTTGATGATGTGATTTATCAGTGTTGCTGTTGATAGTTGTTTGGTGGTGGATATCGGATGTTGGATTGTGATAGTGTTATCAGTGCCACTGTTGGTAGTTGTTTTTATGGTGTGATTTATCAGTGTCACTGTGGTAGTTGTTTTTATGGTGTGATTTATCAGTGTCACTGGTATGTTATGGTTTCAGTGTTGTGTAGTTGTTTTTATGGTGTGATTTATCAGTGTCACTGTGGTAGTTGTTTTTATGGTGTGATTTATCAGTGTCACTGTTGGTAGTTTCGATGGTGTGATTTATCAGTGTTGATAGCTGTTTTGATTATGTGATACTGTTTGTGTTTGTGTCACTGTTGGTAGTTGATTTGATGTTCCATAAAGTGATAGCAGAATCAGTAAAGATGATAGTATCAATGCGAAGAGCAAAAACTACAAATAGTTTCATAACTTGGAAAGATAAGCTAGACTATTTCTTGAGATCACTGAATAGGAGCCCGCTTTAACATCCGTCTGTCTTTAAATAAATCAATTTCCACTGGAGCAGCAGTCGCTCTGATTCGTACAGTCATCTATGATGACTAACATGCAATCCCAGACAGTGATCCTGATAAGACCCTGGAGATTGGTGGCATCTATGGATGATCAAACACCTAACTGTCCAGAACATTAGATCCTGGTAAGACCCTGGAGATTGGTGGCATCTATCGATGATCAAACAACTGCTTGCTCGTGATAGTAGATCCTGATAAGACCCCAGAGGAATCTATGGATAACATCTGCTCATAACGAAAGCGACCGTTCTTGATCTTACAAAGCATGGACTGGGTTTGGCATATTTTTTTTAATAGTATCGTTGTTCTTGGACAGATTATCTGACCTTCCATATACGTTTGGCTCCAAATGAATGTCTATGTGAAATGTTATTAAAGTTAGATCCAAACGTAGGTCCATCAGATATATTATATATTTTAAATGCTACTCGGAAATATATGCTCATGTACCCTATGAGTGGACAGCGAAATAACATACAATATGTTGAATACACATATAGCAGGAATGCATTTTCTTTGTAACTCCCCACTCCGAAAGTGGCATATACTCGTATTACATTGCGCCGCAGTTTAATGCGTGATCTGCACTTATTTCGACTCGATTCATTCGCTTTTAGTAAGGTATTTTTTAAACTGGTTTGTTTTCCACCTTCGATCCCTATTCGTTTAGCCAGTCTACAGTGATGGAGCATGTTAGTAGGGCCAGCGCTTGTAGTTGGAGTGTAATCTTGACAAATTGCAGATACCGAAGTCCTCATAAGAGTCAAGATTCCAAGCGTTAACACCCTTTGCAGAAGGTCTAGGTAAATGAAGGTCTAGTGTAACAGTGTGCATGAATAAGGTTGAATGTAACGCATGTTGAGGATGCCTGATAAACAAATTTTTTTTTTTTTCGTCCGCTTTCAACTCAGACGAAGTTTCATCTCTGAAACTGATTTTTGCGTGAAAATCTGTTTTTCCAATTTCTTACAATGTCAGCAGCGTGCACATTGTAAATTACTTTACACTGGCAGCCGTGTGCTCAATGTACTCGTAATTAGTATTCCCTCGCCATACAGGCAGATTTTTCTCCGACTTCAGAGGTACTCATGTTATCGTCCTGAGTAAGACCAGGGACTCGAACAAATGCCGGACAGTAGGTTCGAACCCGAGCTATGAGGCGTCTCACAGCTAGCAGGCCGAGCTACTATCAACTACTCTAGGCAGTCCCCCAATAAACAAATGATGTATGCGAACTTGAATGGGCACACGATTGGTTGGTATATAGAGAAAAAAAAACGCGTTAAAGACACTCTTAAATGTCTATAAAATGATTCGATATGGACACCACGTGCTGAGAATTCCTTGCACAAAGTCGCCAAAAATGGCGCTGTAACAGCACAAGCATATCTGAGAATCGTCGTGCTGTTAATGTGCAGAGAAAGCGA
The DNA here is from genome assembly GCA_020796225.1 of Arion vulgaris. Lineage (NCBI taxonomy): Eukaryota > Metazoa > Mollusca > Gastropoda > Stylommatophora > Arionidae > Arion > Arion vulgaris. The sequence goes on from CM036753.1 coordinate 24,312,330, forward strand.
GCTGTGCGAAAAGACAAAACACACACATATTCAATCGTGATCATGTATGCCCAATCTGTGGCAGAAGATTGTGTTTCAGGATTGGACTCTACAATCACCTCCGCACACACCAGAAAGGTGCAACACACGTCTGAGGCTGTTGTCATCCTCCTTTGCAATGGGCGGCTATTAATAAATTATGATCTTGCTCGGCTGTGATTCGCTGACCTTTAATAGTAGTCATTGACAACAAATCTCTCCAGAATGTATGAATACATTTATACTTATTTTGACACCCGTGTGGTGCCGGAGCCCGCAAGGAAAGCAAAGAATAGTACCACTGCAACCTACAAGGCATGTCGTAACAGACGACTGATGTAGGACCTAGGAAGCTACCCTAGTAAATAAAAGCATCGCAGAAATCGGATGTGCTGGCCTACTTGTAGGTGCATAACTGGCACAGCGTACAATCGCTGTTATGCTCAGATCACATACAAATCACACAGAGTGGTTAACAAGTGGTTGATATGGAGCGTTCTAAGAAGAATAACATAAACACCTCGACGTTGAGCCACCCCTACTGTGATTGAATACACCCCTACTGTGATTGAATACACACCCTACTGATTGAATACACACCCCTACTGTGATTGAATACACACCCCTACTGTGATTGAACACACACCCTACTGTGATTGAATACACACCCCTACTGTGATTGAATACACACCCCTACTGTGATTGAATACACAAGACTACTTTTAAAATGTATAAGATTTTTGTCATGCAAGAATACGTATATATATATATTATTTGCCTAACTTGGGTTTTGGAATACTGTACATACGTGAAGTAGAACTTAACGGATCGTGAGTTCTCTAAAGTTAAAATATACAATTTTAACAACGTAACAAACCACACGATCAACATTATTTCGTTCCTTCTCCCACAATCCGCGGGTTTTTCCACATTTAACGTTACTGTCGAAATGTTAAAGAGTCAAGTTTCTCATGCAGTATAAGGTGTTTGCAATTTTAATGTTATTCTATGTCTGAATGAATCCGGATTGTGAACTGATTTCTTAATAGGATTATTCTAAAGCCTGTGCTGAAACGAAGATCAAGACTTGCGTCACTGGCCCGGATTGCCGTACGCAGATGTCAACAGAAGGCGTGAAACCAAAGCAAGACAGACGTGTTGTGAAACGAGGGGGAGCATAGCTAATGTTAGTAAATTCAGTGACGACCAAATCTAGTACATCGACATCTGTTCTCAGTCAATGAAATCTGGGCTTATAATAGTTCCAACTTGCTAGCGGTTTTAGAAATGGAGTTCTGTCGGACAACGACAGCGGAGTAGTGGGTAACGAGGATCTGCAGTTCAGAGCACAGACAGTGTTGCAATGAAAATGGACCTCGGTGGACATTCGCGTTAAAAACTGCGCACCCAATACTGTTAAATTCTTCGTACGGAGATCATTCCTCTTATTTTTTCAGAAGCAATTTCAAACTACTGAACGTATAAGTGGTGCCTAGAAAATCGACGACTCGTTTACATGTCACGATTTTTATAACAAACAAACCAAAAGACTCGTTCTTAGTGTGTGTCTAGGCTTAGATATACTTGAATCCCTTGAAAAAAACCCATAGAATTTGGAAAGTCTCAATCTTTGAATATTAACTTCTTCTCCCATCCTTCAAATGATTAAAAACAGAGGAAAAATAGCAGAATCAATTGCTGCAGTATATGGAAATGTTATGGTTGGGGTCAATGTGTGAAATTTACAGCAACATTTTTGAGGTCAATGTCCTGGAAAATTACTTCGCAACATCTACTCGCACAAAAAACTTTGCAAATCGTGACATATTGACTAAGTATGTTATGATGTGATATCAGTAGGCTTCAGTTGTTATTTAGTATCTCAGTTCAAAACTAATGACGGTGGTCGGGTGTCGTAGGAGAGCCAGTTGTAAACTAACTCGATGAGTTGCGGAATCAACTGGTGAGCTACCAAGAACGTGATCTATCATTAGTACTAAAGTAGCTTTTGAGTGGCTTAAGCTTAGTATTTATAAATGCTACCCTTCCCCTAGGGGCTGTCAGTCCTAGCCACCACTCCACCAGCTCTGATGCTGTCATGTTCTAGCCACCACTGCCACTCTGATGTTGTCATGTCCTAGGCACCACTACACCCACTCTGATGCTGTCATGTCGTAGCCACCACTACACCCACTATGTTGATCTCATGTCCTAGCCACCACTACGTCCACTCTGATGCTGTCATGTTCTAGCCACCACTCCGCCTACTCTGATGTTGTCATGTCCTAGGCACCACACGCCCACTCTGATGCTGTCATGTCATAGCCACCACTACACCCACTCTGTTGATCTCATGTCCTAGCCACCACTATGCTCACTCTGATACTGTCATATCCTAGCCACCACTCACGTCCACTCTGAGTGTTGTCATGTCCTAGGCACCCTACGCCACTTCTGATGTTGTCATGTCCTAGCCACCACTACGTCCACTCTGATGTTGTCATGTCCTAGCCACCACTACGTCCACTCTGATGTTGTCATGTCCTAGGCACCACTACGCCCACTCTGATGTTGTCATGTCCTAGGCACCACTACGCCCACTCTGATGTTGTCATGTCCTAGGCACCACTACGCCCACTCTGATGTTGTCATGTCCTAGGCACCACTACGCCCACTCTGATGTTGTCATGTCCTAGCCACCACTCGTCCACTCGATGTTGTCATGTCCTAGCCACAACTACGTCCACTCTGATGTTGTTATGTCCTAGCCACCACTACGTCCACTCTGATGTTGTCATGTCCTAGCCACCACTACGTCCACTCTGATGTTGTCATGTCCTAGCCACCACTACGTCCACTCTGATGTTGTCATGTCCTAGCCACCACTACGTCCACTCTGATGTTGTCATGTCCTAGGCACCACTACGCCCACTCTGATGTTGTCATGTCCTAGCCACCACTACGCCCACTCTGATGTTGTCACTTCCAGCACCACTACGTCCACTCTGATGTTGTTATGTCCTAGGCACCACTACGCCCACTCTGATGTTGTCATGTCCTAGCCACCACTACGCCCACTCTGATGTTGTTATGTCCTAGCCACAACTACGTTCACTCTGATGTTGTCATGTCCTAGGCACCACTACGCCCACTCTGATGTTGTTATGTCCTAGCCACAACTACGTCCACTCTGATGTTGTCATGTCCTAGCCACCACTACGCTCAATCTGATGTTGTCATGTCCTAGCCACCACTACGTCACTCTGATGTTGTCATGTCCTAGGCACCACTACGCCCACTCTGATGTTGTCATGTCCTAGGCACCACTACGCCCACTCTGATGTTGTTATGTCCTAGCCACAACTACGTCCCACTCTGATGTTGTCATGTCCTAGGCACCACTACGCCCACTCTGATGTTGTTATGTCCTAGCCACAACTACGTCCACTCTGATGTTGTCATGTCCTAGCCACCACTACGCCCACTCTGATGTTGTCATGTCCTAGGCACCACTACGCCCACTCTGATGCTGTCATGTCCTAGCCACAACTACGTCCACTCTGATGTTGTTATGTCCTAGCCACAACTACGCTCAATCTGATGTTGTCATGTCTAGCCACCACACGTCCACTCTGATGTTGTCATGTCCTTAGCCACCACTACGTCCACCCTGATGCTGCCATGTCCTAGCCACCACTACGTTCACTCTGATACTGTCATGTCTTAGCCACCACTACGTCCACCCTGATGCTGCCATGTCATATGGGTCTCTGGAAAAATGTACTCGTGAATAGAACGGCGCTTCAGATTCGACCACGACCTTCGACTCTCGCAAAGCAAGGGCGTAATCCATTAGCCACAGAGCCCCTGCGTTCGTGAGATCAAATGTAGAATGAAGGCAACAAAGCGTGACGTGCGCTGCTCTCGAACATTGTTACTGTTTGGAATTTTGTTTTGTAGCTACCTCGTACGTAAATATACATAACGTCGTCGTTTATAAAGCAGACGAGTAAGCAATCCGTGTAGCAGTCGACACGGTGAAATGTAAGAACAGACAAAAAAATACTTTGTTTATCGAGTCGTATGGTTATTAACAGATTGAGCCAATAATAATCATTGGAATGTGGAAGTCACCAGTATTTTTTAGCTGTGGTTTCGTCTGGAAGAAGGTGTTTACTATAGTGAGATCGTGGTAAGAACATAATTCCAAGAGAAGCTATCCGTTCTTGTGTATTTTTCCGACACCAAACTTTCCTATACAGCTAGGAATTATTGTCAATGTCAAATATTTTCCATAAAGTCGCCAAGTGGTATAATTCTTGATGATCTCTGCGATAAGTAGGTCATGCAAATTGTAAAACTTCATTTTAGCTTTTGGTGACGTCAAACGTTGGTACGTACATACTGATAAGATTGACAAACGCACCGGATGCATGAAGAACAAGTGACATAAATTGTTATGTCTTTATGACATGGTTTCAATACTTAACAGATAATTCTTGTCACGAATCCATTACCGGATCTCTGGCATTCTGTTTACTTTTCATAGTCATAATAATGTGTAGTTCTGATCCCGGATGTACCTAGACTTAGACATGTGCATTTTCTGGTTCCTTCAAAAGTTGGTAATATCATTTGAAACCACGAGCTGGTCTTTGATGAGGTTTTTCAAGCATCGCTGATTGTCTAAAGGTCTTCCGTCAGGTCAGTTGTCATGAGCTGTGCATTTCTGCAGTAAGTTCTTCTTCTTCTTCTTAGGATCTCTGGTCATGCGCTTAATTTACTGTGGACCACAAACTGGGCAGACAGCTTCAGGTCTGTCAGGTTTCCCCAAAGCTTAGTTTTCAGGTCGACTGGGTGTGGCCACATGTTGCTTCTCAGCTCACACAGAGAGGACAGTCTTGCAGGATATGCTCTGGTGTCTGTTCTGCCTGCTGACACTGGCAGAGAGCTGTTTGACTTTTCCTAGTCTGTATAAGTGTTTGTTGAGCTCGCAGTGTCCGTGCGTAGTCGAAATATAATGACCTAGTCTGTTCTGCTTAGGTCTTTGAGGGAGTCTTTTCCATAATCATATCCAGTGTTTGTCTTCCAGTCTACTGCAGATTTTCTCTGTATGAGGGTTTTGACCTCTTGAAAAGACAAGGTTGGTAAATTTGCTCTTTGGCACTGCCCTCCTTAGCTAAGACATCAGCACTCTCATTGCATGCAATGCCACAGTGAGATGGAATCCACTGCAAGTGAATTTCTGCCTTTTCTGAAAGCTGAGCAGTTCTCTTTGTAGTTTTTGTACTGTGCTGTCAGTGGATTTAGCCTCCAGGGCTTGTATAGCTGACAATGAGTCTGAAATGTCCATCTTGCTTGCAGCTGCTTGCAGCTTATTCATGTGCTGTGCTGCCATCAGAAGGGCTATGAGTTCTGCTTTGTAGTTGGAACATATTCTTCCAGTAGGAGCCTCTAGAACACAGTGGTAGCATCTGGGTGCCTTGTACACTCTGCTCCACCATTCATGGTTGCCTCATTGCCGATCCATCTGTGTAAATTCTTATCCAGCTGTCTTCTGGAAACATGTAATGGAGATGTTCCATTGTAATTGCTTTTTTCACTAGATTAGGCTCAGCATCTTTGCTTAATAATTTAGGGATGAGGTTAGAAGTTTAGTGGTACTGAGTCTGGTTCCCAGTGATCAAAAAACAATTCTTCAGGTATGGAATTATGATTTAGTAGTTCCAAGTATGACTTTCCTATTTCTTTGCTTTGTGGTTTAGACTTGTGCGCTTTAGTCTGTCTTTGTTCTAGCCGCCATTTTTTCATGCAGTGGATGGTGAGGCATTCTTTGATCCTTTCAGTCTGTAGAATCACTTTTCTCCTTCTTCTGTCTTCCAAGGGCTGGATGTTGGCTGCCTTTTCCATTTCTACAATTGGTGTAGATTTCATGGCTCCCAAAATAGTACGCAGACACCTGTTTTGTGTTTTTCCAGTATCGATTTGTTTGAATGGGCTGCTGATATCCATGTCGATGATGCATATTCGAAGGTCGGTCTAACTGCACCAGTGTACACCTGACTCAGGATTCGAATATCAGCTCCCCATGTAGTTCCAGCCAGCTTCCGCATCACACTTTGTTTCCTCTAGCCTTTCTGTTTGTTTCCATTATGTGATGTTTCCATGTCAGACGACTGTCAAGCTTAACTCCCAAAAGGTTGGAGTATGGGAACGAGGAACGATATCATCGTTAAATTTCAGTCTGAAGTGTTCTTCCTTTGTGACAATGGAAAAGCGTTGCTATAGTTTTGCTTCGGTTTATTTCTAGACCCCATTTACTTGCCCACATTATGACGCTGTTCAGGCTGGCCTGGAGTTTAAAGATGGCAGGACCCAGAAACTCGGAGGTGTACCACACAGCTAGATCATCAGCATGGAGAGTGTGATACATGTCTGGGCAGAGTTTGTGGCAGATCATTAATATATACGGAAAGCAATGGGGACAGTACACGCTGCCTGTGGACTCCTGCTCTTAATTTGAATCTGGGACTGTGCACTCCATCCAATTTTACAGATGCTTGTCTATGGGTAAGAAAGTCTTTATCCAATAGTACATTCTACCCCGTATTCCACTGCGTAGAGCTTGAGTAGCAAACCATCTTTCCAGACTTTGTAGAAGGCCTTAGACATGTCGAAGAACACTGTGAGGGTTTTCTTTTCTTGGAAGCCATTTTCTATGTCCTGTGTCAGGTATGCCACTTGGTCATCAGTGCTTCTATGCTGCCTGTAGCCTGTCTGGGCTGGATCCAGTTTATGGTTGGATTCTAAAAACCACTGGAGTCTAGTGGTTATCCTCTCTCAGCAGTTTTGCAGTGCAACTTAGCAAACTTATAGGTCTGTAGCTCTGGGATCCTTTTGTCTTTTCCACTTTTGAAATTGGGTGGATTGTGGCATTTTTCCAGATGTCTGGGACTCTCCCTAGTCTCCAACTATTGTTAAAAATCTGGAGTAGAAGACTCTGTGCTATTTGGCCTATTTGTTTGAGCATGTCGTTTGATACTCCATCTGGTCCCGGGGCCTTTTACGATTGAGCTTTTTCAGTGCTCTCTGCAGCTCAGTCAGTGTGATGTCTACCTCCATACAGGGTTCACTTGTTGCTTTTTGAATGTAGCATTTATCTCACTTCCGACTTCTTTCCCTTGCTCCTGACTTATTGAGCATGAGCTTTCTTGCTTGTAACACTGGGCCATCAGGGTGGCTGCTCGCTTTCCTTTGAGAAGTTGTTCTCCTTGCTGGAGAACTGTTTTCCCTCTAGATGGGTTGTCATCGTTCAGGGCTTTTGTAAGTCTCCACAACTTTTGAGTATCTTTTTCCATGTTCAAAGAGGCTGTCTTTCTTTCCAGGATTTTCTACACTGCTGGTTTCTTTCTCTAACATAAAGGGCCCTTGCTCTATTGTGTTGCATTACATTTGTCCGTTGGTGCAGAGTTCCATTGTATTTCTGGCACTGCAAAGCGAGCTATGGAGAACTTCCATCTCTGGTGTCCAATATGGCTTGTAGTTTTTTCTCCTCCCTCTGGGTATAGCCTTTTTGCAGCATCTAAAATGGCTTTATTGAATGAACGTGCATCTCTGTCCACTTTTCCTGATTGATTAATTTCTTTACAGTACTTGTCTGCTAGTTCTTGGAATAGCTTCCAGTCTGCCTTTTTTGTAATTCCAACTAGGGGCAGAGTTTGTAAGTTCCTCCTTGTTAATGTTATTTATGAGGAGTTTCACTGGTCTATGGTCACTACCTCCAATCTGGTCGCAGACTTGCCTTTCGGTTATCCTGTGAATGTCGTCTGTAGCAAAGCCAGATCTGGGGTGCTTGTTGTGCGCCACCGTCGTGAGTAACATGTGTGAGGATCATCTGGGTGGTTGAGAATGGTGAGACTGTTGGTGATCAGCCATTCTTCCAAGGCTTTCACCTCGAGGATCTGCGTGTCATAGCCCCAGCTTGGTGAGTGGCTGTTGAAGTCTTCTACTATAAGCAAGTTGTCATCTTGAACTTTGATAGCTTTCAGCTCAGTTTGAATGGAGGGTGGTGAGTATATATTGTATAGTGTCATCTTAGTGTTGTTGATAAGGAGTTGAACAGCTATGAATTCTGTGCTCATCTGATTGGACCTGTGAAGTTCAACTGCCGGTATGGAATTACGAACTAGTGTTCACTCTCCACCCTTATGTCTTTTTTCTCTATCCTGACGGAAGGTTTCAAATCCTCTAATGCTGAATCTTTTTCCCGGATTAAGGTGCGTCTTTTGGGATACAGCAGATGTCAATCTTTTCTGCTCGCAGACGTTCCTCTAGCTCTCGTTTTGTGTTGGTTACCCCTTCTGCATTCCATTGCATAATTGTGAGGGTGAAAGTTTGTCCTTGCTGCCAGTAGTAATACCCTGTCCTCCCTGGCTTTGCAAGAATCAACAGGGCCGCCAGTAGCTAAGGGTGGACCCCTTCGAGGCAGGGGTCCGGTCCCACCACCACCTGGCTGTTTTCCATGGTGGTGGCACCACAGTTATATAAATATTTGCGCATGGCCATTTGAGTTGTTCGTATGTGTCGATTCCTCCCCGCCAATAATGGCTGACATTCCGTTTCTGAGGACATCTTTTTTTGAGGTTGTTCTCTAGACAGTTGCAGTCCCCTGCTGACGAGATCTGTCTTCCCGGGTTTGTCTGGAGTCGTCCTACTCTAGATGACTTCAGCCTTCTGCCAGGCTCACCAACCCAGGCTTTTTGCAGGGTGTGCTCCTGGACACTGTAGTTTACACTATGCTTAAGGGGAAAATGTCATAAAATAGAAGACAAGACAAGAAAAAGGATGTCCTCCTCAAAAGAGAGAGAGGACAAGTGCTATTTGTCCCATAGCTGGGGATGGGTTGGTTGCAGCCAGAGCATTTACCACTCTCCGGTGGGTTCTGCACTGTCACCTTATGAGGCCCCATCCTGCTCCCCGCCTTTTGGTCTGGCCTTCACCTTCAGTCTGTTCGGCTTGGTTAGACCTGCCAGGAGTTAGACTCCTGCCGACATAGCCTGAAGGATCCTAAAGACACACAAACCCTCCAACCACGATAAGGTAGGCTAATATGGAGGGCAGTCAAGTTCAAGAAGTGATCTCTTTATTGTTGTCTTATCGTCTGGTGCATAGTTTTCATGTCATTTTGGTACCACTCAAGCCCACACACCCAGTAAAAAAAAGTTGTATATCCTTTACAGAACTTGTGAATCAACCTCAGTTTTTAACGCTGTTTGTGTTTTTTTCTAGCATTAGTTCGTCAGTTCAGTAGTTTGCCATTGCTTTCAGAACGGTGCCCACCATCGTCCTTTTGTAAAAACCCACTGAAACAACTTGCAACCAAGCTGTCCGCAGCGATTCGAACTCAGAACGTCGGGTTAGTAGACCGAGTCATACCCACAAGCCACTACACACCAAGTAAAGAAGAAAAAAATAAGGAACCCTTTCATACCTCGTGGTATAGGGCAATACAGTGTTAGGGCCTGTATTTTCATTGACCGTCGTCACACGAGGGGTGATGTGGTCAGCACCCGTCGGCCGCCTTCTTTCCCAGAGCATGTCTGGTACCCAGTTGAGGCTGGGTCGACACGAAAACCCGTCGATGGGGAAAAAATTCCCATGCACATTCGGGGTTGAACCCAGACCACCAGCCTTGAAAGCGAGTTCACTAACAACTACGCTACCGCGCTCCACACACCCAGTAAGACAGTTGGTGTGATGGGCGAGCATCTTATTGACATAATTGCTCGGCTTAAGACGGGCGGCAGCTGTCCAGTGAAATCAGATGATTCATCTCAGCGCTGAAACAACTTTTTAAAAATCAGCTTACCCCAAAAATGAGCAGATGACTTATAAGCTTCTTCTTTTGAGATCAACTTCTGCTATGCGACTACTCCAGTATTTGTCATAAACAAGGCGATGCACTTGAGGTCTTCACCGATCCCCCATAGTTTGTTCTGAAGGGTAGTTCCTGTTGGTTAGTTCTCCATTCTCACACTGCTCAGGCTGTGGATGTCTGGCAAGATGTGCTTTGGGGATGGCTTTGCTGCTCCATAGTTGCAGGCATCCGAGTCCATGAGACCATTCTGTGGATTTGTGATCTGAGACTATTCACAAACTGCAAATTTCGTTATTCGTTTTTATTCCCAGATTTTCTTTTATTTCAGATTTTCATTAGAAACGTTTGTTTTTGGTCGTCCATTTGTTTTTTTTAAATTTGTCACTCCTGTTGTTCGTTTGTTTGATAAAGGCCGTGTTGGTCGAAACGTTGCTGTATTTTGTCATTGTTTTTGTAATTTGTAAAACTACAATACTTTGTGATTACGTGTTTTGCTGATCTGAGACTACAGTGTTCCGTTCTAAGTCTGAAGACTTTGGGCTGCGCTTTTCTGTTTAATGTCTAATAACCAATCTTCTTCTTTGCGTTCGTTCTTTACGACCAATTTTAATCACTCTTTGTGATATGTTTGATCTTTGCCAAGAACGTTATACGTTGCACATTGTTTGGTAGGCCCTAAACGCAGACTTCTATACGTTTAGGACATGTGCATCCGATTTCAGCCTAACCTCCTTAGCCGCCTCTTACGACATGCGTGCCAGGTAACAGTGGTTCTATTCTTTACACCCCAAATTTGGGCCCGGAACCCTCAGGCAATAACTGTTGCTGTCCGTGATGTGCCGACACTGTGAGACGAAACGGGATAACGTCTTCATGCCCTTTTTGACATATTTATGTAGAGGATCTTTGATGTATTAACTTTACCTCTTCGTGCAGCTGATAAAAACCAACGAGATCGGTTCTTTCTTCTTTCAAACGCTCTATATCGACCACTTGTTAACCACTCTGTGTGATTTGTGTGATAGCCTGGTCCTATATGTCACCTCAACGTGTGCTCGTAGTGGTACTATTCTTTGCTCTCCTTGCTGACCCCGGCACCACACGGGCGAAAGAGATCGGCAAAAGTCTGTATAGCTTGGTACTATCGTCGTTGCAGGAGGTGTCAGATTGTCACTGAATACAATAATATAATGACGTAAGGACCCCTGCCCGAATTTGATCTCAAGATTTACTCCCAATGTCGTGTCCATGAATAGGCATGGCACAAGAAAGTTATGGTTTAAATTATAGTTATACATCTTCTAGATTGGCTGCTCAATCGGGGCAACCAAAACTTTCTACAATAAGCATTTTGTTTTGAGACCAGAGTCCCTTCTGTTCTTCTCTGTTGGTTTAATCAGTGCCGCCCTGAGAAGACCTACAGCTGGAATGGTTATCGAGGCTATTTGTAAAAGCATCTTATGAGCGTTTATTTAGAGATGAAACTTATTCCTTTAACTGCGTTCATGGTTATGACAACATTTGGAACATCATTCTCATGACCGACCTCAGTAAAATAAATATGTTTCCTTTCTTGCGACTCCTCATCATCTTCCGGCCTTTTTCTTTTTCGTTGAGGTTTCGGTGAGAAATATGCTGTCGTTAGCTGTCAGGGTTTTTATTTCATTAATTGTTCCATTTAAAATGTAAATACAGGAATTAATGTCAGGCACGTAAGAAAGGGCGATAATTGTATTCGGAACCACGCCCCGCACGAGTTACGTGACTTCTAGTAACAATGTTGACAAGTCTGCGAAATAATGCCAAAAATTCAATGAAATAAACGATTTTGTTCTTGTAGTGAAATTTTTTAGACGCCATGTTTTTTTATTTACTTTTCTGTTGAGTATGTTGCTCTGTTTCTTAAAGTCTCATTATAGCAACACCTTTTTTCCAAAACTATTTACTGTTTCAACTTTTTGAAAAACTTTTTATATTAACTTCATTTGGGGTCCTTTCATCTCGTGGACTCTTTCCTCTTCTATGTCTCTCTCTCTCTCTATCTTGTTAACCTGTTTGGGGCATAGGCCCTCAACCAACCATCCCAAAATCTACCTATCTTTAGCTATCTCCTGAAAGCCCCCTCCAGCTCTTCATTATATTGCCTCCTCTGCCTCCAAATCTCGTCTCCGTGTATTTCTCGGTCTCCCCTTCTTTCGGTGTCCTTGCAGGTTCCAGGAAGGACCCTTTTTGTTATATTCCTCTCAGGTTTTCGCAAAGTGTGTCCTATCCAGCGCCAGCGTCTTTTTTAACCTCTTGGTCCACTAGAATCTATCTTGTTCTCTCCATAAGTTCCTCATTTGTAACCTTATCTTACCATCTTAGCCCCTCTATTCTGCCAGACACCAGTTGATGAATGTTTGCAGTTTATGCGTTATTATTTTAGTAGTTCTCCATGTTTCTGACCCATACAGCAGAAATGCTTTAACATTAGAGTTAAATATCCGAATTTTGTTCTAGATTTGATTTCTTTAGATTTCCATATTTTTCCCCAGTGCAATGAAAGCTTTTCTTGCCTTCTGTATTCGTTTTGACATCTCTTCATTCCCCCTCTTTGTCTACATTGCTGCCCAAATATGTGAATGATTCTACCTCTTGAAGTGGGATTTAAAAAGGGGAGAGTAATTTCATTTGTTGGTTAATTCTCATTATTTTTGTCTTTCCGTTATGAATGTTTAGCTCATACTCTTTCCTCTTGTTGGCCCTTTTCTTTGTAGACTTTCCCACCTAGCTCTGCTCTGATTGAGTGTCGATTTTTCCTCCTCAGTGTATATTTGCCAGACCTCTTAAGATATATGCTTCTTCTTCTTCTACGATCAAGTCTGTGGTAATGTTAGAGCTTCAACCATTTCGCAAGGACAAAGTCCATTTTCTTTTCAAGATCGAAGCGACTGCCCCATAGTTTCCCTCAATTCTGCACATCTGGCTCACCTGTCGTATTGGGGAATTGTATGTTGGAAAGTCGGGGAGTATGTGTTCTGAAACTGGATTTGTTGCCCCACAGATACTCGGTCTCCCAGCAGATGTCAAGGGTATTCATACTGATAGTTCCGTGGTTCCGGTTAAAAATACTCCTCTCTTGCCCTCAAGCATGCAGTTCCTCTTGCTCAACGTATAATTTCAAACTCCTTAAATCCCTGGATAGATTAAACCTCAGTTTTAGTAGCCTCCAACAGTAGATCGCCAAGAGACCGTAGAACATCTCCATTAGCTATCCTAAACTTCCAACAATTAATCTATCGATGCACGCCTAGCAACCCGCTTTCTCTCATTACTGCGAACACACGCATGTCAGGACAGTACATCTACGAAAGGAGCCACTGAGGTTAATTAAATACCAAATGAAAGCGAAAAAGCGTGCATCAACAGTATCGATTGTCAGCGAGTTGAAAATGGGTAGGCGGCATGTTCTTCAGTCTCTGGGTGACAACAACCAAAATGGATGTTGATTCTATCCAAAAATTTAAAGGGTATGAAATTACAGTTGTGCCCCAAAGAACTTGTTTGAAATGTCCCTGTACAATCAGAACGGGATGCCAGGGGGTCAGTTGCGGAGTGTGTTTAACCAGCATCCCACGGAACCAGCAAAAGTTTACTGTTTGACATCTGTTAGGGAGGATGCGTGCTCTAAGGATCTGCCAGGAGTGCTAGGACGTCGGTTCGATAACCAATATTGTTTCTGAATGAAGTTGCCTTATACAAACTTATTGTCGTGTTGAATTTATTCACATCTCTTTTCATTTTTTTTGTGTACAAACTTATCGGTCCTCATAACAAGCACATACCAGCGTTTTATTTAAAACATTATTTCTATGTTGTTGTGAGCAGAGAGGAAATGCTGGCCTAATCAACTGAATTGTAAACAATAGTAATGTTCAACTACCTACCAGGTCTCACTGGATGGTAAACAATATTGTTTTCTTCAAATGTTGATTATATGTTTTGTTTTTGCTACCAACATAAAAAAAAAAAAAATTCGAAATGGCCGCAAACCAAGTTATTTGAACAACAGCTTTCATTATCATTTATTATTGATCGCAAGATACGCCACTCCCTTGTTCCTTATTTCGTCAGTGTCTGTTCCTCCCTGACAAAAGCGTGGGCCGACCAGATTGGAAATGTAGCAAGTAAATAAAGACATGATATGTTAAGATTACCGGGAGAAAACCGGAGTATAAGAATCTATTTGTCGTTTCACAAAAAAAACATCCCACAAACCTGGGTTCTCAAAACTCTGCATGCAACTAGCTCTCATTAATAGTTCAAACTTTGGTCTATTTTGGGAAATTCAGAAATGAAGTTATTTTCCAAAAGATGTTTTTTCGGGAGCACTTCTGACACAAAAAAGAACAAGTTTTTATGAACAATACATTTTAGAAAATGCTCATACAGACTAACCTCTTCCTACAGTATATATATATATTTTCAATTCCTTTGTATATTAACATTTGTCGATCATTGACCAGGGAAGTGAAATAATTAGATCTGACAAATAAATTAGCCGGTTATTTCGAAATAACTTTTACAAGTGTAAATATATCTGAATGTAGCATGTCCTTTACAGAACGTTGCTCTAATCACAAACCGCCTGGAGAACTTAGAAAATTATCTCGCCACACCCATCTACGTGTTGTTCAAAAGCTCTTAACCCTTTAGCTGCTATGGACGTGTATAGACGTTTTCCCCATTCACTGCTAAAAGACGCGTTAACACGTCTGTTATTATCTCTCCTCTTTGGGCTAAAGACGCGTTAACACGTTATACATTTCTACCGTCACTGATATAGGCGTTCATTCACGTTTGTGACCTAGAAACAAAGAGTAGTTATTTTAGATTCGTCTTCGAAAGTATGTAGCAGCGAAAGGGGAAAAGTCATGTTGCCACCGTTGTTGTGATTATTACATGCATTGTCTTCCATGAACAATACACTCATTATTGTTGTATTATTAATAGCAAACTCCACTCCCCCTTTTTAAAACAAATGTGTGCACTACCTAAACAAGTCTTGTTGTGCATCGAGACGTATTGATACATTGATGGATTTTCTTTTCTCTAGTCATGGTTTGCCTCACAGCGTCAGGATGAAAGATTTCTAGAACCAGCCCATTTTGCGCTTCATTCCCTTTTTCTTCTTCTTTGCGTTCGTTCTTTACGACCAATTTTAATCACTCTTGTGATATGTTTAATCTTTGCCAAGAACGTGTATACGTTGCACATTGGTTTGTAGGCCTCTAAACGCATAGACTTGTACATGTTTAGGACATGTGCATCCGATTTCAGCTAAACATTCTTACTCGCCTCTTACGACATGCGTGGCAGGTAACAGTGGTTCTATTCTTTACACCCCAAATTTAGGCCCCGGTAACCATTCGGGCGTGTGCGCTTCATAAATAGTGTCTTTCGTTATCTCTGAGGTCCACCTTTCGTGTGGCCTTTTTGATCTTCTTCTTCAAACGTTCCATATCAACCACTTCTTAAACCACTCTTTGTGTCTTATATGTGATCTGAGCCTAAGAACAATTTACGTTGTCTTTGTTAATATAAACAAAGAGACATGTACATATAATAAATACTCTTGTGTAAACCACCATTCGTTATTTATAATTGCTATCTGCAATGACATCACAAATGTAAACAAGTCTTATATGTCACAACTTTCTGCTGGGTCATTGTAGAAGATGTACTTCTTATTTTAATTTTTTTTTTTTTTTTATGAATTTGAGGCAAGAATATTCGCTTGTAAATGTTGATAAATATTCGCTTGTAAATGTTGCTAAATATTCGCTTGTAAATGTTGATAAATATTCGCTTGTAAATGTTGATAAATATTCGCTTGTAAATGTTGCTAAATATTCGCTTGTAAATGTTGATAAATATTCGCTTGTAAATGTTGATAAATATTCGCTTGTAAATGTTGATAAATATTCGCTTGTAAATGTTGCTAAATATTCGTTTGTAAATGTTGATAAATATTCGCTTGTAAATGTTGATAAATATTCGCTTGTAAATGTTGATAAATATTCGCTTGTAAATGTTGATAAATATTCGCTTGTAAATGTTGATAAATATTCGCTTGTAAATGTTGATAAATATTTGCTTGTAAATGTTGATAAATATTCGCTTGTAAATGTTGATAAACATTTGCTTGTAAATGTTGATAAATATTCGCTTGTAAATGTTGATAAAATGTTCTTACTATCTGTGTTAACTCTTTTTGAGCGGTGCTCCTTAGGGAAGACATGAGCCTGAAAAATGTAATGGGCGTATGCCTAGTGCAGTCACTGCAAAACTGTTCAGGTCATGATTTTTTTCTTTATGCCCTTGACAGGAAAAAACGTCTTAGTCTTACCAAGTTGAACTCGAGTCTCCGGATGGGACCTGCACTCTAACCATTTGAATCTGTTGATATAACTGACAATAATCAAACATTTCTAGTGAATACAAATATATGTACAAGCAAATAATAAACTACACAAAACATGTACAGACAACAGCTTGTAAACCAAACAGAGCACATCACGTGCCCCAACAGCTAATGTGTATATAGTTTTAATTCAATACGTAAACACATCGTGTAGCCAAATGTCTGTATGTCAACACATTCTGTATAACGTCTAAGTTCATGATATTTTCATGTGTACTGTGTGCGTCAAATATTTAGCATGTGTACGCTTGGGGATGACTAATGGTGGATTGCGTACTATTTGCACACATACATAAACTACGATTTGAGTTAGTATTATCTGCTCACCCCCGACTGTTAATTTCACACTTTTCTGACAAGCTACAAAGCTTTCGCAGCATACACCGCTTTGACATGAGTTACAGGGGGAAAAAAAAAATTTTTGATCCAGAAGCCCGAGCTTTCCCGCTCTTCGGCTCGGTACCATGGACATCGTAACCCCCTTTGGTTCGGTGCCACGAACACTGTAAATCTGGGGGAAACCCGTGTCTTTTCTGCCAGCCCGGGAATTGAACCCGCACTCTGGCTAGTACCCGTAGTCCAACGCGCTACGAACACGCTGGGCAGGCGGGAACACAGGAGACATATACATACCGGACAATGAGAGAACATAGATTCTGTACAATAAGAGAAAAAACATCCGGACAATGATAGGACAAACATACCGGACAATGAAAGTACAAACATACCGGACAATGATGGGGCAAACATACCGGACAATGAAAGTACAAACAAACCGGACAACGAGAGAACACAGACGTAGCAAGAGAAAATACTAGAGAGGGTTAAATAAATATATCCTACATGTAAGCAAATAGTTAAACAAATACTAGAACACAACTTCAGTGACAATCGATGGACAAATGGGACTACTGCACAAGTGAAACGACTTGGCGTTCCAATGAGAGAAGAAATGATCCATCCTTAAAAAAATGCATCAACAATCTACGAGAAAAATAGAATAGTTTCAAATGTGACAAAAACAACTCATAAATAGTTTGGACGTTGTATCCGAAAACATCCGCTCTCGAATGTCCAACACTAATTTCGGAAAGAAGAATGATAATCTTAGATCCCCCAATGTTTAAAACACTTCTCATTTTAACAAAATATGTCTAACAGTTAACAGTATGCTGGGTTTCTATGGTAACTCAACATCAGAAAAAAACTTGCAGATTCCTATATTAATCGGCTGCTAAGTGTGTTAATCTCGGCAGCTCTAGACAGAAACGATATACTTTGTTCGATAAATCTTTTCAGTCTAAACTTCGATTAAGTTTGCTGTTGTACTTTGAAAACTAATTTATTTCTTTTGAAACTGCATTTTTTTGCGAAACACTTATTACACCCCTTCTTTTTTCCTTGTCATATAATTTTTTCGTTTCTTTCTTCCTATTTTCTACATTGTTCTGTCAATACAGATGCCAATATAGATAGGTTAATGTCTTTTAACCGTTGTAATATCTTTGTCAAATCTATATGTATGTACTATGACATTGTCACTTCCGTTGTATCGTTTGTGATAAAGGCCTCTTTGGTGGAAACGTTGCTTGTTTTTATCATTGTTTTTGTATTTTGTAAAACTACAGTACTTTGTTATTACGTGTTTCGCCGTTCTACATTGTTCGGTAGATTCGTGCCTATTGAGTTCTAATTTTTCAATGGATATTACTTTTCTGAGTGACTGACATTTTAGCAACTTTTCTGTAGAAACTGGTCTTAGATATATCTTGCATCTTTCGTTTGATCCAGATCTTCTTGATAAAGGGTTGAATTAATCTGCTGTGTTATTCATTATAAATCTAACAAGCTTAGTGATTGAATATTTCGTTCGTATACTTAAGAACAGTGACGGCTCATCATTAAGGGCCAGAGGGGCCGGGTCCACCAAAAATAATGTGTAACGTGTATTTATTATTTAATAAATTAAAATATAACCTAAACCAAAGCCATGATTTTCCCGAAATTTGTGTCTGGCCCCACCAACAAAAACGATCACGAGCCGCCACTGCTTAAGTTACTAATAGTTAAGTATACGGTTTTACATATATATAACAAAGGCAACGACAGTTTCTGCTTCTTCTTCTACGAACGCCCCATATCGACCACTTGCTAAACATTTTTGTGATTTGTATGTGATCTGAGCCTAAGAGCGTTTGTACGATGTGCCAGTTATACACCTACAAGTAGACCAGGACATCCGATTTCTGCGACGCATTTTATTTACTAGAGTAGCTTCCTATACCCTACCTCAGTCGCCTCTTACGACATGTCTTGTAGGTCGCAGTGTTACTATTCTTTGCTCCCCTAGCAAACCCCGGCAGCACATGGACAACAATGTCTTGTGATATCATCTTACACATTTCCTTTCTTTATCTAACTATTACATGGACAACAATGTCTTGTGATATCATCTTACACATTTCCTTTCTTTATCTAACTATTACATGGACAACAATGTTTTGTGATATCATCTTACACATTTCCTTTCTTTATCTAACTATTACATGGACAACAATGTTTTGTGATATCATCTTACACATTTCCTTTCTTTATCTAACTATTACATGGACAACAATGTCTTGTCATATCATCTTACACATTTCCTTTCTTTATCTAACTATTACATGGACAACAATGTTTTGTGATATCATCTTACACATTTCCTTTCTTTATCTAACTATTACATGGACAACAATGTTTTGTGATATCATCTTACACATTTCTTTCTTTATCTAACTATTACATGGACAACAATGTTTTGTGATATCATCTTACACATTTCCTTTCTTTATCTAACTATTACATGGACAACAATGTTTTGTCATATCATCTTACACATTTCCTTTCTTTATCTAATTATTACATGGACAACAATGTCTTGTCATATCATCTTACACATTTCCTTTCTTTATCTAACTATTACATGGACAACAATGTTTTGTGATATCATCTTACACATTTCCTTTCTTTATCTAACTATTACATGGACAACAATGTTTTGTGATATCATCTTACACATTTCTTTCTTTATCTAACTATTACATGGACAACAATGTTTTGTCATATCATCTTACACATTTCCTTTCTTTATCTAACTATTACATGGACAACAATGTCTTGTCATATCATCTTACACATTTCCTTTCTTTATCTAACTATTACATGGACAACAATGTCTTGTGATATCATCTTACACATTTCCTTTCTTTATCTAACTATTACATGGACAACAATGTCTTGTGATATCATCTTACATTTCCTTTCTTTATCTAACTATTACATGGACAAAAATGTTTGTGATATCATCTTACACATTTCCTTTCTTTATCTAACTATTACATGGACAACAATGTCTTGTGATATCATCTTACACATTTCCTTTCTTTATCTAACTATTACATGGACAACAATGTCTTGTGATATCATCTTACACATTTCCTTTCTTTATCTAACTATTACATGGACAACAATGTCTTGTGATATCATCTTACACATTTCCTTTCTTTATCTAACTATTACATGGACAACAATGTCTTGTGATATCATCTTACACATTTCCTTTCTTTATCTAACTATTACAATCTCATTATAGTTAGTAATCGTTTCTTGGCATCTTTTTCTTTTGATTTTAGTTAGCACTTGTCTTTCAATGCTAATGTCTTGATCTATCCTTCCTATCTAATGTCTTGTCATCCTCCTCCTAATGTCATGTCATCCTTCCTCTCTAATGTATTGTCATCCTTCCTCTCTAATGTCTTGTCATCCTTCCTCTCTAATGTCTTGTCATCCCTCCTCGCTAATGTCTTGTCATCCTTCCTATCTAATGTCTTGTCATCCTTCCTCTCTAATGTCTTGTCATCCTCTCCTCGCTAATGTCTTGTCATCCTTCCTCATCTACAATGTCTTGTCATCCTTCCTCTCTAATGTCTTGGCATCCTTCCTATCTAATGTCTTGTCATCCCTCTTCGCTAATGTCTTGTCATCCTTCCTATCTAATGTTTTGTCATCCTTCCTCTCTAATGTCTTGTCATCCTTCCTCTCTAATGTCTTGTCATCCCTCCTCGCTAATGTCTTGTCATCCTTCCTTGCTAATGTCTTGTCATCCTTCCTCTCTAATGTCTTGTCATCCTTCCTATCTAATGTCTTGTCATCCCTCCTCGCTAATGTCATGTCATCCTTCCTATCTAATGTCTTGTCATCCTTCCTCTCTAATGTCTTGTCATCCTTCCTCTCTAATGTCTTGTCATCCCTCCTCGCTAATGTCTTGTCATCCTTCCTTGTTAATGTCTTGTCATCCTTCCTCTCTAATGTCTTATCATCCTTCCTCTCTAACGTCTTGTCATCCTTCCTCTCTAATGTCTTGTCATCCTTCCTCTCTAATGTCTTGTCATTCTTCCTCGCTAATGTCTTGTCATTCTTCCTCGCTAATGTCTTGTCATTCTTCCACGCTAATCTCTTGTCATCCCTCCTCGCTAATGTCTTGTCATCCTTCCTCTCTAATGTCTTGTCATCCCTCTTCGCTAATGTCTTGTCATCCTTCCTATCTAATGTCTTGTCATCCTTCCTCTCTAATGTCTTGTCATTCTTCCTCGCTAATGTCTTGTCATCCTTGGTCATGTTTGTTTTTAGCTCCATCATTAGCTCCATAAACATATCATATTTTTTTTTTGAAACTACATTTCCTTTTTTCACAGTTAATTCCATAAATGTTCTATCATTTTCTTCGGGTCTCTGCGTCTAATGCCCTGTTTCCAACGTAGGGCGTATCACAGGGGCATTATCAACGTTTAGGGGGCAATGGACTCATTCAGAGTTTAACTAATGTTCATGATGTTGCAAAGCCGATATACTGACTTTTGGATGTCTGTTGACAAAACGAATGTTGCTTCACAATCACTTTACTGAAGTTTAAAAATCTTCAATAAACGGAAAGTACTTATATCTAGGTACATTTTTACCTCCTTTTAACAAAGCTTTGAAAGCGGGAAAGCATGTGTTATTGTGTTAAAATCGAGTCATATTATAAAAAAACAACTGTAATGTGTCCGTCATTTGCCAACCTTGTCATGAAGTCCAAAATGAGTTTATATAGTGCAATCTTGAGTATGTAATAGTATTGGACAGAGCCACGCATATCATATTTCCGCCATAGAAAGCAGGTCTGAAGTTTGATTTGGCTTGGAATGTTAGGTACGATGGAAAAGAAACCAAGAAACATCAAGGTGGTTTGACTCAAATACAAGTTATGGGCCATTAATCTGATTACCAGAGTAATAGATACTCACTGTGCAGCTGGATTATACATGTGTCCTTAGAGTACCATTTTGTAGTTGTATAGTTAACGAAGGAGCATTTATATATGGATTACAGTAGAATATCATGAGATTTTTTTTCCATGTTTAGCGACAGATTGAGAAGGCATGGTTGGGACATACATTTTTAGACAATGACAGAAGAATGTCGATATTCAAAGTAAGATGAGTCTTTTCCAAGAGAGTAGCAGATGTGGGAAATCGCAGTCCTGAGAACAAAGTTTTGGAATAGTAAAGTAATAGAATATTCACCCATATATATACACGATGGACTTTAAGAAGAGGGAATAATAGTGCAGACACAAAGCCATATACAGAATAGCATGATCACCTGAACAGGACTTACTCCCTGAGACCCAATGTGGCTTCAGAGCAGGTCGTGGAACAGCAGACATGATATTTGCTGCTCGCCAACTACAGGAGAAATGGCAAGAGCAGCACCGTAACCTCTATATGGTCTTTGTCGATCTGACAAAGGCTTTCGACACGGTTAACAGGGAGGGTCTATGGAAGATCATGGAAAAATGTGGATGCCCAAGAAATTCATCAAGATCGTCCAACAGTTTCACGAGGGCATGATGGCACGTGTACTTGACGAAGGGAGCTGTCGGAAGCCTTCCATGTCACCAACGGCGTCAAACAGGGCTGTGTACTGGCCCCAACACTCTTCAGCATGATGTTTGCTGCCATGCTCACGGATGTCTTTTGGGAAGGCGACGAACATGGGGTAAAGATTAGATACAGGACAGACGGTAACCTATTCAATCTTCGGAGGTTAAAATCCTCCACCAAGGTAAAAGAATCAACTATCTCCAACCTGTTGTTTGCTGACGACTGTGCCCTCGCTACCAACTCTGAGGAAGAAATGCAGACTTACATGGACAAGTTCTCAATGGCCTGTGATAGGTTTGGCCTCACCATTAACACCAAAAACAGAGGTCATGTTCCAGCCCTAGAGAACAGTATTACGATCCAGTCATCAACATTAAACACCAGCGTCTCCAGTCAACGGACAACTTTGCTTATCTTGGCAGCCTCCTATCCAGATCGGCAAAACATAGATTCTGAGGTCCACAATAGGATATCCAAAGCCAGTGCTGCGTTCGGAAGGTTACGTGTCACTGTGTGGAACGGAAGGGGATAAGCATAGTCACAAAGCTGAAAGTTTACCAGGCCATAGTGCTAACAACGCTGCTGTACGCAAGCGAGACATGGACAGTGTATAGCAGACACGCAAGAAAATTAAACCATTTCCACACAAGCTGTCTACGCAGAATACTAAAAATAAACTGGCAGGACAAAATTCCAGACAGCGAAGTCCTCACAAGAGCAAAGATCCCAAGCGTCAACACCCTGTTGCAGAAGGCCCAACTGAGATGGGTCGGTCACGTTGCTCGAATGCCTGATAAACGCATCCCAAAACAGTTGATGTATGGCGAGCTTGAAGGGGCAGACGTTTAGCAGGTGGACAGAAAAACGCTTTAAAGACACTCTTAAAGTGTTTCTGAAATGCTTCGATATAGACAATACGTGCTGGGAATCCTTGCGCAAGATCGCCAAATGTGGCGCTGTAACAACAAAAGAGGAACCTGAATAGCTGAGAATCATCGTATTGTTGAGTCACAGAGAAAACGAGCAGCGCGAAAAGACAGAGCACACAACACGCACATGTCTAACCTTGATCATGTATGCCCCACCTGTGGTCGGGGATTCTGTTCTAGGATTGACTCTACAGTCACCTCCGCACACACCAGAGAGGTGCAACAGTACACGTCTGAGATTGTTGTCATCATCGCTTGCGATGGACGGCTATTATAGCTTTGAGGTAGCTAGAATAAAAATAGAGAACTAGACACAGAACAGCTAAAGTACAGGACTGTTAGGCCATATTATACGAGAAAAGCAGAAGAGAACCGAAGAGCTTCACGTAGAAGATATAACTATTGGAGGTTATAATTTATCAGAGCTAATTAGAAGAGAACACCACATACTTTTTCAGAAGAGCAGATTTGACCACATAAATGTGGATATAAATATTGTTAATGATTTGTTTGTTTTTTCTTCAAATAGTCATGCTATAATAATCGAATTTGATCAAACGTATATCACCTGATGTGAAATATTACTATATTAATGTATTCGACATTAATGTCTTTTACGCCAACAATGCTTGACCAACGAATCAGTGAAACGAAGTCGCCTTGAAGAGCATTTGAAGGCAAAACATAGTGCTCATATTATGTCAGATTTGAATTACTTTCAAACTTTAAAGACAAATTTTGAAAAAGAGCAACATTAAAGTCCCTGTTTACTGCTCATACTGCAACTGTCAATCGTACTCTTGAGGCCAGTTATCAAATGTCCTTACTCATTGTTAAATGTGGAAAAAATCATACTATAGGAGAGAATTAAATCACACCATCAATATCATCATTTCTAAAGCGGTTCTGGAAAAAGATGACCAAGAGGTGAAAGCTATGCCACTCAGTAACAATACTGTTAGCAATAGAATAGACGACATGAGTGGATATATTGAAATACACCTGTTTAAAAGCTGAAAACAAGAAAATTCTCAGTGCAAATGGATGAATCAGCTTTGAGAGACAGTGTCGATAAGTAGTATTGATAACTTACGCAAGATATATTGATAATGGGGATTTTGCTGAAGAAATGTTGTTCTGTAAATCATTATAAAGCACCCCTATCTTCAAAGATGTATATAATAAGCTAAAAAATTACTTATATGTCATAAATATACCAATGAAAAATATAACATCTTGTGCCGCAGATGGTACTAATAATATGATAGGCAAGAAAAAATGGCTGCTTAAAATTGCTGAAAGATGAGAATCCAGAAATGCTTTTGTGCATTGTGTTATTCACATGGAAAATTTGGTAGCTAAAAATATTTCGTCTGTTCTAAATTCAGTTATAAAGTGTATCAATGCTATTAAATCTAATGCCAAATGTGAGGTTTTCTTCATGCTATTTTGTTAAGAACAAAAAGCAGACCATATGAGACTTTTACTTCACACTGAAGTAAGATGGCTCTCGAAAGGGAATTGCGTGACAAGATTTATGGAACTATTTGATACTCTTAGTGATTTTTTAAGCGACAAATCTGAAATAAAGTATCTGTTAACGCTCTATAGTAAAGCATTTGTGAGTTATCTAGTCGATATCTTTGAAAAACAAAATATATTAAATAACCACCTTCAAGGAAGAATAAAACTCTTGTTGATGGAAAAGCTAAGATATTTGGTTTTATTACCTTTATTGAACTATGTTAGAAATATATTTGCAACAAACATTTTGAAAAGTTTCATTGGCTTCAGAAATGTGAAGTGACTGATATCGCTATACTGATACTTGTTATTGTCGATCATCTGAAAATTCTATCGGCTGATTTAAAAGAAACATTTTCTGATTTTATACAAATTGATTGCAGTCAATGTTAGTGGATTTGTCTGATATTTCAAATATGCAGTATCAAGAAGAACTTGCAGAAATGCAAAATAATGAGTCAGTTAAAACGTCATTTAATATAAAAGGAGCGACGGCATGGCTTTGTGAGGAAACAGAAATCAAATATACAATTTCAACCAAATGTGCAAGAAAACTTCTTACCATTTCTATCTTCATATTTAACTGATTGTGGATTTAGTGCCATAACTGATTTGCTGCTAAAAAGAAATTGGTTGAATATAACACAATGGGAGATTTGAGACTGAAGCTAACTAAATTTGAACCTAACATAAAATCTCTTTGCAGCATCTATCAATCGCAAGGATCTCACTAAATGTAAGTAATAAATAGTTACTAATAATTAAAATAATATAGAAAAATATATCATTAAAATGATATCGCACTTGAATTTCAGTTCTCCATTATATGTTTTGAAAATTTGTTTACTGTTTTTCTCAACAATTTCTAGTGATTTCTTCCTAAAACCTATCATTTAAGTTTCTTCAGTGAACAATTCAATTTTTAGAAAAAAATTTTGTATATGTTACATAGGAAGGGGGCATTCGAATTTTGAAAGGCTTTGGTGGGCATGGCACAAAAAGGTTGGAAACACTGGTCTAATGGGTTAAACCGATACCTTATGTTCAGAAGCTGTGGGTTCAAGTCCGAAAGAAATGCTTGCAGAAAACGGATGCACCAGGCCGTAAGACGCATAACATGATGTAACGATCCCTCACATGAGGAATGGGATTCTACGGTCGCCAATCTGCCTCGGATATTTAGCCACGCAGTAAGAATGTCAGACGAGGGTGGCCAAAACTTACTGTGGGTAGAGGTCAATACAAACGGGGAAACAGAAATCATAGGAATTATATCCTACAGAACTGTCCCCAGTATGCATACTTGAGAAGAAAGAGGTGGCCCACTTGCACCAGCGTCCAAGACAAACTGTATGGCGTGTCTGATAATCTGAGGCAGACGGTTGCCTTTATTAGAGAACCGAAATCCCAATCTAGTGAGAACGCAGAAGAAGAAGAAGAATATTTGTTTTAGTAACTACATTTTCACCGTTGCAAATGATTTGCCTGTATCTGTTACTTGCATCAAAACCTTACAAATTGTATAATATGCTTTTCATCTACATGCTTGTTACAACCCACTATTTTTATATTTATATTGTCCCCAATGAAACATATCGCATCATCAGAAAGCGAGCAGCTACATGTGTCTATCACCTGACTGCATCTAACACAGTCATAAAATAAGTTGCATGTTTCGTGCAGAAAAGTTCAGTTGCACTAAAATGGCTAGCATGTAGCCTCGTGACTTGATACACCAGAGCTCAGCTAGGTATTGGTATGTGAAGATATCGATCGACTCAGAGTAGGGACCCTGATATGTATTACATGGATGTATTTATTTTATTTTTGTCAAATATAGTATCTCAATAATATCTACTGTCATCATTTAAAAAAAAATTATTTCTTTGAATTTAGTCAACTATTTGATGAGTTTAATGCGCTATTTTTAAAACTGTACTATAGCGATGGGATAGCCCACCATGAACCTTCCGGGCTCATCATTAATCCTTGTAGCACCCAAGACCACATAAGACAGAGACAAAAAACTGTTCTCTCATTACATCTTCTTCTTCAAACGCTCCATATCGACCACTTGTTAACCACTTTTTGTGATTTCCATGTAATCCGAGCCTAAGAGCGATTGTGAGTTGTGCCAGTTATGCACCTACAAATAGGCCAGCACATCCGATTTCTTCCACGCTTCTTATTTACTAGGGTAGCTTCCCTAGGCCCTACCTCAGCCGCCACTTACGACATGTCTTGTAGGTTGCAGTGGTACTATTCTTGCCTCCTCACTGGCCCTGGCACCATAAGGGCAACAAATTGTTCACTCATAACAATATGCCTTTCTTTCTACCTCAAACCTCGTCCTATGTATGTATTTGACCTCTGATTAAAAAGTTGTCCTCCATGTGCCCATATTTTCCCTCACTTTCAACTCCCAACGGAGCACAGGTCTTCAACAAACTTGTTTCAGCTCTTCCTCTCTCTTGCCATCCCTTCTAACTCTTTCCACGTTTTACCTATCCTTTTAATACAAGCTCTCTTCTCCAGGTCTGTCTAGGCCTTCCCCTACACTTCTTTCCCTGTGGGTTCCAAAACAGTGCCTGTCTTGCAATGCTTCCGGTCTGTCTTCTCAATGTATGTCCTATCCATCAACAGCGTCTCTTCCTGAGCTCTTTCTCCACTGGTATCTGCTTAGTTCTTTCTCTGAGTTCCTCGTTTGTAATCTTATCATACCATCTCAGTCCCTCTATTCTATGTAAACATCCATTTACGAAGGTATGCAGTTTTCTGATGGTTATGTGCCCATATGCCTTCTTTTTTTTTTAACCTTCCAGACTATCTATCATTATTTATGTTAACTATTTCTGTTGATGACCGTCTTTCATACCTGAAGGTTCAACAGACCAGTCCCTTCTTTTTTCGCCCTTTTTAAAATAGTTGTTGACTGTTGCCACCTGCTCCGTCTTCTATACCTTTCTTTCGATCCAGAAGCACTTCAACTGTCAGTTTCTGGCTCGGTACCATGGACACCGAACCCTTCGGTTCGGTGCCACGAACACCGTAAATATGGGGAACCTGTGGCTTTTCTACCAGCCCGCGGAATTGAGCCCGCACTCAAGAGGCTAGTCACCCGTAGTCCAACGCGCTACAAACACGCTGGGCAGGCGGGTATACTTTTGTTTAAACGTTGTTTCATTTACGCCAGTGCTGCCAGTGGTAGGCTTATGTGACATACAGAATACTTCACAATTTCTCTCATTATTGATTACTTACTTTCTTATTCCTCCAAGCTCCTCGGGAGCATAGACCTCAGCACTTGTTCCCCTATTATCTGATCTCTGATCTTTTTTTTTCTTTTGTGGTTTTCCAGAATATTTCAGCTTCCTCAAGAAGACTCCATCTCCAGGTCTGTTTAGTGCGTTCTAGTAGACAGACATCAACTGTTGGTAACATAAAGACGTCTAGTAGACAGACATCAACTGTTGGTAACCTAAAGACGTCCAGTAGACAGACATCGACTGTTGGTAACATAAAGACGTCTAGTAGACAGACATAAACTGTTGGTAACATAAAGACGTCTAGTAGACAGACATAAATTGTTGGTAACATAAAGACGTCTAGTAGACAGACATAAACTGTTGGTAACATAAAGACGTCTAGTAGACAGACTTTAACACTATGGTAACATAAAGACGTCTAGTAGACAGACTTTAACACTATGGTAACATAAAGA
The DNA here is from genome assembly GCA_020796225.1 of Arion vulgaris. Lineage (NCBI taxonomy): Eukaryota > Metazoa > Mollusca > Gastropoda > Stylommatophora > Arionidae > Arion > Arion vulgaris. The sequence goes on from CM036753.1 coordinate 24,340,828, forward strand.
CGTCTAGTAGACAGACATCGTTATTGGTTATTGGTTATTGGTTACTAAACTGACGTCATTGCACTCCGGGCAGACCCATAGGTGCTCAGTCTCCCCAACAGATATCGAAGAGTATGCATACTGATGGTTCCTGTGGCTCGCTGATTAAACACACCTCTCACTCTGCCTCTCAGGCATCCAGTTCGACTTGAACAACGGGTAACTCCAAACTGCTTAAATCGCTTGATCGATTCAACATCGATTTTAGTGTCCTCATCCAACAGAGAGTCGCAAAGAGACCGAAGAATATGCCCCTTATCCATCTTCAACTCCCCAACAATCGATGCTGTTGATGCAAGAGACAGACATGACAGACATCAACTTGATAACATAAAGACGTCTAGTAGACAGATATCAGCTGTTGGTAACATAAAGACGTCTAGTAGACAGACATCAACTGTTGGTAACATAAAGACGTCTAGTAGACAGACATCAACTGTTGGTTACATAAAGACGTCTAGTAGACAGACTTTAACTGTTGGTTACATAAAGACGTGTAGTAGGCAGACTTCAACTATTGGAAACATAGAGACGTCTAGCGTACAGAATTAAAAGGACGAATCTTAATTATTGTAGTGAATTCTAGAATATATCATTAATTTCGTTGACTGGTCGGAAATTATTATTGTTTTAAAAGATCAATATTTTAATGTTGAGATAATTACTGTGCTCTGTGTGTAAATATTGATGAAATCCTATGGACCCATGCACTCGCTCGATAAACTTTTAGACAAAGAACACAAGACTTGTACATCCACATCGTCTTTGTTGGTATAGGGACAAATAATTTACAACATTTGAACATATTTCGTTTCGTTTATTTTGTCTTGAAAGCTTTTTCTTCTTCTTCTTTGTGTTTATTCATATGGGGCAAATTAACCACTCTTTGGAGTCAGCGGGGTTTGCGCGGAGAACTTGAATACGTTGCGCCCTGGTTCATAAGCGCTTACGACATGTAGGATAGGCGTATCCGAATAATTTCGGACCAAGGTGATAATCGGGTTCTTCTGAAATGACAGTCACTTACATATTTCGTACTTTCTTAGCACTCTTTATTCATCACTTCTCAGTCACTTAATGCAGTTTGTACATGATCTGAGTCGAAGAGCGTTTTTGTGCTTTGCAGCTTTGTTCTGAGTCGGTGAGACTGACCGAAAATGAACATTTTCAATTGTTTTGGGACATGGATGTTTGTGTCACCTCTAGGGATTTAGAGTCTTTACTCAATGTTTTCTTTCTAGGTTTGTGAAATCGTTTGACACAGGACAAGTTTGTATCAGCTGTATTAACAGGATCAGCCGCCCGAGTGGTTACCGTAGCCCAAATTTGGGATGTAAAGAATAAAACCACTGTTACCTGCCATGCATGTCGTAAGAGGCGACTAAGGAGGTTTGGACGAAATCGGATGCACATGTCCTAAACGTGTAGAGGTCTATGCGTTTAGGGCCTACCAAACCAATGTGCAACGTATACACGTTCTTGGCAAAGTTCAAACATATCACAAAGAGTGATAAAAATTGGTTGTAAAGAACGAACGCAAAGAAGAAGAAGAAGAGAACAGGATCAGTCAGTCGACTATATTAACAGGATCAGTCAGTCGACTATATTAACAGGATTAGTCAGTAGACTATATTAACAGGATTAGTCAGTAGACAACCTGTGCCTTGTGGGTTTTGGCTGGGGACAGCAAAGGGAGTGAACGTACACAAACGCTGGTTGAAACCGAACACACCACCAAAAGATAAGCACTTGAGCTCCAATAGTTACAGAAGGCTGTGCACGTACATCACGTTCTAATGTTTGGCTGTTTATATATCACAATAGAATGATAAAAACGACTTAAGAACGATCACGAGAGAGAGTCAGTAGACTGTATTAACAGAATTAGTCAGTAGACTGTATTAAGATGATCAATCAGAATGCTGTATTAACAGGATTAGTCAGCAGACTGTATTAATAGGATCAGTCAGTAGACTATAATAACAGGATTAGTCAGAATGTTGTATTAAGCGAATTAGGCAATAGGTTGTATTGTCTTATTACACTGTTTTGCTTTACATGTAGCAGAACATGAACCTCATCCATTAACAGAGTTTTTCCAAACCGGACAATTCTGGTACGATCAACAGGGATTTGCACGCTTCCATGTCGGTTATCGTTCTCTAGACATCGACCAGCATCGGCTTGTGTAGATTACACTCTGATATACTGTTATAGTTTCCAGCAGTCTTTATTTCGAGAGGGTCTCTGTGGCGTAACGGTTAAGTGCTCGTCTCTCGTGCCAGAGGTACAAGGTTCGCTTCCTCGTGGAGACATCTGGATATTTTTCCAGAGATCTCAGTGTAGGTGAGATCGAGTTCCTAGTCATATCGGAGACGGACGATAAAACGTAGGTCCCGTCCTCAATTTGAGCACGTAAAAGAACCCCTGGCAGTTCAAAATTCAGAAAAGCAGGCTGGAATACCGCTGCCGGAAAAAAATTCATTCGTAAAGGTTTAAAATAAAATTTCTACAACAATATCTTCCTCATCTTCAAAGTTGGGACCCTCGCCGGTGCTACGAAGTTCGGTTCGTGCACTGCAGCTGCGATCTTCCTGTGTACGAAAGAGATCGCAGCAAACACAGTTACTCACCGAAGTGCAATGATGATGCTCCTATCAAACAAGGCTTTATTCTGAGGTGTGTTTGTCCCTTTCATACTTGAGTAATACACCATATTTATTTATCCACCGTTTGATCTGTGTGAACTTTAGTGAAATGAGACATATGTATGTTCACATTGCACGCCACGATACTAAGTAACTTCAGTGTAGACAGTCCAGAAAAATTCATTGACCTCTTTGTCTCAGGAGACAATAGGTCTTGCGTCACGTAGTATGTTCTGCGCTGAATCACCACGTTTCTTGTGGCTGTAATGACCTATTCTGGAGTGGCACTCCTTGCCACAGTTGCTGCAGGTAAACTGGAGACTGATGCAGGATGTTCTCTCTGCGCTCTCTTTGCCTCCACATATGATGTTGTTTTTCTTCTTTTTTGAACCGCCTCTCTGCCGCTCGCCATGTTTGCCTGTCTTTGTCCAGCCACTCCCGGTGTTCTTTGTCTATGTTGCATGAGTTAGATCACGCTTGCAGGTGTCAATGAAGCGTAATAATGGGCGTCCATGCTGTCTAGCACCAGTTGCGAGTGCAGAAAAATAGAATGGTCATATCTAATCTAAAGAGTCTAAAGACGAAGGACTGGCTTCACTGGAGTGGTTTCTCATATGGCCTAGTCTCTCTCGACAGAAATGAGAAATGGCACCTGCCTACAGTGTTGAGTTAAATACGAACTACGTAGCTATAGCAACAATTATATGTGCATGTGAACTGAATGACTCAAACTGGATTTGAATCCACAACCAGCCCGAGTGGTTACCGGGCCCAAATTTGGAGTGTAAAGAATAGAACCACTGTTACCTGCCATGCATGTCGTAAGAGGCGACTAAAGAGTTTTGGCTGAAATCGGATGCATGTGTCCTAAACGTGTAGAAGTCTGTGTTTAGGAGCCTACCAAACCAATGTGAAACGTATACACGTTCTTGACAAAGATCAAACATATCACAAAGAGTGATTAAAATTGGTCGTAAAGAACGAACGCGAAGAAGAAGAAGAATCCACAACCTTAAGAACGCGAGGCAAACGTCTTAACCACTTGGCCACACAGACGGCTAAATGGTCATATGACAAATAAGTAAAAACCAGTAATATCAGACTACGGGGTACAAATCACAGAAAGAATTAAAATCGTGGCATATCCTTTACAGGACGTAGCTATCAACCACAGTAAACGAGTCGTTGATTTTCTAGGGCACCACTTATACGTTCAGTAGTTTGTCCTTGCTTTCTGAACGGTGAGGTCTATTTTTACCTTTCGCAATATATGTGATCGAGCTCACTACCGCCTGAATTACAGACGCTCACTGGACAAATCACAGAACGTGTCTTTATATAGCTTAGCTTGTCTTTGAGTGACAAACAGGGCTGGGCATGTGTATTTTCGCTGTTCATTGTATTATTTGGGCAATCTTGCAGAATGTGTGTCTCTGTCAACTTGCTGGTGTCACATGGGCATATTGTCAGCAGAGCATATCTTGTATTTGTTAAACACATGGCACCGCAGCCTACACTACCCAGTACGTAGCCAGGAGATGACAACCTGTTCTTTACTATTGAGTTGGTAGTAGACACATGCTCCCTTAACAAGAACACGCATCTCTATGTGGTCCACGGATCCTAGTTTGAGATCCTCTGAAGTTAGATATTGGTTGTTGAAGAATAATATTAACCTACCTCTGCTATAACATACTTGGTTGTGTCCCTTTATTAGGACTATGGTTCTTGTACAGGTCACAGTGTTCCCCACCCTACTTCCCCACCCCTACCACTACCAACACCAACACACAAAAAACTAGGCCAAACATTCACAGCCTTCAGTTCGAGGCTTGTTTATGTCCCGGCTTGGCACAGAGCCCAGGTTTGCTCGTCTTGATGGATGATGCAACCCGTCTACAGCCTTGAACCTGGCTACTTATGTATGTTAACAACAAGAGATCATCAAACATGTTCTAATACACAATATATACAGAATATTTAGCGATAAAGTATAGCAAATAAATCACAATCAATAATATCTTTTATCTTTAATAATGGACGATACAGTGCAGTTGCGATTGCCGTTCAGCCAAGTATTTCATTCATAAAAACATATATTATTTGACTTTACTGTTTCTAATAAAAAAAAAAAAATCCTTTCAGATTTGCTTCAAATATGTATGCAGTAGATGCTGGAATTTTGTTTCAAACATGCTTACAGTTCATACTAGACTATTGTTTTAAATGTATGTGCAGCAGATACTGGGTTTTTGTTTTAAATGTATGTGCAGCAGATACTGGGTTTTTGTTTTAAATGTATGTGCAGTAGATACTAGACTGTGTTGTTTCAAATATATATGCAACTAATGCTGGGTTTTTGTTGTAAATATGTATAATATTGATTTTGCAATTGTACAGTAAGTCAAATGTAATTGTCAGTGGTTTTTACTGCTGTTTACATTACAGAATTTACGACATAGTTATCGTCTGTCGTTGTATCTGATAATTTGTGTTTATGTTTGACGTCTTTTTGTTGGGTGATAGTGGTGAATATGGCTGGCTTGGTCGTTGTAGAATAAACGTTTTAAGTATCTACTTAGTATTATTGAAAAGAACACTTCCTTTTTTCAATCCATTTTTTTTCAAGACAAGACATTGCAGCAATACATTTTAAAATATTTGTGAGTGCAGTTGTCATCATTAGTGGTGTGAGATGAGCTTTCAATCGAACAAATCGATCAGGCTAGTAAACATATCATTACGCTATGGACTGCAGATTAGTGATGTGCGAATAGTAATCCGTTATTAAAATACCTTTCATTGACTAGATCTAAGTACCGAACAGCACTAAAAAGTTATATTATTTTAAATCCCAGGTCAAAAACTTGTACCGTTACTACTGAAGTGGTTCCCAGGCCCAAATTTGGGTGTAAAAAGAACCACTGTTACCTGCCATCATTTGTAGAAGGCGACTAAGGAGGTTTGCTGAAATCAGATGCACGTGCCCCAAACGTGTAAAGTCTATTTCGTTTAGGTACAAACCAATGTGCAAATGTAAAAGTTCTGGCAAAGATCAAACATATCCAAGAGTGATTAAAATTGGTCGTAAGAACGACAAAAAAGAAGAAAGAAGAAGTACCGTTACTTACACTCGTGTACTCTTTGAATATATGTAGTCATTAATTTTGACATTGCAAATTCAAAAAGAAAGAAACATGCATGCAGAAAGAGGTATAGGAGATAGAGAAGAAGTGAGCGTAAGAGTTGGTGGACCAGAGCAACAATGTTGGAGTGGCTGGACAGAGATGATTAAAAAAAAAGACAGATGACTTGCTCTAAATCCTGACGAAAACAGGAACTGCACAGGCAACAATGAGACGAACCCTTCTTCTATTATTACAAACTGCTGAACAATGGCTAGGTGATGATTAATAACGAGTACAGGCAAGTAAATTGAAAGTACTATTTAGGGAAAAGCCAGAAAGTTGATGCAGCACATTGATAGTTTGAGGTTAAGATGGAGTCAGCAGGGCTGTGTCCTCCCCCCACTTCTTTGGTATCTTCTTCGCAGTCCTTTTGAACCACGCCTTTAGGGACGCTGAGTGTTTTCATCCGCACTAGATCTGATGGTTCACTTTTAACTTGGTGCAACGAGCAAGACAAAACGACGGAAATATCTTCTCAAGGACCTCCTTTCGCTGACGATGCTGCTAGTCGCACAGGAGACCACACTGCAAAGTCTAATTAATAATTTGTCAAGGCACGACCTTTTCTCTGACAATAAGTGTTCCAAAACAGTTGTATTATGTAGGGAGGTAAGACATCAACATCACTTAAATGATGACCATCTAACCATGATTAAACTGCTATCTTGGGTCACATCACGATAGCTTCCCAACGAGGAAATCAACCTTCGTATAGGGAGTGCCAACCATTCGCAACTATCAAACGAGCGGGGACAACAAAATTGACATTGCAGACAAGACTCAACATATCGAGCTGTTAAGTTCTTTACTATATGGTCGTAAACAGACAGCACTAAGACAGAGAGAGACTCACTTTACCTCGATGTCTCCACAAGATTATGAACATCAGGTGGTATGACAAGATAACCAATACTGAAGTACTACAACGTGCAAATCATTCCATCAAGAGCATGCTGCAGAACGACTAAGATGGTTGGACATGAGAAAGAATGAAACTTATCGATGCAAACAAATGTTGTTCTGTGAACTTTCAGGAGGAAGAGGCACCAGGGCAGCCCACTGCTCAGATATAAAGATGCTGAAACCTCAATGAAAAACTTTCTAAGTCCTGCACATGGAGGGACTAGCTGATGACAGAGTTGGGGCAAGCAAATGGAAGGCCAGAGTCTTTTGAAAAGATTATGTAAGCTGAACACAAAGAAGGCTCAGAGTTGTCACAGAAAAACACTTGTATTGACTCGTAAAGATTAAAGGCCATATATATATACAAAATATTTAAAATATTTAAAAAGTAACTGAAATACCTACCACTGCAGACTAGTGACAGTCCGTGGCCAACGTTACAAACTGGTCTAAATGCTCTATTTGTCAAGATGGAGGGTGAGGCGGATTATTCAAACGTGTTTAGTAAACATATGGACATTTTGGTAAACATACGGACTCAAACGAACTTCTTCAGTAAACATAACAACAAAATAATGATGCATAGTAAGTGCTGTGTACCAAAATGTAGATCAAATTACGATTGTAATTATATATGTATAATATAAGTTAATTTAACAAGTACCTTCTTCAGTAAACCTAATTGTATCAGTCAGTTTTGTAAACAAAAAAACATAACAATAAAATAACGATACCTAGCTAGTAAGTAATGTGTACCAAAATGTAGATCAAATTACGATTATAATTATATGTTTATAATTTAACAATTACCTTCTTTAATAAACATAACAACAAAATAACGATGCCTAGAAAGTGTTGTGTACCAAATTGTAGATCTAATTATGAGGGAGATTATGTTAAAGCATTCAAGGTTCCAAATGAAAATCGTCAGAAATTCGGACAAATGCCATGGATCAAAAATATTTCACGTCAAGATTGGCTTCTCACGAAACATAGTGTTGTTTGTATCAAACATTTTAGAGAAGATTTAGTACGTTCAGATAAATATACAGATGCAAATGATGTAGAACACATTATTGACAGGCGTTGTGTAGTTTTAAAACCTGATGCTGTTCCCACTGTGTTTCCTAACCTTCCATCTTATATGTCAAAGCCCCTGTTGTTCTTCGTAAGAATCCACAAGCATGAGCTACAGCAGTACAAGAAAGATATAATAAAGATGTTGAAGATTGGCTGGCGTCAGATCTGATCAGTGATTTAAAGTTTTCAGGACAATTATGAAGCAAGGTTACAAGATAATTTAAATGCAAAGTTTCTGCAGATTTGTAAAGACAGGGAATATGTTCTATTGTACACTGTAATTGTTGAAACCATGGGAGCACCAGCTATAGGACTAAGTATTAAAATAGACCAGGACATGTCCTTTACTGTTCACCTGAAAGGAGTTTCCATAGAAAAAAGTTCCTTTAACTGGCTGTCAAGTAGTGGAAAATTGAGAGATGGTCTCATGTTGAGAATCTTTTGTCCTATTGTTTATATAAAGATTTAGAAGAAGATCGAACTGTTGACTATTACATGACAAAGGCACATGCTAATCTGGTTGAAGCAATTAGTTTATCATCCACCACAACAAGCACTAGTGTTGTGCCAGAGAAAACACTTAAATTCCTCGCTGAACAGTTGCAGCTGGTCAGAACTCCAGATAACAGAAAACGATACAGCAGTAACACCCACTGTTTTGCATTCATGACATATATAAAAATCCCCAGTATGCTACAGATTTCTAAGAAGATCAAATTATCTGTGTCTTCCCATCATGGCACACTCAGAAATTTAATTATGCCATTGACAAAGTCTGTAGATTCTGACATCAGTAAATATTTACAGATCAAGAGCAGCAAACTTTCTGCAACTACCAATTGTAGCCATTCAGATGGATGAAATTTATGTCAAAGCTGCACTAAATTATACTGGAGGAAAATTGATTGGCACAGCATCAAATTCAGTCGAAAGTGCTACCACTGTGCAGGCATTTTTATTTCTTCAATATTTGGAATTTACACTGAAGTGGTTGGACAAATTTCCCAATGAAGAAGATGACATCAGATGACTTGCAAAGAAATTTGATTCAGACTATACAGACAGTGCAGTCCGTTGGTTTTAAAGTCCTGGCTGTTATTGCGGATAACAATGCAGTAAATAGAAAAGTGTACAAACAACTTGCAGGAAGTTCACAGAATGCATACACTTTTGAGAATCAGTGTATTCTGGAACCCCAATTTTTTTGCTTCATGATTCAGTACATATATTGAAATGCATATGGCACAACTGGATCAACCAGAAAGACACGGAGCAAACTTTTGTTTTCCCTTGTTATCCTGTATCACAATCAGAGGAACTCATGAGAGCAAAGATGTCCAGCTTGAAAATTTTGTATAATAAAGAATGTAACAACATTACCAAATTAGCACTTGGATTACTCACAAAGCACTGTTTCCATCTAGTTTTGATAGACAGAAGGTATCCTAGCCCTTGCTGTTTTCAACGAGTATAATGTTGCAGCTCTACGGCTCATGATCAGGAGGATGGTACTGCAACTTTATTAATACAATACTACAGTGGAACATTATAAATGTTAAAAAAAAATTTATTGAACAAAGCTTCGAAATCCATTTGCCATGCCTATAACAGCTACTGATAAAACTAATTTGTTGAATTTGGAACAGCTATGCAAATGGGTGGAAGCATGGCATAATCTACCAGTAAGAAGAAGCTCACTAGGGGAAAAATTCCATGCTTTGATTCACACATTGAAGGCAATGATAGATTTAACTAAATATGCATTCATGAACATAGAGTACATCTTGTTAGGAAAACTACAAACGGACAATCTTCAGGCCAGATTCAGTGAGTACAGGCAACTTTCAGGAGCAAACTACCTTGTTTCTGTGCAGCAAATTTTGGAAACTGAAAAGAAACTAAGGATTTATTCTGTTTTGTGTATGTGCTCCTCGAGATGTGGTGATATTCCAATTCATGACTTATTAGCAGTGTTCAGTACAGACAATGAGATGGAGACAAGTGCTGCCAAGCAAGGAGACCCATGGTTTGAAGTGAATGTAGAAAATTCTGAAATCATAGTGCCTGACGGAACTGTGGATGTACTTGTCTACATCAGTGGACTTGCTGCCTACAGACTGTGTAGAAGATTAAAGTGCCCTTCATGTTGCCTACTTATTCAGCAAGCTAAGGGCATTACAGCAGAAATTGAACCTGATCTGTCCTAGTTAGACTACATTTAATAGATAGGGGTGGACTGAAGTATCCATCACAAGACCTCACTGTTCTCTGCTTCATATCATATCTAGTTGTTCAAAAGCTGATATTATCTGAATATGAAGATAAGTTCTTGCCACACAAACCAGAAGGAGATTGTCATACAAATTGTAACTGCTAGCTACTTAAAATTCTCATTAGACAGTACTGCATGTATGCAGACTCAAAAAGAAAACTTTTGTCCATGGTTAAACATTTGCTAACATTTTCCTCAACAATTATAGAAAAATAAGGAATGATCAATGCAATGTTCAGCAAACTGCTTCTTCACAAAAAAAGAAAGTAGCAAAATTCAGTAGTAGATAAATATATTTATGTAATACTGTTTAGTTTCTGTGCTAATCAAGCTGTGGTGATGTGCACATTGTGACTACTAATTCATGGATTATTGATAAGTGATGTTAGTTTATGTGCTAATCAAGATGTGGTGTTGTCAAACATGAGCTTACTTATTCATGGATAACTGAAGAGAGACTACCATAAGCTGATGTAAGTACAATAGTTATCATATTTAAAATTAATCTAAGTATTCTGTATAAAATTAAACTAAAATAGTATGTGAGAGCAACAACTATAGCTACTCATCAGAAAACATCTTCTATAACACACACATGCATCCAACAACAAGTTTCTAACATCTGCAAGATGTATTGTCTGATCAGCGTTTCCCAATAGTAACAGTCAATAGTTAGTCTGTAAAAATACACCGCCTCAGCCTGTGACGTCACATGGCAATATTGCCGTCCGCGCTGAGGCCAGTTTGTAACGTTGGCCACGGACAGTCCATACCTCAAAAATACCAGATACTGCTTGGATCTGCAGCTGAATTAGTGTCAGCCAGTAACTACGATAGTTGATTATTGTCGCAGATATGATAGAGTTCATTCTCATGACATGCTCCAAACATTTTCATCTCCATATTCAAGATATTTTTCATAATTCTAAACTGTCGTCTAAGAGAAGCTTTTTTAAATAATTTGTTTGAGAAAAGTGTGTTTATTCTACGTAAAAATATCCTGTTTGATTCCAAGTGTGAGGAATAGAACCAATCTTGCATGTCAGAAAAATGTGACTAAGAGAGGTTTTACGTGAGGTCGGCGACACCAACTGTCACAATCAAACAGCTAGAGAAACGGAGGCCTAATTGTTTTAGTCGCTGGTTTATGCTCGACGAGTGCTGATGATAATGTAGAAATGAGTGATGAAAAATGGACAGTCTAGGAACATCCTTCTTGGCCATTCTTCATCTTTCTGATCCATCTAGTAGAACTTATCATAGTGCGTCCAGTGGCGGCTCGTCATTAGGGCCAGTGGGCCAGGCTCCATCAAAATAATGTGTAACGTGCATTTATTATTTAATAAATTAAATATAATCTAATCCAAAACCATGATTTTTCCGAAAATTTGTGTCTGGCCCACCAACAAAAAGGATCACGAGCCACCCCTGGTGCGTCGGTATAATCTGTACTTGTTTCTCTTGCAAATCTATAGTTTGGAGCTCAAGAAGGATCAGGAATACAACTAAGATAATGATATTTAACTGAAATGTCAAGGCTGGTTTTCTGTATGGGGCGGAGACATAGAGAACAACTAAGAGGAACATAAAAAGTTACAGACAGTCATCAATATGTCTACGCAGGATACTATGTTATGACAGGATCACAAACATGGAACTGTTGGATCGAGTGGGACAACGAAAGTGGAGCAAGAGATAAGCGGCAGAAGGTGGTGATGACACACATGAGACCTCCTAACAGCATCACTTAACAGGACCTCAATGAAACACCCAGGGTTTGATTGCTAGGACCATCACCATTGCACCTCGGAGAGTAACCATGTGTGCTCTGATCTCTCTCCGACACAGGAAGATCTCAGTTGCAGTGCACGAACTCTGTAGCACCAGCGAGGAGAAGTAATGGAAGACAAGGAACACTGAAGGAGTTGGAGACGGAATGCAAGAAAATGGAGAGAGTGGAGAGATCTGACCTTGGATAGAAGGATTGGAAGGCCTTGATTGCTGACCATGTCTCCTTATGGGTGAAGGCTGAAGAATAAGAATATCCAGTTATTTCATTATTGCAAATCAGCTCTTATCTTACTCAAACGTACGTTTATAACTTCCTTGTTCCACACCTTATGTGTTATTACATTGCTAAGTTATGTGAAATGATGAACATATATTTGTACTGTAGCACTTGGCCTACTAATTCAAGCCGTAAATGAAATTGTACACGTTTTCGTATTCTCTGACTGATGCGCAGTTTGATCGGGTCATTGACTTTAGAACACGGCGTGTTGATTGTTGCATGGAATTATTTGTTTAGCTTTGACGTTGGAGTTCAAGGTCGGATTAATTTGTCCTGATACTCACAGGGTATTGAGAGACAATTAAATAGAACACAGAGAGAGAGATACGAGAAAGAAAAAAACTCCAGGGTCAGTGAAGATAACGAACTACGCAACGAAAGTGGTTCTTTAGTTGAGTATACAGTTTCAAGTTTTGTAATGCGACCAAAGTATACATAAAACTCATAGTCACGCTTGGAACACAATACGAAACTTATCACCTTCAGTTGAGATATTTAGAACCACTTATGACCGAGCATAACATAATGTATCGCTCACGAGTGGTTCCCAACCTTTTGCTTGTCGTTACTGCGTTTCAGTTTCTTCAATATTGATTATTAGTTCTTTTTCTATTCTATTTTCTGGTATCCTCTGCAACCCCTGTTTGATTCCAAATGTATGCTCTTGTCTTTCTTTTGGATGAAAACATTTGGGATCGAGAGGAGTTGTGCAAATGGACATGGCATATTCCCCATATTAGCTGCTCCCCAGGCTAGGTATACACGGGGAGGACACTTCATCCTTGCTTTCAGCTCGGGCACAACGCGGAGAGTGGCAATTACAGGTTGGGTTTTTTAGTCCTACATGGGATCCGAACCCGAATAAAAAAACGTTGCAGAAATCAAATGTTCAGGCCTACAAAGTATGTATTTCGCCTAACTGGCACAATGAACTTACTCTCTAAGTCGTAAGTCACATACCAACCACAAAGAATGATTGAACAAATGGTTGGTGTAGAACAACATAAAAAAGAAGTTTCATGTAAAAAGTATCAAACTACTTTCTTGTTATTTCTTGACATCATATCTTCTTCTTGGTGATAAACGGATCATTAAAGAGAATTGTACATGGAAGGGAAGGAAAGTGTTTGACTGTCAGCAAGACAGACTCAACATTTCCTGGCCTAAACTTCAGTTCCGGATGCGCTCGTCCTACATTAGTAGGGGTCCAACTGGGACGCAACGTTCTAATCGTTCTTGGCAAAGACTGTTTATATATCACAATAACGGGAACGCAAGAGATATATCACAAAAGAATGATAAAATGATCGAGAAGAACAAACGAAACAAAAAAATCTTCTTCCAAAGCTCTCCATTTCCCTTTGGTTGGGTTTTAAGCGATTGTGGTACTTTGTGCCAGTTATGCGCCAACAAGTAGGCCAGCACATCCGATTTGACAAGGTGAATCAAAAGTACATGAAACTGCTGGTTCCGGCCTAAGTGTGAACTATAAAAAATAATTCGCCTTTTGTTTACATTCTGAACGCATGATCGATGTAAGTTTAATGAAAATGACTAGTATTAAAAGCCAGACAGAAACCTTGGATTTCAAGATACAAGATAGGACACATGGTACGCTCTACGCTGTTTTTCAGGTAAAGAACAATGCAATATCATCATCTATATTCATGCAATTTAATAGACTATAAACTAGAACTATACTATAAATGTATGTGCAAATAACGGTCTGGAATCAAAGAACGAATACTTTTCTCATGGTTAACTTTGTGTAGCTTGCTCCAGAGTTAGTTTTATGTAGCTTGCTCCAGAGTTAGCTTTGTGTAGCTAGCTCCAGAGTTAGTTTATGTAGCTTGCTCCAGAGTTAGCTTTATGTAGCTTGCTCCAGAGTTAGCTTTGTGTAGCTTGCTCCAGAGTTAGTTTATGTAGCTTGCTTCAGGTTAGTTTTGTGTAGCTTGCTCCAGAGTTAGTTTGTGTAGCTTGCTTCAGGGGTTAGTTTGTGTAGCTTGCTCCAGAGTTAGTTTTGTAGCTTGTTAAGAGTTAGTTTTATGTAGCTTGTTTCCCGAGTTAGTTTTGTAGCTTGTTCCAGAGTTAGTTTTGTAGCTTGCTCCAGAGTTAGTTTTGTGTAGTTTGCTCCAGAGTTAGTTTTATGTAGCTTGCTCCAGAGTTAGTTTTATGTAGCTTGCTCCAGAGTTAGCTTTATGTAGCTTGCTCCAGAGTTAGTTTTGTGGAGCTTGCTTCAGAGTTAGCTTTATGTGGCTGGCTCCAAGGCTATAAACAAAGACAAGTTGCTTATGTTAGTTCTTACAAGAACCTTCAGAGACACATTAATGATCACCTCCACATGTTTTTTTTCGGATAATGCAAAGAACAATGCAACATTGCCATCTATATTCGTTCAGTGATTACACTTAATACTTGAACTAAATTATGAGTTTATGTGCGCAGATTACGAAGAAATGAACAAGTCCATATATAATTATACGGGTGTGTGTGCGTGTTTGTGTACATACAACATCTATAAACACATATGTTTACATACATATGACAATTTAAAATAGTACTCAGCAAATCAAGAAGCACATGAAAGTCAAAATGGCCACAAGGGACTACGTAACACGATTTTATAGGTCGAATCGATTTCGATCGTCAGAGAAATACGATCGGATGGCTGTGACCTTGGATGTCACGAGCACCTAGATGGTCATCGCTATTAAGTGATTGGCTATATAGGTTAAAGGCCGATGGCATATGTCGTTGAAATGTTGATAGAAACGGTCACCAAGACCCTTGAAGTTTTATCTATGTCAGCTATATTTCAAAAGTTTGTAAATGATAGCATAGATAAAGTTGCGGAACTAACATGTAAATATATCGTCTATTTTTTAAACGGCCCTGAGAACCGACACAAAACGGGTCTGTATAACATAAACATGTGGGTTACATTGCTGACAACCACACTGGATGGTGTCAACATGACTTACAACATTGTCGTTTTTTGTGACTATAGACCAAGATGTCTCAAGATTCTCATTTCGTTTGAAAGGCTTTAAATGAAACTTTTGGAAGATGCAAAATGTTTCCGGATCAAATTTAAGAAGTGAAATATGCTGGAACAAGACTTTCTGGGCAGTTAAACCATGTTGAGGGAAATCTAAACCTTGTCCATATCCGCCAGATGATGGTGCTATCGTTTCTTGATAAGGCAATGCTGGCGAGCGATTTTCTGAACACAAAGTCGAACAGAAACAGAACATTTTAAAGTTATAGTCAAACAATAAATCGAACATCTTAGTGGCCATTTTGTCAAGAAAGTTGTCACCCTTACCTCTTCTTCTTCTTCTTCGCGTTCGTTCTTTACGACCAATTTTAATCACTCTTTGTGATATGTTTGATCTTTACCAAGAACGTGTATACGTTGCACATTGGTTTGGTAGGCCCCTAAACACATAGACTTCTACACGTTTAAGACATGTGCATCCGATTTCAGCCAAACCTCCTTAGTCGCCTCTTACGATATGCATGGCAGGTAACAGTGGTTCTATTCTTTACACCCCAAATTTGGGCCCGGGGAAACCCCTCGGTGACCCTTACCTCTAATTTTATCACCTTCTAATGCAGGGCAGAAGTTGGGCAGAAGTTGAGTGTTACCTTCTAATGCAGGGAAGAAGTTGAGTATTACCTTCTAATGCAGGGCAGAAGTTGGGCAGAAGTTGAGTGTTACCTTCTAATGCAGGGCAGAAATTGGGCAGAAGTTGAGAGGATCCGACAATTCGACGATCAGAAAAAATTTAAAATGAAGAAAATTTGGGTATCAGTAGATGTATAATATACTGGTTAGTTATTTGTATTGTCTAGCTTCTGCAAGGTACTAATCTCATCATTAGAACAGAAGAAACAAACTGAAGGAGAATGTATCAAAATGAAAAAGCTACCAGATCTTCGCGCTCTATTAAAACTATTTTTGTTGGAACGACAGATCCCTGTTCACTCTTAAATTAATTATAACTTCTACACAGGAGATAACGATAGCCAACAGCCGAGAGAACCATTACCAACAGCCGAGAGAACCATTACCAACAGCCGAGAGAACCATTACCAACAGCCGAGAGAACCATCACCAACAGACGAGAAAACTATAACCAACATTTGTAATCTCATAAACCTATTCCCATTCTCTATGATATCAACATAACTCTTCAGCGGATACCAGTTGACATTTGCGATATTTGCAATAGAAGATCTGATATACTGGCGCAGAAACCAAACATCCCACAGATTTCATATTCTGAAACGACCCACAGCAACTGCAGACAATAATGAACAAATCACTACAGACAAGACCTCAAGAGCCCGATATATATTTACCAGCCTGTCTCAGTCAAATAGACCTGGGTACAGTCTGTAAGAGCTAAATACACCAAGGCTTAAAATAGTGCCCACAGACCAGGGCACAATATATCTTATTACTTTTTTATTCTCTCATTATTCACTTGCAATCCCTTAACTTTGGTGCAACTTTATATAGAAATATCAAGTGCAACTTTACATAGAAATATCAAGTGCAACTTTATATAGAAATATCAAGTGCAACTTTATATAGAAATATCAAGTGCAACTTTATATAGAAATATCAAGTGCAACTTTACATAGAAATATCAAGTGCAACTTTGTATAGAAATATCAAGTGCAACTTTATATAAAAATATCAAGTGCAACTTTATATAGAAATATCAAGTGCAACTTTATATAGAAATATCAAGTGCAACTTTACATAGAAATATCACCTGAGTGGTTACCAGGGCCCAAATTTGGGGTGTAAAGAATAGAACCACTGTTACCTGCCACGCATGTCGTAAGAGGCGACTAAGGAGGTTTGGCTGAAATCGGATGCACATGTCCTAAACTTGTAGAAATCTATGCGTTTAGGGTCTACCAAACCAATGTGCAACGTATACACGTTCTTGGCAAAGATCAAACATATCACAAAGGGTGATTAAAATTGGTCGTAAAGAACGAACGCGAAGAAGAAGAAGATATAGAAACATCAAGTGCAACTTTATATAGAAATATCGAGTACGACTTTATATAGAAATATCAAGTGCAACTTTATATAGAAATATCGAGTACGACTTTATATAGAAATATCAAGTGCAACTTTATATAGAAATATCGAGTGCAACTTTATATATAAATATCAAATACTATAAATATGCTTTTGTATGCATGACTCTTTTTGTGATATTGTACAAAGTATATCACATGAAAAGTTGTAGAGCCCTGTAGTGAAGCATTTGGTGACAGTTCAGCATATCATCAGAGAACAGCCTTGAACTAGCTCTGCATGGTCATTAACATGTTAAAATGGTCGCTGTTCAATGAACTCTTTTATCTCTATATATATTTTTTTAACCTTTGGGTTTTTTTGGTGCTGTTATTGTCAGCGTTAAGCTACACTTCAGATGTAGTTCCTCCACCCCTCGACCTTAACAGGACAAAAGTTATTTTAAGAAATCTGAAACTCGGCACCTGTCGTTAGATATGGTTCGGGAAAAAATGTTGCTACGTGTTCACTTTAATGTCCGTGTGTTTGTATTTGTAAATGTGTGTGTTTGTATATATATATATATATATATATATATATATATATATATATATATATATATATATATATATGGGGGTGTATTGTGCGTGTGTGTTAATGGCCTTTTTCAACTTTACAGGCGGTCAATTTAGCAAGGATAAAGTGTTCTCTCTTTGCCAAGTCTAATCAGCTAAAATAGAGAATTTGCCTTGACCATTTTGCACAAACTATTTTGCCCATTTTAATCTACTCAACTAGTTCATCTAAAGGAAAGACACAGTCCATACATTTGGAATCACATAGAGTTTGCAGGGGTTGCCAGAAGATGGAATGAAATACACATATAAACATTAACTGCCTTAGGTTTCTCCTCCAGATTTGTAATCAAGGGTTACTTCTCTAGTATTCTGCATACCAGTACTGATCCACAAGGCAGTTGGGATTTTATATCAAGGTTTACTCCTATAGTGGGGGACTGCCTAGGTAGTTGATAGTAGCTCGGCCTGCTAGCTGTGAGACGCCTCATAGCTCGGGTCGAACCTACTGTCCGGCATTTGTTCGAGTCCCCTGGTCTTACTCAGGACGATAACGTGAGTACCTCTGAAGTCGGAGAAAATCTGCCTGTATGGCGAGGGAATACTAATTACGAGTACATTGAGCACACGGCTGCCAGTGTAAAGTAATTTACAATGTGCACGCTGCTGCATTTTTCACGCAAAAATCAGTTTCAGAGATGAAACTTCGTCTGAGTTGAAAGCGGACGAAAAAAACCAAAACTCCTATAGTTTTTAACGTTCTCGAGCTCCTTTCACATGGCAGTAGGCTTCACAGTTGCAGATGGTATCATAAGAAACATCTGAATTTATATATATATATATATATATATATATATATATATATATATCGTATCTATAGGATTACTATTAGATACATATATCGTTTGCTGACAATATAAACGTTCATCTCTTTCTCTGACTTCCGAAGTATCGATACAATATCGACCAAAATGAACAATAAAATACAATGTGTTTGTATGTATCTCGTCTGTCTCTAGCGCTTCAAAATTAAATGTTTCTGGTACAAGTAACGTATTATCCTTGGAAAACAGCTATCTCTTCATGTAGCATGTCCTTTGCAAAATGTCTCTCTCATCACAGACCACATAAACAAAATCTCTCCGTGTGTGTGTGTGCGTGCGTGCGTGCGTGCGTGCGTGGTGCGAGTGTGTTTATTATTATTATTCCTGCAATACGTTCCTCGTGCTCAGAAGTTCTGCTGGTTGAGCTCTGTGTGTGCACCTTCACTTGCTGTAAGCGGAGGCCAAGTCAGCCCAAGATGTCCATTGCTTTTACATCGCATTTGCACACATCATTGAACCTAACTTGCGATTGTCCGATTACTATCTTCGTGTCTCTCCGTGTATCTTCGTGACATGTCCGAGCTATCATAGTCTGCCTGCACATACCGTACATACTTGAAAGGCCAGCTGGAAAACGCATCACTACGTACTCTTACTTCATGCTAAAGAATAATAACTAGGATTTACCGAAATGAGTGAATCTTATTGTTCATGTATGTTAGCCTCTTCTCTCTTTGCCTTTTTACCCCGGGTTGGGGCATAGGCCTCAACCAACTCATGCCAAGTCTTCCTATCTCTAGCTATCTCCTGCAGCTCCTCCAGCTCTTCTTTATATTGTTGATCTCCGCCTCCAAATCTCGTCTCCATGTATTTCTCTATGTTAGCCTACGCGCTCTGATATAACCAAAACAAGGCTCATCCTTGGGCGGAAAGGAGAGTGCATCAGTATAAAGAGGATTTAATCCCTACATAACAAACAAACAAACAAATACGACATTTTATATGTTATTCAAAGTGTTGTTGATTTCTATCATACAATCTTTCAATTTATTTCCACCATTCCATTTATTTTAAATTTACCAGAGCGTCCCATAATACTTTAAGACAGAGGTTTCCAGCTATGGTGTCCGTAACCAGCCTGGCTCTAGCATATACTAGAGCCTGGCTGTGCTAACCAAGGTTATGCGAGATATAATTTCAGAAAAGATTCGACAAAATAGAAAGTGGGAACTGTACGCACTCGCCCGTGTGTTGCTCAAGGGGAGCAAAGAATAGTACATCTGTGACCTACAAGGCATGTCATAAGAGGCAACTCACATGCGGACGATGCAAGAGTGGGCTCACCAGTGGGCAGACGAGCATGGCACGGCATGCAAGGAAGGCATAACAGGCGCGGCAGGCACGGCAGGCACGGCAGGCGAGAGGGTGTGCTGACCACCTGAATGTGCAGAACAACTGGAAAGCCCAGCAGAGGTAAAGCCAGTGCGCGTTTCCGCTCGCAGGGAACTGTTGCTGCCTTGTAGTTGATTGGGGACAATCAAAGTCTAGCGGAGCAAACCGTACACAAAACTGGACGGTAGGCAAACCAATCAATCCACAAAAAGACGGGTATAGCTGGGCAGATGACGCTCATCAGCCCGGGAGGGCAGGTCGTCTACGGGTCGCTGCGCTGAAAGAAAATAGCAACCTGCTGCCTTATGGGTTTTGGCTGGGGACAGCAGAAAAGGTTAACGGAGAGCGAACCCAGTAAACGCTGGTTGAAATCGAACACACCCCCCAAGGATAAGCACCTGAGCTCTAATAGATACTGAAGGCTGTGCACGTACATCCGTTCTTGATGTTTGGCTGCTTATATATCACATTAGAATGATAAAAGCGGCCTAAGAACGATCGCGAGAGAGAGGATAAGAGGCGACCGATGTAGGGCCTAGTGGAGCTACTCTAGTAAATAAAAGCGTCGCAGAAATCGGATGTGCTGGCTTACTTGTAGGCAGTGCCGGATTAGGCTAGCGCGGGGCCAGTAGCAAATTTTAGCGCGGGGCCCTAGGTTTTGTATAATAATAAAATAAAACACAACTTTTACAAACAAACTTGTCTCGATTTAATGTGGGCAAATTTAGAGATAATACTAGACAAATCAATTTCTCAAGTAAATTACATTCAATGTTCATTAAGGTGAGATTATTTAGACGATCTTGTCCCATCATGTTCCTTAACTCACTTGTTATACACTTTAATGTTGAATAAGAACATTCTCCGCTGCAGTTAGTAATCATTAAAGACAAGTAAATTCGTAAGACTATTTCTACATTTGGGAAACACGACTCAAATGAATTTTCCATTATACGTTTATAAAATTGCAGTTTCAAGAGCCTCATGTTTTTGTTGCTAATAGCAGCAGCTACATTAGTTTTAAGAAGTTCAGTGAACTGCAAAAGTTCGTCGCCTAGGCTTTCTTCCAAATCCTCTTGGTAAGAGCTGACAATATTTGGAGTTCTTTTCAAGATCTCTTCTGCTGTAATAGATTTTAAATGCCGAAGTATTCCAAATACACCAGTCACTCTATCTCTTTAGCCTGTTACGCCCTTGGCGTTTAGGGCAGCAACAAACGCATACCATTCTTCCCTGTTCGTGGCCTTCCGCTGTATTGTGTTCCAGCTATGATTCATTTCCTTCAGTTCTTGCTCTATCGTTCTCCTCCAGGTCGTCTTGGGTCTTCCACGCTTTCGCCTACCCTCTGGAGTCCAGCTCAGTGCAGTTTTCGTGTCGGAGCCAGTCTCCATGCGCATCACATGTCCAACCCATCTCCAGCGTCGTCTTCGGATGATAGTGCCCATATTCTCTTGATGGCATCTTGCAAGCAATTCTGGTTCGAGATAGTAGTCGGCCAGTACACGCGTAAGATTTTTCACAGACAAGTTGTATGAAATGTGGAGAGTCTGGACATATCCTGTTTTGACATTCAGGACTTCCGTCCTCATGAAAGTATCTTCAGTCACTCTATGGTACAGCCTAAATCAATAACTTTGCAAACAAAACAGAACAGTTGTCCTTTAGTTTCTGTATAACACAACCAATCTCTCACGTGAGTTTTGTTTGTTGGTGTATGTGTGTATGTGAAAAACGACTTTCGACAAAATCGTGAATTGTTTTCTTTATCATATTTTTTTGGTGTTTTTTTAAGACATGAAATCACTGTTCATATGTTGCACTTCGCTACTTTCTTTCACAATCCAATAATCTCGATTGAAGTTGTTTGGCCATTCACCAATATCGTTGGAGCACATTTTACTTTCGTTGTGTTTTTGGCTTGTAGAAGATGTTGCTACATTAGAAGCATGTGCTGTGCTTTCTGCCTCTCTTTGGCTTGAAGATGATATGGCTAAATTGGGAGGACTTTCTGTACATTCGATTTCAGTTTGTCTTGTGAAAAATGTGGCTAAATCGTGAAAAGTTGCTGATCTTAATGGTAATATTTGTAATAATGATTCTTCTATAGCACTGCCTTCACCTACTACACAGTGAGACACGTCTTCTGTATTTTCTTCTTCGATTTCGTTGGATTCAGCACGATCACACACGATATTTAAACATTCAGACAGCGTGCGTGTTTTGATATAACATCTGGTTATTTTTTCCATTTTCATCTCTGTCACACAGGCGCGGGGCCCCTAGAAGGCGGGGCCCGTAGCATTTGCTACTTCTGCTACTAGGCTAATCCGGCGCTGCTTGTAGGCACATAACTGGCACAACGTACGATCGCTTTTATGTTTAGATCACATACACATCACACAGAGTGATTAACAAGTGGTCGGTGTTTTCGAAGAAAAAGTAAAGGAAGAACAACAACAAACAAATATTTTGAACTTTATTTGGGTTGACACAACCTAATATCATGTAGAATAGAAGAGTATGTGCTTACACAGCAGATGTTAAACTTTCGATAATTATGAGTCAAAAAATACCAAAACAAAAATATATAAATTCGGAGAATTGTGGATTGTCTAATCTTTGTTGAAAAATATATGATGGCGTGCACGACATCAAGAATATATTTAGTTGCTGGTTGCATTGATTGGTAATACATTTTGTATCGTCTTACAAGGACATTGGCTTTGTTGGTGTTATCTTCGTTGTAAACACATATGCATAACATTTGACGTACTTCAAAGCAGCGACATACTACCATATAGGACAAGAACATTCTATTGAACACGCTAAAAATGTATGTACAGTTTCTATTCTAGAACTCGTAAAAACATTTGATACTTATGTGACCTCGCTCTACTAACCTGAACATGGTCAAGACTGAGTTTTAATCACTCATGTTATCTCACTACTACGTAGTGATTATGAGCTGTTATGTGCCCATTAGGAAAAATAAACGAAAATATTGTACATTGTTTATTTGTTTTGCTATTTGTTCTATCAACAATGTGAAGCGCTGAGAACGTACGTTGCGTGCGCCAACACGTTAGGCCCATTGTTTTTCTTCGAATGCTCCACATCGACCACTTATTAACCACTCTGTGTGACTGTATGTGATCTGAGACAAAGAGAGATTGTACGTTGTGCCAGTTATGCGCCAACAAGTAGGCCAGCACATCTGATTTATGCAATGTTTATTATTTACTATTGTAGCTTCCCTAGGTCCTACATCAGTCACCTCTTGCGACATGCCTTGTAGATCGCAGTGTTACTATTCTTTACTTCCCTTGCTAGCCCCGGCAGCACACGTGCGATGCTAGGTCCCGACAACGTGGTAGGACAACCATATTGTACATAGTGTGTACATGTATTTTTCATTGTAAATAAAAAGCATAAAGATTTCGTCAACGAAATAATTCACTATAACCCAGACTTGTATTGTGCAATCTGTAAATACAATGTAGGTTTGAATGCGTCATGAAAACGTACCAGGATTGTGCGAGAATTGAAGCCAAAACAATACCAAACAAACCAAATACACATCCTTTTTTAGTATAACAAAAGCTTGAGTGATTCTTCACAAACACGTGCAATCTGCAAGTTGGAAAAAAATGTGTTTTAAATTATTACAAAAGCTTTGTATTTGTTGATTTATAGTTCAGTTAGTAATAGCCGTCCATCGCAAGCGATGATGACAACAATCTCAGACGTGTACTGTTGCACCTCTGTGTGGGGAGGTGATTGTAGAGTCCAATCCTAGAACAGAATCCCCGACCACAGGTGGGCATACATGATCAAGGTTAGACATGCGTGTTGATGTGCTCTGTCTTTCGCGCTGCTCGTTTTCTGTGACTCAACAATACGATGATTCTCAGCTATTCGGGTTCCTTTGTTGTTACAGCGCCATTTGGGATCTTGCGCAAGTTCCAGCACGTATTGTCTATATCGAAGCTTTTCAGAGACACTTTAAGCGTTTTGTCCACCAGCTAAACGTCTGCCCCCTTCAAGCTCGCCATACATCAACTGTTTGGGATGCGTTTATCAGGCATTCGAGCAACGTGACCGACCCATCTCAGTTGGGCCTTCTGCAGCAGGGTGTTGACGCTGGATCGTTGCTCTTGAGGACTTCGCTGTCTGGAATTTTGTCCTGCCAGTTTATTTTAGTATTCTGCGTAGACAGCTTGTGTGGAAATGGTTTAATTTTCCTGCGTGTCTGCTATATACTGTCCATGTCTCGCTTGCGTACAGCAGCGTGGTTAGCACTATGGCCTGGTTTCTTCTTTCTTCTTCTTTCTTTCGTCCGCTTTCAACTCAGACGAAGTTTCATCTCTGAAACTGATTTTGCGTGAAAATCGTTTTCAATTTCTTACAATGAGCAGAGTGCACATTGTAAATTACTTTTCACTGGCAGCCGTGTGCTCAATGTACTCGTAATTAGTATTCCTGCATACAGGCAGATTTTCTCCGACTTCAGAGTATTACGTTATCGTCCTGAGTAAGACCAGGGACTGAACAAATGCCGGACAGTAGGTTCGAACCGAGCTATAGCGTCTCACAGCCAGCAGGCCGAGCTGCTATCAACTACTGTAGGCAGTCCCTATGGCCTGGTAAACTTTCAGCTTTGTGACTATGCTTATCCCCTTCCGTTCCCACACAGTGACACGTAACCTTCCGAACGCAGCACTGGCTTTGGATATCCTATTGTGGACCTCAGAATCTATGTTTGCCGATCTGGATAGGAGGCTGCCAAGATAAGCAAAGTTGTCCGTTGACTGGAGACGCTGGTGTTTAATGTTGATGACTGGATCGTAATACTGTTCTCTACGGGCGGGCTGGAACATGACCTCTGTTTTTTTTGTGTTAATGGTGAGGCCAAACCTATCACAGGCCATTGAGAACTTGTCCATGTAAGTCTGAATTTCTTCCACAGAGTTGGTAGCGAAGGCACAGTCATCAGCAAACAACAGGTTTGAGA
This sequence comes from Arion vulgaris, assembly GCA_020796225.1. NCBI lineage: Eukaryota > Metazoa > Mollusca > Gastropoda > Stylommatophora > Arionidae > Arion > Arion vulgaris. The sequence continues at coordinate 24,365,872 of CM036753.1, forward strand.
TAGTTGATTCTTTTACCTTGGTGGAGGATTTTAACCTCCGAAGATTGAATAGGTTACCGTCTATCCTGTATCTAATCTTTACCCCATGTTCGTCGCCTTCCCAAAAGACATCCGTGAGCATGGCAGCAAACATCATGCTGAAGAGTGTTGGGGCCAGTACACAGCCCTGTTTGACGCCGTTGGTGACATGGAAGGCTTCCGACAGCTCCCTTCGTCAAGTACACGTGCCATCATGCCCTCGTGAAACTGTTGGACGATCTTGATGAATTTCCCTGGGCATCCAAATTTTTCCATGATCTTCCATAGACCCTCCCTGTTAAACGTGTCGAAAGCCTTTGTCAGATCGACAAAGACCATATAGAGGTTACGGTGCTGCTCTTGGCATTTCTCCTGTAGTTGGCGAGCAGCAAATATCATGTCTGCTGTTCCACGACCTGCTCTGAAGCCACATTGGGTCTCAGGGAGTAAGTCCTGTTCCAGGTGATCGATTAATCGATTGAGGAGGACTCTGGCCAGTATTTTGCCAGCGATTGACAGGAGGGAGATCCCCTGTGGTTATCGCAGGCCTGGCGGTTTCCTTTCCGCTTGTACAGGTGGACAATAGTGGCATCCTTTAATTCCTGTGGCACACGTTCGTTGCACCAAATGGATGTAAATAACTGTCAATTTTAGCATCAACGTGGGCCCTCCTTCTTGTAGACTTCGGTTGGTATTGAGTCCGCACCCGGTGCCTTCCCGCTGGACATCTGGCTTGTTGCCTTCTTGACCTCTGCTAAGGTAGGTGGAATATCAAGCTTGGCATTGATTGGGACCTGGGGCATGCGCTCTATGGCTTCATAACATATAGTGGATGGATGGTTGAGGACAGAACGGAAGTGTTCTGCCCAGCGATTTAGTATCTGAGGCTTGTCAATTAGTAGCCTTGCTCCATCTGCATCGAGTATGGGAGTGGGGTGAGATTGTTGAGGTCCGTAAACAGTTTTAGGGCATCGTAGAAGTGTTTGAAATCATGTCTGTCTGCATATATCTGGATTTCATCAGATTTTTTTGCTTAGCCAGGCGTCTTGTAATTTCCTGATTCTCCCTTGAGCCCTTCTACGAGCATCCAGGAAAGCTGTTTTTTGGATGATGATGATGGGTCATTTTGATAGGCTCTGTATGTCTCATGTTTCGTGAGAAGAATAGACTTGATTTCTTCGTCATTTTCGTCAAACCAGTCGTGGCTCTTGCGTACAGAGTGTCCTATGAGCTCAGAGGTAGATGTTAGTAGTGCTGTCATTATGTACATTATCTCTCATATAAATAGTATGTGCACTATTCCAACAATAGTATGCACATTACTACTGCTATTAATACAACTTCTTCTTCACCCTTCAGACCTAAGATGAAGGCATAGTTCCGCAACCAATGCCTTCCAAGTCCGCCCATCTAATGCCATCTTTTCCACATCTCTCCGCTCTCTCCCTATTTTCTTGCATTTCGTCTCCCTCCTTGCAGTGTCCTTCTTCTTCCTTGGGTGGCGAGCTATGATTTTTTCTGGTTATGGTTTCTGTAGCTATCTAGTGTTTTTACGGTGGGGGAGGGAGGGAGCAGCTAGCCCACGACCAACCTCCTTATTCGCCTCTTACGACATGCGTAGCAGGTAACAGTGATACTATTCTTTACACACCTAGTGTAGTCCCCGGTAACCACTCGGGCAGCTACTATAGTTCGTTCCAAAATTCGTGATCATCTTTACGACCGATATAAAATCATCCACTTGACATACGTTCTTGATTTTTACATTTTTATATAGGTAACAGTGGCGACCTTCCAAAAGTATTGTTTGCCCACCCAAACCTTTAGTTCTGTAAGATTTTTTAAATATGATATTACTAAATTAACAGCGATGTTAATTATGTATACTTGTCGAAATTTTACAGTACGATTGTCAAGTTTGTCTATAACTAAGCATTTCAGCGTTCCATATGCAATTCAGTGCAAAGTCAAAATCGGGAATTCCGTGGAATTAATCAGTTCACAATGTATCCTAACGCCTGTCATTGACGTATGTACACAACATTTATTTTCATTTATAGAAGTGGAATGTATCATTTGTTCACAATGTCACCTTTCTTTTTATAATATGTAATAGGAATACGTCTGTGGCTTAGGGGATAATGACTCGGTTTATTAACCCTAACGCTCTGAGTTCGAATCACGCTGCGAACAGTTTGGTTGCAAATTGTTTCGTGTGGATTTTACAAAAGGACGATGGCACAACCCGTTCAGAAAGCAATGGCAAACTACTGAACGTAATAATGCCTAGAAAAATCACAAACAGCGTTAAAAAGCTGGGGTTGATTCGCAAAGTCCTGTAAAGAATATGCAATTAACTTAACTTAATAGGGATACACTTTGCCAACATTCGCCACCATTTGTGTATTAATATAAATTCTAAACTTTGGTTATCATTTTGTTGTGCTTATACAAAGTTGTATAACAAAAACGTTTTTTGCATCAATTAAGCTACCTACCAATTAGTTAAACATGAATTCGTAAGGTCGTGAGGTATATAAGACTGCATGCAAAAGATTAATTTTATCCATCAGATATATTTCATACAAATTAACCTTTAGTTTGATCATGAAATTGGAACGAACTGTTACTGCTGCTGCTATTACTACTGCTACTACTGCTGCTGCTAATACTACTACTACTACTACTACTACTACTACTACTACTACTACTACTACTACTGCTACTCCTTCACTTGTGTGTCTCCATATAAGTTATCTAGGACTTGCAATCAAACTCAATACTAAGATCTGAACATTTTCATTGCATGGGACATAATCGATAATTTCTTTCACAATTGAGTTAGACTACCTTTCTGAGTTCCCCTTACCCATCTATCCAGTGCTTGATGAATATTTTCCTAGATGATCCCTGCCATCTCAATGTGAGATCGAGAATCCGATGTGTCCCTAATCTCCATGTGGAGATGGATGAATAAAATGTGATATGACCCGTGTTCAATTTAAACACGCAAAGAACCTTGGCAGTTCAAAATCGAGAAGAGCAGGCTGGAAAGCAGTTGCCCGGGCAAAACTCATTATAAAAGATTTAAAATTAAATTCCTTTCAAAAATATCTTCAACATCTTAAAAATTACACGGGCCCTCACCGGTGCTATAGAGTTTGTGTACTGCAGCTGAGATCTTCCTGTGTAAGAAAGAGTTCGGAGCACACATGGTACTCACCGAAGTGCAATGATGATGGTCCTTTCAACCAATCAATCAATAAATCATACACCGTCAAAGTCTTTGACGCATTCTAAGATGGTATGAAATTCTTCTTCTTCTTTGAATGCTCCATATCGACCACTTGTCAACCATCGCCAGCGTGCGTGCTAGCTCTGCCCTGGTGCCTGGTCACCATCAGTTCTCGCCGTGCTCACACATTTTCGTGCCTTCGTATCGTGCTTCCATTTGCCTGGAATTTCGCCGCCTGTGACTCAACCCGGTCTCCCACCCCTGTGATGTGGTCACAGGTTTCGCCACATAGGGCCCACCCGTGCACGCTCGCATGCGTGCACGGTCTGCCCTGGTTCCTACCCACCATTTCCGTCAATCACTGACAGGCACCACCGCATGCTCCTCAACCGCCACATGCCAGCAACTCGACCCATATGCAGAAGCCAGACAGCCACACCATGCTCATCTGAACATCCCAGCAGTATCGCACTCGACTCCCAGCTTCGCTCAACACCCAGCATCTCATGCTCTCACCAGCACTGTCACGACCCCATGCACCACTCGCTCGCATGTCATCGTCACTGCCGCATGCAGCCAACTCGACTCCGCATAGCAGAGTTCAGTGAACCAGCGAGCTCAACTCACTCCCAGCATGCTCATCGGCTAAGAAGATTAAGACATCGGACTCAACTTCCGCCTCGTGGGTCAAAAGTCTCTTCGATCAGCAGCTATGTAACTCGTCCCAGCATGCCAATCGGTCAACTCGACTCCCAGCATGCTCATCGGCTTAAGAGAGGGTTCAAGAGAGAGCATGCGCGGGCTCCCAATTTGCCCTCGTGGGTCAAGTCTCTTCAAGGGTTTGAGTCGTGTCCCCATCTCTGTGAAGGGGGCCAGAGTTTTGACCTATATGGACCAACGTGCGGTTCAACTCGACACCCATCATACTCATCGGCTCAAGAGAGGCGGCTCAAGAAAGAGTATGCGCGGGCTCCGAATTACGCCACACGCGGTTCAACGTCTCTTCGTTGGCTTTGATCCAGAGTTTTGACCTATGTGGACCAACGTGCGGTTCAACTCGACACCCAGCACACTCATCGACTCAAGAGTGGCGGCTCAAGAGAGAGCATGCGTGGGCTACGAGTTTCGCCCCACGCGGTTCAACGTTCATCTTTTTCCATCGGCCAGGAGAGGCGAGCACTAATAGTCACTCTGGGAGTTCGCTCGTCTGCGATGCGAGCGGAACCCATCTAGCGTGACTACCTTTGCATCTCTACTTGCCCCAGAGTAGCTCTCCCACGCACCTGCCCTCTTAGCCAGACCGGAACTACCGTCTGTTACCAGGGTCACCACGTGAGGTGAGGGCAGGGATTAGTACCAGCTCAATAATCTGGCGCGGCGTTCTTTCCTTGCGCCTTTGACCCCTGATCGGCATCTACCATCTGATGTTATGAGGACTCTGAGGTATTTAAATTGCTGCCCTTGTCTTAGATCAGTCCAGTTTCTCTACCGATGGGGAGATTAGTGTACAAGTGAACATGAAAAGATGAGAGGTGCATCCAGTGACGAAACGTGAGAATCCAGTGGCGAAACTCGAAGCTCTGAGGAGGGGGCAAACTTTGCCAACTGTGGGACAAAAATAAATAAGATAGATGTGTAACGAATAAAGTCTACCTCGTGTCGTCGGTACGAGGGAAGATTGCAGCTGACTCCGTATCGGTGGCCTAGCGCAGATACACCTACTGGGCAAGGTTGGCCGAGCACAAAACATAAAGGCGTTTTCAGTGCATAAAGAAACTGCCCTCCTGGGAAAACCGTGCAAGGTACTGTTGCGATAACAACTAACATCTCCGGAAGAACTGAGACGGGCGATGCCTAACAGAACTGCCAACCTTGGTACAACCGGGCAAGGTACGACTGCAGTCACAACTAACATCCCCGGAAGAACTGGGGTGAGTGATGGTGGCGAGCGCAAAATCTTAGCTGAGTTTCTAGCGCCAGTTAAAACGACCCTCTATATTATTTGTGCTTGGCCCCAGTCCGGTGTTTCCCGAGGTTAGGAAAAATGCGAAGTAGAAACTGCAAATTGCCAAGTACCGACACGCGCCTCGTAAAGGCTGAGAATGTTCCTACTCTGGAACAAACTCAAAGTGGACAGTAGAGTAAGGTCGACATTGTAAAGCTCTGACATGATGTCTGGATCCGAACATTGGCGAAGGCCGATACTTTAAACGGTGTTTTATACGAGTACGACGCCGTCCGAGGACAAGCTTATAAGCCCCGTGAAATGTTCCTAATCCAGAACGACCTCACAGTCAGAAAGGGTACAACAGTAGTAACTCAATGTTTGGCGTAGATCACAAAGCTCAAATATACGGCAAAGCTGATCGAAAAGGCGAAGATCCGGGCCGAAATGGCAGAAAGGATCGTACCCTAGAGACAGCTCATCCTAGTAAATCAAAAGCTGGCTGAAACTGGGTGGGCGGGACTAGTCACCATGGGCGCATAATCGTTCAACGTAGATCAATGCGTTCTTGTCAAAGGACCAATTATATATCACAAAAAGAAAGATCAAATTGGCCGTGAAGAACGTTTGCGAGAGAGAGATCAGTCCCATTTACTGTGATGGTGCATTTTGGCAAAACCTGCTTTTTTGATATGATCATAATTTCTGTCTTCTTAATATTCAAACTGAATTCTCTGTGGTTACTTTCTGTCACAACCATATCAACCAATTTCTGGAGCTCCGTTTTAGTTCTTCCTATATTAAGACATTATTTTGTATACTATATTTTTTTTTAAATGATACAATACAAATAATATGCAATCCAAGTTTTGATTCAGCCAATTCAGAGTAGTGTCCCTCTTTTAAAAACGGAAGTCCTTTTCAACGTCCATAGGTTCTGATAAACAGGTATGGTTATTTTCCCAATTCATATCAGGACAAATCCCTTCTTTTCCAATACCATCTGTTATTTTTTTAAAATCAGTATTACTCATGTGAAATGCAAATTACAGAAGTATTTATAATGTTGTAAGATTTCATTTCGTATATCAAAATATTGCATATTGAAAAGTTGTTTTCTCATATAGTAATATGCTTCTTACTTATGTTGTCGGGCATTTGCCGTTGTGGTACACGTTGAGTACTCTTAATACTATTTGTTCATCACTGTTTCTGGTAGTGTCTGTGAAACTGATCTGTTTCATGTATTCGCGTCTTCAACCTGTTCACAATGTTAGTGTAAATTTGATCATTATCAAAATGATTCATCGATTTTAGTTTACTAACTAAATCGTCTAGTAATTGTAAATGCACTCCATCGCAAAGAATAAATGTATATTCGGCAAGCAGTGTCTACATTAATGAGATCCAGACACTAAACATACATAATTTATGTATAAATCTGATGCGGTGAGAATACAATTATGTAGTTTGTAACACAATGATTAATATCTATGTACTTTAAACAAGTTATGTTAGTTATAGTGATATGTTTGTTGTCAATGTTGCTAAGGTAGCTCCAGCTTCGGTCAGATACATCCATTTCTAGCATTTTTTAGAACTAGAGGTGTGTCAGACAGTAGTATTTTTGCCATGATACTGATACTTTAGAAGTTTAGTGTGATGCCACTTGATGTAGCAGTGCCAAGGGAAAGATCTTTATCTTTACCAATTTCTGAAATAACTATCAAAATAGACCCAGAACTTGCAGCTATATATTGCAACCTTGTTACTACTATTGGAATCCCAATAATACCTGATGCATGGAACAGAGTCAAGATCCCAAAGGCTCCTGCAATTGTACAATGGTGGAATAACACTGCTTTCTGTCCAAGTATATTTTCATTTTTTCGTCCGCTTTCAACTCAGACAGTTAGTACATCCATGAAACTGATATTTACTGAAATCTGTGTGATGCCAACTTAGAATGGCAGCAGGTGAGGACAGTCTGTATACATTACTTTCCTGAATACATGTGCACAAATGACCAGAATTAGACTCAGCTACATGAGATTTTGAACTTGATGTACACATGTTATCGTCCTAGAGTAAGACCATGGATCTAACAAATGCCGAGCAAGTAGCAGTTGAACCTCGACTAATGAAGAGCGTCACAGTAGGAGTGCTTCTGGTCAGCTATTCAACTACTCTAGCATCCTCTGTCCCAAGTAAAATCTTAAGCAAAATCATCGATACAACGCATGTACTAATGCTGTGGATAAGAAACTGAGAAAGGAACAAGCAGGATTTCGGAGAGGACGGAGCTGTATAGGCCAAATATTTGCTCTTAGAAATATCATAAAGCAATGCACAGAATGGCAAAGCAAACTCTATATCAACTTTGTAGATTTTGAAAAAGCTTTTGATAGCATACACCCCGAAAGTCTATGGCGTATCCTAAGATGGTATGGAATCCCACTGTGTTTTATAAATATTATAAAAGCTGCTACAGCAAGTTTGCATGCAGTGTTGAAACCTCAGAACTAAAGTTTGAAGTAAAAACAGGCGTTCGACAAGGATGTGTTATGTCATGTCAGCCCTATTATTCAACACTGTCATAGATTGGGCGATGCGTAAAACAATGGAAGATAAGGCAAGAGGTATTAGATGGACGCTCACATCCACTTTGGAAGACCTAGATTTTGCAGATGACATCGCACTCCTATCTCATACACATAGAGATATCCAGGAAAAGGCCTGCCGCCTTAACCAATATAGTGAGATGGTTGGGCTGAAAATAAATCAGAAGAAAACTGAAGTAATGACTCTGAACAAAGCAACCCCAGCACCAGTCAAACTAGAAGGTAAAACCCTCCGAGATACAACCGCTTTCACATACCTTGGAAGTGTTATTAGCAATGAAGGAAGCGCTGGATCTAACATTAAAAACTGAGTAAGGCACGAAGTGCATTCATGGCCCTTCAGACTGCCTGGAAATCTGCCCAATACAGCATCAGAACCAAGACTAGTATCTATAATAGCTGTGTGCTGTCAACATTGCTGTACGGATCGGAATGCTGGAGAATGACAGAACAGGATATGTCCAGACTCTCCACCTTTCATACAACTTGTCTGCGAAAAATCTTACGCGTGTACTGGGCGACTACTATCTCGAACCAAGAATTGCTTGCACGATGCCAACAAGAGAATATGGGCACTATCATCCGAAGACGACGCTGGAGATGGATTGGACATGTGATGCGCATGAAGACTGGCTCGACACGAAAACTGCACTGAGATGGACTCCAGAGGGTAGGCGAAAACGTGGAAGACCCAAGACGACCTGGAGGAGAACGATAGAGCAAGAGCTGATGGAAATGAATCATAGCTGGAACACAATACAGAGGAAGGCCATGAACAGGGAAGAATGGTGTACGTTTGATGCTGCCCTAAATGACAAGGGCGTAACAGGCTAAAGAGAGAATTTCTGAAATGTTTCCATTCTATGCTTCGCATGGCTTCCAACAACATTTAAAAAAAAAAATTTTTTTGGTTTATGCTTCTTGTTAGGTAATTAAATATGCATTGAAAGTAGTTTAGTTTGCATTCTTCCCTTATGGTTTGGTGACTGTCTCTCCAGGGGCAGTTCACCAGTGTAAATAAGGGTATATTAAAGGTTGGGCAGTTGAAGTTTTAAGCCCTGATTAAAGGCCTAGTACTTTACCGGTCTAACCACAATATCTTTTGTACAATAAATATGTTCTATAAACACATACAGCTTCCACAAAAGATTTCCATTCTGCCACTGTTTTGTTTCTTCTACATGTCCAAGCCATCTCTTATCTGCTGTTCATTGTAGTCACAGTATTTTATACCACAATACCCAATGTAATTATTTTCTCTAGCATCCCATATTTTGTTTATAGATTCTTGAAATGCATATCTGGTTAACAATATATATATATATAATTTTGTTACTGCAATACACATATTCATAACATTGAAATATTTTGTTTTCCAGGATCTAAAATGAAATTCAACAAGGCTGTATCAGGTTCTCGAAGAAAGAACAGGGCACGGCACTTCAATGCGCCCTCCCACATAAGGAGAAAAATTATGAGCTCACCTTTGTCAAAAGAACTGCGGCAAAAGTACAATGTCAGAAGTATGCCAATTAGAAAGGATGATGAAGTTACGGTAAACACAAGTGTTATATGGTCTTTGTTTCACTGATTCTCATTAAGTTTTAGTTTTGCTCTTAACTGAGAAGTCTGCTGGTGAGGGAGGTAATGCTGGTTGGAAAATCTCCAGGAAAAGACAACAGATGTCAAGTGGGGAGACAACATCCTGTTACAGCACCTCTATTGCTTCCTTTGCCAGTGCTGAAATTATTTCAAATCTCAAAGAAATATACGAGTGCAAATATTGTTTTGATAAGAACACATGTGATAGGGAGATTGCAAGAAGTACTGTTGAATATCTATCTATTGTAGGGGAAATATATGCATATCATCCTGAATATATTAAAAATAGCTGACTGACAGGGTGCACCCGGAGTCAGTGTCGATTCAATGAAGATTGACTTTGGACAAGATTTTCTTTTCGTAATCAGATATTGTATACATTGACCTCATTAACACAGACTGTTCAGGATACTAGAGAGGGTTGTCTGTCCATCAAGTTTGGTCGCTTTCAATTAAGGTATGAAAGACGGAATGCAACATGATTTGACATATAATACTTAGCAGTGTGGTCAAGCTAAGGATGTTTCCTCACTCCAACACAGTTCAGTATTTCTTAGCTGTCTTACAATATCATGTCTTGGATCATCCACAGGTGTCTACCTTCACACATGGTCAGATGATAGTTTAATATACCCAAATCAACAACAGAAAGCAATAAAAGGAAAATAGTAATCATGAACATGTCGCTTTGGTCACACAAGCTGTACTCCCCAACATTTATGACCACATCTGCAACCACCTGTGAAGATTTTGGTAGCAGTCTTAACAAAACCACTGGTGGTTCATGGGTACAAATTGGGAGTCGTAAATTAGCTCATTTATCTCTGCTCAGACATCACTGACAACTTCTCATTAGATGAACTGCACCGGAGCTTTGACACTGCCTCAATAACTGTGGACAGGCTATTACAGAAGGCAAATGGACTGCCTATGTTAGTTATCACCCTTCAAAGCTACAACACTGTTTACATTTTTTGTGTTCATGCTTCTTGTTAGGTAATTAAATATGGATAGAAGGTAGTTTATTTTGCATTCTTCCCTTATGGTTTGGTGGCTGCTCCTCCAGGGGCAGTTCACCAGTGTAAATAAGGGTATATTAAAGGTTGGGCAGTTGAAGTTTTAAGCCCTGAATAAAGGTCTAATACTTTACCGGTCTAACTACAATATCTTTTATACACAATATATTTATGTCCTGTGTGTCATTTACAACTTCCACAAAAGGTTTCCAATGTTGCTGTTCTATCGTCTTTCCACTTCTCGTGTTTCTTTTGGACGTCCAGGTCTTATCTTCCCATCCACTGTCCATTGGAGAGCTATCATTATCAATGCCCAACTGGCATACAACACACAGCCAATCTATTCCCACCTCCCCTTTTAATGATAGTCTCCAATGATGCACAACTTGTTAATTTTAAAAGCTCTGCAATTCTATCGTATTTGGTCAGAAATTTTGAAGTCCACTTAAACATAGTTTCGGATGTCTCCATCTTGTGTGTATGATGTGGATCATTTTTGGGCACTAACAGGACACTGGTTATATATATTTTAAGTTTATATGTTGTAAGATTTAATTCTTTGGCGTACCATATTTTGTTGAGCAGGACAAAAGTTTTAACTTGCATTCTTGTTTTTTTAATTGTTCTCCTTTTCGGATTCACCATCCTGCGATACTGTACTTTCCAGGTATAAAAATCCGAACCTCACTACTTCATTTTGTAAACAGTGTTTTCTGATTTTTGGTTATTCCTCGTTTTAGTTTTTGTGCAATATTAACTTTAAAGACTATCGTCTACATAATCCTGGGATACAAATTAGGGGTCATAAGTCAGCTCATTATCTCTGCTCTGACCTCTAATTAGATGAACTACACAGGAGCTTCCTAGTAGCCTCAATAATTGATTATGCTATTACAGAAGGCGAATGGACAACTGCCTATTCACCATCAAAGCTGTTTTCATGATTCATTTTTGTTATGTAATTAAATATGGATCAGAATTAGTTTAGTTTACATTCTTCCCTTATGGTTTGGTGGCTGCCTCTCCAGGGGCAGTTCACCAGTGTAAATAAGGGTATATTAAAGGTTGGGCAGTTGAAGTTTTAAGCCCTGAATAAAGGCCTAGTACTTTACCGGTCTAACTACAATATATTTTATTCATATTAGGTTTTCTGTTTTTGGTTCCTCATTTCTTTAGTTTTTGCAATATTTATATATCGTCTGCATAATCCCTGGCTACAAATTAGAGATCATAAGTCAGCTCATTATCTCTTATGACAACCTCATTAGAACTGCACGGGAGTTACAACATGGCCTCAATAACTGGTCAGGCTTCTTCTTTGCGTTCGTTCCTTACGACCAATTTTAATTACTCTTTGTGATATGTTTGATCTTTGCCAAGAACGTGTATACGTTGCACATTGGTTTAGTAGGCCCCTAAACGCATAAGACTTCTACACGTTTAGGGTACATGCATCCGATTTCAGCCAAACCTCCTTAGTCACCTCTTACGACATGCGTGTCAGGTAACAGTGGTTCTATTCTTTACACCCAAATTAGGCGTAAACACTCGAGCGACTGATCAGGCTATTATAATAAGAGGCAAATGGACAACCCTATGTTAGTTATCACCTTCAAAGCTGACAACTACTGTTATCATGATTTTTTGTTCAGGCTTTCTTATTAGGTAATTAAATATGGATTGAAAGTAGTTTATTTGCATTCTTCCCTTATGGTTTGGTGGCTGCCTCTCAGGGCAGTTCACCAGTGTAAATAAGGGTATATTAAAGTTTGGGCAGTTGAAGTTTTAGGCCCTGATTAAAGGCCTAGTACTTTACCGGTCTAACTACAATATATTTTATTCATATTGGTTTTCTGTTTTTGGTTCCTCATTTCTTTAGTTTTTGCAATATTTATATATTGTCTGCATAATCTAGGCTACAAATTAGAGATCATAAGTCAGCTCATTATCTCTGTTATGACAACCTCATTAGAACTGCACAGGAGTTAAGACATGGCCTCAATAACTGGTCAGGCTATTATAATAGAAGGCAAATGGACAACTGTCTATGTTAGCTATCACCGTTCAAAGCTGCAACAGTTTTCATGATTTTTGTTCAGGCTTTCTTGTTTGGTAATTAAATATGGGTTGAAAGTAGTTTATTTGCATTCTTCCCTTATGGTTTGGTGGCTGCCTCTCCAGGGGCAGTTCACCAGTGTAAATAAGGGTATATTAAAGTTTGGGCAGTTGAAGTTTTAGACCCTGATTAAAGGCCTAGTACTTTACCGGTCTAACTACAATATATTTTATTCATATTGGGTTTTCTGTTTTTTTTGGTTCCTCATTTCTTATAGTTTTTGCAATATTTATATATTGTCTGCATAATCCCTGGCTACAAATTAGAGATCATAAGTCAGCTCATTATCTCTGTTATGACAACCTCATTAGAACTGCACAGGAGTTAAGACATGGCCTCAATAACTGGTCAGTCTATTATAATAGAAGGCAAATGGACAACTGTCTATGTTAGCTATCACCGTTCAAAGCTGCAACAGTTTTCATGATTTTTGTTCAGGCTTTCTTGTTTGGTAATTAAATATGGGTTGAAAGTAGTTTATTTGCATTCTTCCCTTATGGTTTGGTGGCTGCCTCTCCAGGGGCAGTTCACCAGTGTAAATAAGGGTATATTAAAGTTTGGGCAGTTGAAGTTTTAGACCCTGATTAAAGGCCTAGTACTTTACCGGTCTAACCACAATACACAAATATTTGTTAAATGCTGGGCAGTTCACAATCAAGATTGTTTGAATCAATCCTAATCATGCTTAGACATATTTTACAATACATTAGACAATTTCTATATATTTCTGTCTTGATTGCAACTTATTTGTTACATTTTGTTTAATTTTTCAGTCACATTTTCAGCAAGTTCAAAACTTGCATATTAATTTAATTATGGAATATCTTTTATGTGTCCATTGTTGCATGTACTCTGTATCACAGATTCTCATTAAGATTAGTGGTAGTTTTAACTAAAATAATTCTCATTGAACATCGTATATATACACACAAAAAACTGGGTTTTGGCATTGACATGAACATTAAGTCACTTAATCAAACATGTTGGTCGCATATTTGCCAGCTTTCTGCAAGACTGTCAAAGGTCGATGTAACTTATCTGACCTGTATCGACACAAGTGAAGACTGCAGTAATCTCTAGCAAAGAACTAGGCTACTGGCAGAGCGTAAACTTCATAGTGTTCGTAGTGAAATAAAACACCATTCCTAGTCATGTGTGATCAGTCTGTTTAGTGCTTCAGCTTCCCTTTAAAAGAAACTCCAAATTGCCTGGTGGTGATAAAATAAGTGCCACAGAGCGGTTGAGAATACTTCTAATCTTGAATGACTAGAGTCAGAAAAGTTGCGAGCAAGAACCTGCTCTTTGGCATAGTTCATACACAAGCTGCATTAAATGGTGTAAACATGATCAATAAAGAGTGTTGGACATTGGATGCAAAAAAAAGACTGATAATGTGATTGTCAGTAGGGACAAACATTTCTGTAGATTGAAGTTTTTGGGCGAACTCACTTGTGATACATACATAACTGCGCTGCACCATATTTCCATTCTCGGCTCAAACCAAATAAGTACAAAATTATTAAATTTGCTAAGAATAAAACGAAGAGACAGTAATAAAAATGATTGTAAATAGGAATGGGGAAACTTTATTGAGCCGTATGGACAAATTAATCATATAGACACCAGGTGCTATATATATATATATTTATCCTTCACATACTTTATGATGATCAAAAGTACAATTTTTTAAAGAGAATAAAGCAGCTGGGAATTAAGGAAACAATAAATAGGACTTTCTAAGGTAACAACCTATAATCAGACATGCACTGTGCTTGTGTGTTGCCAGGGCCCACAAGGAAATCAAAGAACAGTAACACTGTGACCTACATGGCATGTCGTAAGGTAACAGAGGTAGGGCCTAGGAAGCTTCCTAGTAAATAAAAAGCGTTGGATAAATAGAATGTGCTGGCCTACTTGTAGGTGCGTAACTGGTACAACATACAATCGCTATTAAGATCAGATCACATACAAATCACGGGTTGATATGGAGCATTCAAAGAAAACATGCACTGAGAGCAAGAAATTAATAATAAAAAAATTCTGAGGCACAAGGATGTAAAGCAAGGGCAGAACTAATTTTCCTGTTGGTACTCTTATATCCCATTTCTAAATTAATATAATTATTCTGCATACTACCGTTGAAGGATGAATGCATGCAATGTATTCATAATTTTTTTTTAAGGTTGTACGTGGTCACTATAAGGGACAACAGACGGGCAAAGTCACCCAAGTTTACAGAAAGAAATTTGTGATTTACATTGAACGTATCCAGCGGGAGAAGGCAAATGGCACAACTGTCCATGTTGGCATTCACCCTTCAAAGGTAGTACTTTACTGTGGTGATTAAATATGTATTGAAAGTTTAGTTTGCATTCTTCCCTTATGGTTTGGTGACTGTCTCTCCAGGGGCAGTTCACCAGTGTAAATAAGGGTATATTAAAGGTTGGGCAGTTGAAGTTTTAGGCCCTGATTAAAGGCCTAGTACTTTACCGGTCTAACTACAATACACAAACATTTGTTAATATATATATATGTAGTTATATATTTGAAATGATTTCTTATTAGTTGTTCACATTGAAGATTGTTTTAACCTCTTATTCCCAGCCCTTCAGAAAAAGTTACTACCGAAATCCCAGGGCAAGGGAAATAACCCAGCAACAATGAGAAGTGCTCGTGAAATAAAATTCATAACAAATACAATTTCTAATCAATATTTGTGATTTTACAATAAGTCCAATTTACAGTTAAATGGATGAGCTGCTAGTATGTAAACATGTATGTTGTCAATACCATGCAAGTTGGATGTAAAAATTATACAAGTGAAGAAATAAAAATGAATGACAATATTGAACGATGTTTCTCTAAAAATGTCAGTTTTATTGAGGATAAATGTAAATTGAAAGGTTGAAAAAGCAATCTCCCTAACAGAGGTTGATTTTACATGTGGGGCAGCTATCACTTGTCTCCACACACCTTCGTGGTGCAGTCCTCATCTTCATTTAGAAACACTAACCGCTGCTCTGCATTCTGCCAAACAGTAGAGTTGAGTCCGTTGATGGTTGGCATGAATGGAGTTGATCAGTCCTGCAGTATCTGGGAGTTTATCAGTCCTGCAGTTGCCTAGCCTGCATGTTTGTACGGGCATGAGGGCCCTCATACAATCAAGACAGAGGTTCAACCTTGCACATGCCCATATTGTCCTCATGGAACTAATTTGGAATTGACATTGAAGTACAAATATTTGCTGATACTTTCAAATCTATTTCTTGACATTATATCTGACAAAGCAGGCACATTCAACAGTTTATCGGTAAACCAAAACATTCTGTAGTAAGATAACTGGTGAGTTCGACACATATAGTTTACATAAAGATATTGATGTAATGAAAAGGAACAGTGCCCAAGAAGGATCTGGATTTTTTTGAATTTTCATAGAGCAAATTATTTGGTTCGCTCTGTCCAGTTCTGAAAAAATACCTCGCGTAAAATTGAGCGTGCGTAACGCGTAAATCACAAATAGAGAATACTCTGAATCAATGTCATTTGCAGAACCTATTTCTTCACTAAATTGTTCGATATTGATAGTGTTCAGCTGTTGCGACTATTCTCTTTCAACTTTACAACCTAGATGGACGGAGGAAGCGATGTTCGCATATCCATCAACAATCGTAATTCATCGTAACTAATAGTTACGCAAATCGTAAACACCTAGAACTAGCATCGTAAATTTTGCGCCAAATATTAAATTAAATTATATATCAATCCGATTTATCCACGATCTGCCGCAAAATTTCCATCAACTGAATCCTAAATCACAAGTTTTCCAGAAAATAAAAACTTTTTTTTTAAAATTTGCCGATACGAATCCACTAACACTAGAAACAAGCGGATTTCTAAAATGACAGCAGCCATTATCGGCAATGACATCAGTGCTAAATTTAGCGGTCTATTCGCAAGGAAAGATATAGAAAAAACGATTTAAAAGGTATATACCGCCGGGCGTAACGCCGCTATGGGTTTATACTGATAACGGCGATTCGGGCGCTCGAGGAATAAGAGGTTAATCATGTATTATACTTTTTGCCCCCGGTGGTTACGGGCCCAAATTTGGGGTGTAAAGAATAGAACCACTGTTACCTGCCATGCAATGTCGTAAGAGGACTAAGGAGGTTTGGCTGAAATCGATGAAATGTCCAAACGCTATACGTTAGGGCCTACCAAACCAATGTGCAACGTATACATTCTTGGCAAAGATCAAACATATCACAAAAGTGATTAAAATTGGTCGAAAGAACAAAGCAAAGAAGAAGACTTTTTACAATAAACTGACAATTTGTATATTTGCCTCTTACCTAGGTTTACCTGTAATTTTACTTGTGTTTTTTAGGAAGATTATTATTAATTATATATTTGATCTAATTATGGAAAATTTTTAACATGTATTCAATCAAATTAAGTAGTATTCACTTGTCTATGTGTAATTATATTGAATGTTTTTTTTAAGGTTGTCATTGTAAAGTTGAAACTGGACAAGGACCGTAAGAAGATTCTGGAAAGAAAGGCAATGAGTAGAGCTAAAGCTCTGGCAGAGAAGGGCAAGTACACAGAGGAAACAATGGAAAGCAGTTAATTGTTTTGTTTTATTAAAGACATGTATAAAATTCAGAATATTGTTCATTATTATTTGTCTGTGATACTTCTGTGTTAACAACTAAATCGTTAATACAATTCCACTTTTGCAAGAGGCATTATCAAACCCCATTTTTGTCATTGTACAGATGTATCCAATATGGAAACAAAATTAGTAGCTTTTGCAATATTCAACGCATGCTTATGCAATGTTAACAAAATAGTCCGAATGTGTGGTCAAAGTGACAGTATTGTTGACGAAAGTAACACTGAATCGAATAGATGTCACTGTTAATGAGAAATAAAGAAGTGTCTTAGGTCAATGCTAATAACGGAAAAAATATAGTGACTGATTAATATGTTTAGTACATATCAGTAATTTATACATACACTCCCTGAATTTATGTGATTTACTGCATACTTTCAGATTTATGGTTGAGTTTTAATCATAATTTAGTAGAAATAGTTGATGAAGTACGCTTTTAGAATGTCAGAATTGGGACAAATGTTTATTTAAATGTCTTAAAAACATAACATACTTCAGTGCAACAATTTTGTTGAAAGTGTAAGATTCAAATGTGATTTTGCAGCAAACAGACTTTTGAAGTCTTTCCATTGTCACTATCTGCATAGGACTAATCGTGATGATTGTGCATGCATATTCTATACATGATAAAAAGACCTTGATACAGCTTGCTCATGCCAGCAATCATATTTCTCAGTACGGAAAGGACGTTTCAAGTCTTGGTTGAAATGGTCCCTAGAGTACAAGACTGCAATCAAACCTCACAGATATTTGTGTTTCAGATTTATGGAGGATGATGATAGCATAGCTTTAGTGTGGTTTATCATCACTATCTGCCCAGTTTCTTGGAGATTGTTAGCAATTTCTTTTTCTACCATGTCTGTACACCATGATGTCATTCATAAATGAGTGTCTCTTCCTGCCAGACAGTTGTTACCTAGTAATCGTGGTAAATACATTGAATAGTTGAAACCCTGTGGTAGGTCTGATGGAAATGTGAATCCTTGCTTTCCAATCTTGGTAGATAAAGACATTCATAAAAATTTTTTACATGAGAACAAGGTTCTATTATGTCACAAATTCATTTTAACACGAAGCAATATCAGTATTAATAGTTCAATAAATAACCATGAACTCGTAGAATGATATAACATTGCAATACAGCTTAGTGGGCGTACTACAAAAATTTTCCCAGAGTTGATCTGTCTTCTTACTACAAGAGGCAGTGATTGAGTACATCCACATACAGAAATCTCTAGATGGCACAAAAATCTTTTACAATACAAATTGACATGACAATTATGTTTCTTTAACACTTTCGCTGACACCAGCGACAAAAGTTGACGAGTACAACTCCCTTTTGCTGCCGCCGAGCTTTTGTCGCGGACATGTACCTCGACAATGTCTTTTTAAACGGGAGTATCACTTGCGAAAATAGGGCCCCGTGCGTACTACTTCGTATTGTTCGGCGAGCTCTCAAAATGGCGGATCTAACACACACTGTAAACGTCGGCAAAAGTACAATTTTTTGTAAGTAAACACAAAGTTTTTCAAAATGGACGACGTAGCTGATGAATAGTGATGTCCAAAATGACACTTTTTCAGACTTTTTAGCCAGTGATAGTGTTAAAACGAACTCTGAATGTGATATGAATTTGAACTGATTCACGTGACGATGTTTATAGATCGATAGTAGACATTCACAGAAGTAGATGACGGACACCCAACGTGAAAACGATGGCATATCGTACTGTGGATAGGTATGGGGATATCAGTTACTACAATAGCTTGTGGATTATAAAGAATCGATTCCACATATAGACAGGTTAGTAGCTCATTAATATATGAACACTTCCGTAGTTTTAAAAGTCCTAAGTTTATTAGTTTATTTTTACGATTTTTTGAAATTGTCACTCTGAAAACTGATCATGTCGAAATATAGCGTGGCAGTAAGCCAGACTTTCTGATCATGTCGAAATATAGCGTGGCAGTGAGCCAGACTTTGTTGAAAAATGTCTGGCAGCGAAAGTGTTAAACAAGATCCCTAAACACACTTTGCCTGTTTAATTCATTAGCTACAGCAAAATATTGTTCAATAGCCAAAAAATGCACCCAATCACCACGGACAAGAAAAACCCATTCCTTATAATTTACACTAACCAAATATATTTTTAATAGCAGAGATCAATATTAATCAGTAATAAGGTGCCCGTAGTTGATTAAATTACTAGTTAATAAAGCACTAAATGGCTGTCGGTCAGAACTCTATGCTGAAATTAATCTTTGAAATATTGTCAATTTTTATTATTGCTGGTTACGGCACATTTCTGTTTAATGGTGTATTATAACAGATATATACATATTAAATAATACAGTATCCTCAATAAAAAGCAAAAACTA